>VWZT01014700.1:4494-75079 GCA_013397055.1 Pachycephala philippinensis
CGCATCCCCCCGGGGCTTCCCGCAAACGCTCCTTCGCCTCGCCGGAGGGAACCTGCGGGCGCGGGGAGCCCCACTCGAGACACGGATCGCGCCGGGGGTCGTGGGGGATAAACCAGGCTCCCCCCGGTGCCGGTGCCTGGTGCTGCCGGTGCCCGTGGGTACCGTGCATCCAGCAGCCGCGCATCTCTTTCCCATGGGTCTCAGCCCAAAGATGTCCGAAACGCTCCCATCCCCACGGGAGACCAACTCCACACCCCGCCACGGTGAGAGCTGGTTTTCTTCATTCCAGCCGCAAAGTTCCTGGTTTTGCCCGTGACCTTGAGACGGGAATTTGGACTTTGTGAGGGTGAGAGCGGAAAGATTCCTATCTGAGATCTCCTCTTCCTCCTCACCTTCCACCCGCTGGGCTGCTCCAGCAGGTCCCTGCTGGGGTCCCTGGTTGATGGCCAACGCTGGGATCACCGCAGCTCCATCGCCCGCTGTCGCCTGCCTTCATTCGCTTATTCCAGAGGTGGTTCTAGCTTCAAACTTCCCGAAGTTTCCTAAATAACGGGGAGTTTTTTCCACTGGTGGCCCTGCGGGCTGAGTGGGAGATGATGCTGTGGCTGTGGCTCGGCTGGGCATGGCAGTGGGAGACATCCATGGAGGCCTGTTGCCTTTTCCATGCATGGCCTGTACCGTGCTGGCAAGGGGCAGCCCTCGCTCTGCTCCCGGTTGGATCCGGAGGGCTTGGGGCTGGCCGCTGCACTGCTGATCCTTGGGGACCCCCTGACCCGGTGATGCTGGACATGAGGAGCCTCCGGAGGGGACAGCTGGGAGGTGCCAGGGACACCCACAGTGCCGCGGACACATGAGGAGGGCGATGGCCACTCATGCCTGCAAGCTGGGCTCCTCCGGTGCCAGGCAGGTATTTTCCCTGCAGGAGTTTTTCCAGCCCAGGCTGGAGGAGCCGATGCTGTCTGTTTGCCCAAGCGCAGGGGAAGGGGGTTGCCCAGCTACTGTGCCCCACCTCCCTGCTCCCAGGGCTTGCCTTCCAGCCTCCTGTTCCCTCGTAAAGAGGGAGAAACAACCCCATCCCGGGGAGGTTAGTCAGGGTGCTGCCAGGTGGGAAAAGCCCCTCACTTCAGCCCCGCTCCTCCTGCCTGCTCCTGGCACTCCGGGTGGCCTGTCTGTCCCTCTCGTCTGTCCCCGCGGGAAGGACCCCCCCCGTGCAGGGGAGCGGTGGGCCAGGGGCTTCCCCACGGAGGAGCCAGAACAATTTGGGAAGGCAGTCACGTCACTTCGGCCGGGCGAGAACGGCATGTAAAAGGCTCGGCGGAGGCCTTATTTGGTAGCGGAGTGGCTGCGGAGAGCCCGGCTCGTGGCCCTCGTCCCCATCCCATGCCAGATCCCTCATCCCGGGGGAACCGTGGCATGGGGAGGGGACCCCAGGGGTGATTTCTGGCGAGTATGTGCCCAGCGAGTGGATAAAATTCGCCCCCGTGGCCCCTGTGTTGCATCCCCCCATGCGCCTGCTTCCTTTCCTCCTTGAAGCGTGGGGTCCGGAGGGTTTGGGAGCAAGCTCCAGGCGGGACAGGGCCGTGCGTGACCCCCGCCTGATCCCGCCGCTCCTCCGCTCTGTTGCAATCCCCCATCTGCTCCCTTGGCTGCTCACTGCCTTTTCCTCTGCCGCTTCCTCGTTCCAGCCCCGGCAGCTCTGGACTCGCTTTTCCCCAAGGGCTGTTCCCCTCCTGTCCTTCACCGGACGTGAGAGAACCGTGACTCTCCAGAGCAGCGGCTACGGGTGGCGAGGCCGGAGATTTTTCCCGGTCCTCCCGCATCCCCCGGGCGGAGGAGCCGGCATCCCTCGGCCTCAGCCTTGTTTATGTCGGGGAGTTTTGCGGGCTGAAGGCATGCGTACACACAGCCCGGGAATCTAAACCCAGCCGAGGAAGACGCTCCATTAGCCAAGAGACTATTTATGTCAGGACTAATCCCGGCGGGGCGGGAATGCACCCCGCGCGGGGGAGGCAGCACCCCGCTTTGCCGGGAATGGGGGGGGAAGCCCCGCTCGCCCTGTTCCACGGCTCGGTGGCAGCCCCGTGCCATCGCCCTCCCGCTCCCGCCGGGATCCGGTGCCTCCCCGGCGGCGGGCAGTCAGGCGGATAATCGGCTGGTGGAGAATTAAAGCGAGCCCCGCTGGAAGGGGCGGACGGACGGACGAGGGACGGGAGCTGGGCTGAAGGAGGCGATTAAATGCCTCGTGGATGAATCACCCGGACGCCTCCCGCCTCCCCGCGGCCTGTTAACGTTTACCGGGGCTGGTTTGGGCAGGGCAGGGGACCGGGACCGGCAGGGCATGGCCGCTGGGGCACCCGGCATCCCTCTGGGCACTGCCGTCTTACGGGGGTCTAAGCCAGGCAAATGCCTCCTTACCTTCGGGAGACAAACCTGGCTTGTGGCTTCATGTGAGGAAGAGGAGGGCTGCTGGTGCTCCATCACGGACCTCTCCATGCTGGGGTCAACCTTGATCCATGCTCTGGAGACCCCAGTCACCTCCTGGCCCAGATCTTTGCCTCTCCTTGCATGTCCTCAGCCCTGACCATTCCAGCAAATCCCCTGGTAGGATGCAAAGGTGAGAGGGACAGGCCAGAAGTGGGATGATACCTGAGGAACAGGAGAGTAGCAGAGATGAGGAGCAGACTTCCTGCAGGGACAACAAAAGCCAGGAGGGGACAAACCAGGAGCGAGGCAACACTGGTGGGATTCAGCAGCCCTGGCAAATCTGGGAGCTGTGGGGTGCAGCAGCAGGAGCCGAGGAAGACTGTGGAAAGGGACATGTAGCAGTCCCATAGCTGCCATCCCTATGGAAGGAAGTCAAGGTGGTCACCTTTGGGCTCCTTCTGACTTAAAAAAATCTTTGATTTCACCCCAAATTTTAAGAAGGATGAAGGATTTAAGAAGAAATGCTCCACCAAATAGAAACTGAAAAATGTTTGTACAGCAGAACTGAGAGAAACAGCTCAGACTGTTCAAAAAAACCATGGGGTTTGGGCTGGGGGAATCCCATGCTCCAGCGCCCTTTAATCCTTGCTCAAGAGCTCTGGGTCTGGCCCCTGTCCCATGACTCCCTTGGGAGCAGGCGCTGTGCCTGATCCACTTCCCAGAAGGAGTAATTCTTCCCTATGGAAGAACATATACTTGCCTGCTGCCTGGCAACTTCTCTGACAAGCCTTTTTTTTCCCCCTGCTTCAGGACAGGATTTTGCCCTAGGAGTGTTCCTGGTAGAGGATGGGGACTGAATTCCTGGGATCTCTCACCACAAGAAAACCTGGAGCAGCTCCCTGCGGGCCAAAGCTCCCCTTCCATTTAAGGGCAGGAGTAATGTTTCCACCTAGAATCTTTCCCTTGGCAAAAGGATATCTGTCCAGCCTGCTGGGATTATCCCCGAGGATGCTCCCTTGCTCTGCCAGTCCCACCTGCTTGTTACCCAGCAAAAGGATGCTGTTTACGTAGGACCTACTCAAACGTCCCTGGGGCTGATGGGGAGCACCCAGGAGCTCGTATCCATCCCCTGTCCCAGGCCCCAAACACCCTTTTGGGGCTGGAATCCAGCTGGGATCCTTTGGAGCCCTTCTCCCTCTTGCCGCTGTATAATTTTACAGATTCAAACTTGGCCGACCCGCGTTTGAACTTGAAAAGAAAACAAAGTCATTAGAGAAGAGAAGCCCTTCCTCTGTGGGGCTGAATTTCGGAGGGTTCCTTGGGATCTTTCATCTCTCCTGTCTCTCTCCCATGTGGCTTTGGGGATAAATGGGCCGGCAGGCTTGGGCATGTAGGGTTTGGATTTCAGGGATGCGGCAAACTGGCAGCGGGTTCTCCCACTCCCCCCAATGCCCCCCATCAGAGCGGTCGCTGACGCCTCTGGTGTTTCCTGAAGCTCCCCAAGGAGAGAAGAGGTGGGAAGCCAGGGATGGCTCCGGGGATGATGGAGAGAGGGGACACCAGGCAGGGATGCTTGGCCTCCTCGGAACCCAAACCCACCTGGGAGGGTGGATATGTCCGGAGAGCCGATTCCCGGGATAGCTGCTGTGCTCAGGCAGACCTGGCTGAAAGGGAATATTTTTTCCCCCCGCAAAGGAAAAGTTTGCTTTCTTTACATTAAATTTCATGGACACAAGGGAAGATCCTCTAGGTGAATCCCTCCCCAGCCCCTGCCAGCAGAAATTCAGGCAGTGTCTCCACAGGGGGATGGAGCAGCACTGAACACTTTGGGATGCTCAGGAGACAAGCAGAAAGCTGGCAGGGGTCCTCTACGGTGCTCTGGGGGCTCCCAGCCCACCGTGGATGGCCCCAGTAGAGGGGACAGGCTACGGGGCTGTGCCTGCCTGCAGCGCTGCCTCAGGAAGGCGTGAGGACATCCCTGCTCCGCTGATCTCATCCAGCCTGGATGCTGGTACCCGCGGGGATGATGATGGTGATGATAATGCTGGTACCCAGGATGGGTATCACCAGGGCTGTTGACACAAGGGCTATGTGCAAACAGCTCGAGTACCTTTTGTTATTTAATAGATATAGGTCAGCCAGAGGTTTTGTTCCACAAAGCAGGAATGTTTGCTGCTCCCAGGCTGGGAGATGGGGGAGATAGCTTATCTGCAAGAGAAAGAAGAAATGTCAGCAAAAGAATAGGCCTGGGCTGGCTGTTTCTGGCTGTTTCCCATGTCTCTTTCCCAGGGAATGGGGCAGGCAGGGTGCTTGGCCAAAAAAATTAAATAAAATACATCGAGGTTTTCCCCTCCTCCAGCCCAAAGTGTTAGGATGAGATTTTGGGGATGAGGAGAGGAACAGCAGGGTCAGTTCCCCACACTGCTCCCCTGGCTACAAGCTGGTTGTAAAGCAAAACCATCCCAGCACAGGCTTTGCCCATCCCTGAGAAACCCCACATCCCCCCTCAGGGTGGTGGGAGCAGGATTTCTCCCAAACACCCCAGCTTTGAGGATGCTGCACCATGACAAACACTAGATACACTCAAAAAGGGTTAAAACCCCTTAAAAGGTGACTTTTACAAACCAGGGATAAGCTGCTTAAAGCCAGCCCCCTCCAAACCAGGGCCATTCCTCCAGGAGGAAGAGTTGGGGTTTGCTTCTCCCAGTCCTTAATGAGCTGCTGCAATTAAACTGAGACAATAGGCATTGTCTGTGGAGTCCGGATCTGCTGGGGATGATGGGAGAAATCCTGTTTGCCAGATTGCCAGACCAGGGTAGGAAGGTGCTGGGATTCTGCGAGCTTTTTGTCCTGGAGAGCACTTGGTGGGGTGAGGGCAGGTCTCTGTTACCTTTCCATGGTGCCTTAGCAGCTTCCTCCATGACCACCTGAAGGATGGGGACACCCCTCCCAAAAATTCAGCATCACTCAAGCGTGGCTTAAGGCTTTTGTCCGCCCAGGAGGTTCCCCTTGGGCTGGCATTGTCCTTCTGGCTGTGGGAAGTGTGGTGTATCACCAAGTTAGGGATGAGAAAGGGTCCCCAGGAACCTCCTTTGTTCTTTTCCAGGTGAGGACACTCTTTGTCAGTGGGTTGCCTCTGGACATCAAGCCCCGGGAACTTTACCTGCTCTTCAGGCCCTTTAAGGTATTGAACTGGGGAGGGAAATGGGGGCTGAAAGCACAGGGCTGGCCCCTGCCCCAGTCTCATGGCCCCAAACCACTTGCTGGGATCTGGAAGCCCACTGGTTCTCCTCAAAAATCTTATTCAGTCAGTTTATTCAGTCATTATTATTTAACTGTGGGGATCTCCACCAAACACCCTTTTTAATCCTTTCCTTGCAGGGGTACGAAGGATCTCTCATCAAACTCACCTCCAAGCAGGTAGGAGCTGCTCCAAAAGGTGCAACCATCCCACCATTCCCTGCTACCACCATTCCCTGGGCTGAGGGGCTCCCCACTCTGCTCCCCACCAGCCTGACTGATGCCTCCTGTCCTTCCTCCACAGCCCGTGGGCTTCGTCAGCTTTGACAGCCGCTCCGAGGCGGAGGCAGCGAAGAACGCGCTGAACGTGAGTGTGCCTGGCCCAGCCACTCCATTTCTCCTTTTCCCCCTTGTTTCTGTGTCCTCAGATCATCTCTGAATTCTTCCATCCCAGTGGTGTGCACCTCCCATGCCAGCTAGCCCCATGGCATCCCCATCCCTCCACACAATCCCATCATTATTTCTCAGCTGCATCTTCCCTCCTGGGGGGCTGTATCCCTCTCACCTTTCTCAGGGCCATCCAGGAGGGCTTGAACCCTCAGGATTCAAGCCTTAGATTCAAGTGAGAAACAGCATTCCCAGCCTCTCCTGTTTATTCAGCAGGAAAAATCCCAGCTAAGACTGCAAAAGAAAAAGCAAATTTCACTTTCTTTTAGCAACTCTGTGAAGTTACCTGAAAATAGTCACAGGCAGAACGGTGTGGGCTGGTTCTCTAATTCCTCCCCAGTTCTCCCTGCATTTTGGTTTGGGGTTGTTTTCTTCCTTGTCTTCATTTTGAATGTAAAACTTTTTTTTTGGCTCCGCTAATCCCTCTGGATAAGAGCTTGGCCTTGCGGGATGCCGACTGCCAAATATGGTGCCGATGCTAAAGATGCCGGAGGAATGTGAGCTGCCTCGGGGCCCGGCAAATTAGCTCATTTCAGGGCTGGAAGTTGAAAAAACCCATAAATAACGGGGAGTTATTTTTGCTGCAGGGCCGGCACGCGGCAGTGCTTGCCCACCCGCCGTGCCTCCTTCCTTCCCGCAGGGCATCCGCTTCGACCCTGAGATCCCCCAGACGCTGCGGCTGGAGTTTGCCAAGGCCAACACCAAGATGGCCAAGAACAAGCTGGTGGGCACCCCGAATCCCAGCACCCCTCTCCCCACCGCCGTACCTCAGTTCATCGCCCGGGAGCCCTGTGAGTACCCCCTGCACTGCCAGCAGGGTTCGGGTTGGCAGGCAGCTGGGGTTGCCCCCATCCTCGGGAGAACACCTTATTCTGGGAATGTGATGTCATGCAGAGATCATGGGTGGATGTAGCATGCCACACCTATGGTGTAGGATGCTGGAAGGAGCAGGGATACCGTGACAGGGTGGTGAAGGGGAATACCAGGTCCAACTGGAAGCAGCATTACCTGCTTGCTGCGTGGTGGCATGTGCTGGGGGTTCCCAAAGGCAGCTGCTGGTGCTGGAGAGGACCTGGGACAGGTGACAGCCAGCCTGGCACGGTGCCTCGGAGCAGGATGAGGTCTCAGCAGAGACCTCGGCGATGTCCTGCTGTGAGCGCTTCATACCTGTTTCCGCTTCTGGAAGAGCTTCTCTTGCGTAGACGCCGGTTCCTCACCTCACTGTTGCACACAGGCATGAGCTGCACGCTCTCCTCTGCTGGATCCCTGGGATTACTAAAGCTCTTGGAGACAAAGAGCCCAGCCCTGGCTCCCTCAGCGCTGCTCCCAGCCCCACAGCATTGCTCACCCTGTGTTATCCCAGCGGGCGAGTTCCATGTTGGCTTTGCGGGTTGGCTCTCGGCAGTGGCATCTCACACATTTCCAGAGGCAGCTCTGCTCCTGCCTCGGGGGGAGAAGGAAGGACGCAGCAAGGGTTGAAGCCCTGTGGTCACCATTAACTCTCCCTCTTCTTCTCTTGCAGATGAGCTCACAGTGCCTGCACTTTACCCCAGTAGCCCTGAAGTGTGGGGGCCGTACCCTCTGTACCCAGCGGAATTAGCACCTGCTCTACCTCCTCCTGCTTTCACCTATCCCGCTTCGCTGCACGCCCAGGTAATTCCGACCCACCCACCACCACTGCTCACCCTCCCACCCGCCCTGGACCCCCTTCCCCCTCGGTGCTCGCCGCACCACTAACTCTGCCGGGCTAACAGGCACTCACTCCCCGCTCCCTGAGATTTAGGGAAGGCTCACCCAAATGGAGCTGAACGCTGGCAGGTGTCCTGCCTTTCCCCAGACACCTCTCTTTGCCTTCCTACTTTTGCTGGTGCCTGTGGTGGGGAGGGAGAAGGGAGGGATGGGGATGCTCTCAGAGTCTGGACCATCCCCATCGCTCCTGGCACCGAACCACCCACCTGGCTGCCAGTGTGAGATGAGAGTTCCAGAACCCCTGGCTGCCCCTGGAGCATCGCTGGGATGAGGCGTGCTGTTCATGGGGTGTGAAGCCAAGCAGCTCTAACGGGGAGCAGAGGGAAGCGAAGCGCAAATGGAGGATCCATCTTTTATTGATGAGGTGCTGCCTTGTCACAAGCGCTTTCTGCTGGCTGCCACTGCGGGTGGCCCCCGATGGCAGCATGTGGCTGTTAAAAATTAACCATCCGCCTGGGAGAGGAGCAGGGGAAAGAGGAGGAGAAGTGGAAATGGCAGAGGAAGAGGATTTCTTTGCAGTGCCAGCCTTGCAGCATCATGGGGATGCTGGGAAGGGACCCCTGCCACAAGGGGGGAAAGGGCAGCTACCTCCTCAGCATCCATTCTGGACATCATCCCAGCTTTTGCTCCTTGCTGCCGGCTCCAGCTCAGTGATGAACAGGAGGAAACAAGCACATGGAAACAGATTTGCCAGATAAACTGCATCCGAAAGGCTTTTGGCCTTGGCCCGCCAGGATTGAGCCAGGTTATCCAGAGCCACCATCACTGGAAGCTGGAGCAGCCAGGGCCTGGTTTGAGCAGGAGGGTGAGGAAAAGTGCTCAGTGTACAAACCATGTGCAGCCTTTGGATGAAACTCCAGCTTTTTGGGCCCTGCTGTTCATAGGAAGAGCGTTGGTAAATATTATTGCAGCTATGTACTTGCCTTGTCAAATAACTGCTAACAGGCAGCACCTGCCCTGCTTGGGGAAGCGCACAGACAAGGAAACAGAGGCGTACGGAAGCTCTGAGGGTCCCTTGGGAAAACCCAGGCTGAGACCTGATGTTAGACAGAAGCAATATTATCTGATGTGAAATATCAGCGCAGTGGGGAGGGTGGTGGTTCCCATCCTCCTGTGCAGCTGCTGGTGTTGTGGGTTTGGTGGGGGGGCATTGGAGACTGGTGCCACCATCCAAACTGGAGCTGCTTCACTGGATCCTGCAGACAGCAGCAGGACCAGGAACTGCAGGATGGATGGTGGGGCTAGCTTGGAGTTATCTGGCAGAGCACCGAGTGCCTGCACACCAACTTTTTCCACCCTGTTTCAAGTGGGCTTTGCAGGAGCTAAGAAGGATGAGCTCACTCCTGCTCAGCGGGACCATGGTGCTGCTGTCCCAGCTCCATCCTGCTGGAAGCAGCGATGCCAGTGGCTGTGCTCAGCCCCAGTGTTACTGTTGGAATTGGAGCTGGGATGGCTGTACTGCTGGCGTTCCAAACTCCCTCCACCCTGTGCCTGGGAAAAGCCAGTAAAAGGGAGCCCAGACGCAGCCTGATCTAGCCAGGGTGGGCAGCCAGCCCCCTCTCACCTTGTGTCCCCCTTGCCTTTGCAGATGCGCTGGCTCCCTCCCTCCGAGGCTGGTTCTCAGGGCTGGAAGTCCCGTCAGTTCTGCTGAATGCCAGGTGAGTGCCACTGTCCCGCTCCCATGCTTCTGTGACAGCTGGGGGCCACCTCCACCTTTACCCCAGGCTTTCCCCACTGCGACTCATGGGGTCTCCAGCAGCTCAGGGTGGGTGGCCACCTTTCAGCAGACACCCAAAGTCCAGGTGCTCTCCTTGTCCCCAGAAGGGGATGTCCCTGCCACGACTCACCCCAACGCTTTCCCACACGTCCTGGGGCAGGAGAGAAAGGCACCATGCCAGAGGGGGGTGTTGTGATGGAAAAGAAGGCAGCCCCAACACAATCACCTCACTAAACCTTAAGGAAAACTATCCAGGCGGCGTGGCGTGGGGTGGTGGGGCTGCCACAACAAGAAGTACAGCCTAACTGAGCACCCGGCTGCCCGGCGGGAGGGAGGGACTGATCCCATTCCATCTGGGACCTCTTTGGATGGAAAAAGCAGTGCAAGATATGCTCTGCAAATAACTTCGGCCTTTGTGGATAAATAAACAAAGGGGACTCAAAAGGAAGATGGAAAAGAGCCTTGCTGGACACTGAGCACGGCTTGCCCTGCGATCCCAGCCTGCCTGTGCGAAAAGACCTCTGAGACATCCCTGCTGGGAAGCCTCCTGCTTCCACACCCACCCGTGGAGAAACGCCAGTGGATCCAAAGCTCTGGCATCAGCTGCCCATGCCCGCATGTGACTGCTCTGCCCATCTGCCTGGCATCTGTAGCCCTGTGCTGTGGCCACAAGGTCACTCAGCCAGGAGGACAGGAGGCCCACCCCTGGCTGCAGCCGGCCCCAGACTTGGATCCATGAAGAATTCACCAGCTATTTTAGGCCCAGCAGATAAAAATAGGGAGTAGCGAGCCTTTGGGAACCAATGGTTCTTCCAAAATATGCAACATGCCAATGTTTCCAGATAAAATGTAAGCAGAGACATATTTGGGAAGGGGAGATGAGCAAATCCCTTGAAACAGGTCCACCAGCCCAGGAGCCACAGTGGGTGGCGAGGATGGAGGGTCAGGGACCTCCTGTTTCCCTTCCAAGCTCCTCCAGCTGGGAAGGGCACAGCCCAGTGAGGGTTTGGCTGAGGGCCTGGCTCTGTCTGTATTTGCTGCCTGGAACCCATCAGGGCAGGGCTAATCACAGAATCAGTTAGGTTGGAAAAGACCTCTGAGATCACCAAGCCCCATCTTTGGCTGAACACAGCACTGAGCTGCAAGCTGTCCCCTCAGGGGTCACTGTGAAGTCACCCCTCCCCACAGCACACTGACCTCAGTCCCCAGTGCCAGTGTCCCTCACTCTCTGCTGTGTCCTCCCACAGGTCTCAGGTGTGTGATGGTGGCCTACAGTCAGTCTTGTGGGTATTAATGGAGTCTTCCAAGGCGGCTACTGGGTTGATGTGCTCTCCACAGGACCTCAGTGTGCTGGTAAGGATGCGACCTTGCAGGCTTGGCTGCTTTGGGAAGCGGGCAGAGGAGTGAAGAAGCCAACACAATGAAGAAATAGGCAGGGAACATGCTCCGAGGCTGGCACGACCCTCGGGCTGCTCCAGCTACTGCCCTGCAGAACCGTGGCTCTGCCATTCCTGCCTTTATCACTGTTATCTGGGGTGAGAGTTTCCACAGCCAAGGAATGCCTCTCGGCTTTGAATTACCCCCGCTAATCTCATCTCCGTCCTTGCTTCCTGCCTTGGATCAACAGAGACAGAATTCCACTTAAGTGCAAAATTCAACTCAAAACTTAACTCCCAGCTTCCCAGCTCAAACCCCCGCGGCTACAGCCAATGGGAGGAACAAAGTGGGATCAGTGGGGTTCTTTATGCCTGGGATGCCACAGTCTCTCCCCGCAGGCATTTCCCACCTTGTCCTTTCCCTGCTAAACAACTGTCCTTAGAGCATGGTCCTGACATGGATTTCCAAAAAAAGCCTCCCTCTCCCCTACCTTCCTTCCTTCCACGAAGGAAGAGATATTAACCACGGCCCTTTTTCCTCCATCACAGCTGCTTTTTTTTTTAACACCTCTCTTTGTTGTTTCAGGCTTGAAAAAAACCTCACACAAGTTTGGATTCCTCCAAGACTTTCCCACAGCCTCTATCACACATCTGCTCTCCTAGAAGAAAAAAGAAAAACATACCTAGTAATAATATTTTCCTCTTTTACACTGTATATTTGTAAGGAAGAGTGTGTTACTCCCGAAAGCATGGTTTGACAGGCATTGTTGTAGTGTTTGAAAAGGCTTTTCAAATGGAACCATAGGAAAGCAGACTACAAAAAAAAAAAGAAAAAACAAAGGAAAAAAAAAACCAAAACAAGAGCAAGTATTTTTGTACCAAAGCTCCTCAGGAGGACAATCTTACACCGGGTCGGACCACAGGTTTTGTGCTTGACTTTTGAGATGTGTAAAGAAGAGTCTTATTATCCCCTGGCCCCGTCAGCTGCATGTCAAAGGCATGATGTTCACATGTGTGAGGATGTCGACACACACGATGCGGGTTTGTAGGAATTGTGCTCCCTCTGGCACAGGAATCGTGCTCCGGCCGTGCTGGCAAGGCGTCTGCGGACACTACAGTATTACTGTTTTCTTCCCAGTTGCACCAAATGACAAGCAGGCAGGACAATCAGGAACTTCCTTCCGGTGTTTTTTTTACCTTGGGGCTGTGTTCATAGCTGCTGTGCAAAGCTTCCGTGGGGTACAACGGCTCGGATCAGGGATGGGCGGACAGCCCACACATGTAGCAAGGTGACAATTTGCCTCCTCCTCCTCCTCCTCCTGCCATCACTGCTCCAAGCTGTTACAGGCAACGTAAACTGCTGTATGAAAAAACAATGAAAAAACAGACCGACAAATCCTTGGTTTGCCAGCTTCCTCGAGATTGGACACGAGTCCTGAGGGGCTTCCCATTATGCACTGGCCTGGGGTTTTAGTGCCGATGTTACGCTGGTCTGGCTGCTCCCTGCATGGCATTCCCAGGTTTCCATGTGCAAAGACGAAAAGGGAGGCTGCCAACATCCTTTACAGAGATAGAGTACCAGCAGAGAGACTGCTTGACATATTAGTTCTCCTTCTCCTTGCTCCAGGAGGAATTCGGAAAAAGAGCAAACTGACCCAAACCTCTATTAGGTTTCGGCTTCTTGCAAAGGGAGACGCAGAACTTCTCCTTCCATTGCCCTTCCCCCTGTCTCCATTCCAGCTGCAGGGAACACTGAGCTCAGCTGCTGCCCAGGCCTCACCATAGCCGGTTTTTCCCAGCCGTTCGTGGCCTCGTTAAACATCATCACCTTTTCTTTTCTCCTTCCTCTTGTCCTGTGGGTGGGCCAAAATAAGATGGCTGAGATTCTGGCAGTCGGGGTGGGACAGGGGGATGAGAAAATGGGATTTTTCGGGATCAGAAACTGTCCCGTTGGGGTCTTCTGTAAAAAATGGGACTGATAAAAGTGATGTGAGAAGAAATCAAATCCAAGACAAACCTCAGAGCAGCTCTAAAAGGAACGATACCAGCGTTCCCAAGCGACGGACTAACTCTTTTAGCAAACTATTTCCTGTACTTTGTCTCGTGGAGAGGAGAGAAGCTTCCACATTGTCTACTCTGCTTTTGGAAATATGTTTAAAGGTACTTTTCTATTGTAATTTTTTAAAAATAAAACCGGTGATTATTATAAGTTACGCGCAGAGCGTCGTCGTGTGCCGTCTATCTGGTTAGGAACAGGGAGAAGGATCCCAACACACCCCTCAGGGCCTTGGCGAACATCAGCCTCTTTCCTCCCTCGGGAATAGTTGAAAGCACTGTGAGGCTCCTGGGTGATTTTTCAGGGCAGATGCCATCGTCCTGTTTGGCTCTCTTGGATCTCTAGGAAAGCTCCAAAATCCAGGCTGGAAGGATCAGCAGGCTTTAAAGAAATGGCTCCAAGTTTACAAAGATGTTATCGGTTAGTTTTTAAACCTACTAATCTTGGCAGGGAGCACAGGAGCTAGGATGCAATTTTCCATGAGCTCAGCCTCGGCTGAGGCAAACGTAACCTAGAGACGAAGGGCCAGATTAGCTCTGTATTTTTTTTAACACGCTGGGAATTTTGAAAAACTCGGGTTTGTACGCCCAACCTAGAAATTCCTCCTCCTTTCTCTGCTCTGCTCCCACCCTGACAAATGCAACCAGCACCCTCAGGAGCTTCAGCCAACAGGCCAGGCTTCAAAAACAAAGTGCCAGGAGCAAGCTCCAGCTTAGAAAAGGCAGCCTGGAAAACGGGGTGTAAAGGACAGGATTAAAAAAGCGACAAGCTCCAGGGTGGAAGGAAGAGGCATGCCAGTTATTTGAAACTCCTGGCTGGCAGGGATGAGTTAAGCCCTTAATGTTGGATGTTAATCCCGCTGCGGCCACTGCCACCGCGAGTCCCAGCTTTCACAGCTTTCCTTCCGAGTTGCATCCAGGGGAGAGGTTTGTTGGCAGGCACGGGGGAGGAAGGGAAGGGAGCCACAACATGCTGCTCAGCCCAAGAGCTGCTCTGAGCAGCAGCAACTGGCCAAAACTTCTGTCCCAGGCACCACTTTAAGGGACACACAGATGTTTTTGGGAGCAGATTCAGCAGCAAACATCCTCCAGCTAAGAGAGCCATGAAACGTGCACACATCCTCCTGGACTTTGCCTGGACATGGCATCTGCTCTCAGATCTGCCCTGCGAAAGGAAGTGGGGCCTTGCCCAAAATATTTAACCTCTTGAACCATTTTTTTTCAATTTCCCCCATGAACCGGCCTGTTTTTGTCTCTGTGCTGATGAGCATTGCCCTCATCAGCAAGGGGCGGGAGCGGCGTGCTGCTCGCCCGGCCCCGGCGTCCCCTTTGCCCGCGGTGACCTTTCCCCATGTGGCTGGGGGAACATTCCTTCCCTGTGACCATCGAGGCGCTTACAGGAAGGCCCAAGCTGCTGGCTGACACTGGAGAATTGCAAAACAGGATCAGGGACTCCCAGGCCAGTGCTGCCATCTGATACCAGGGTAAGTCCTGGGGGATATGAACAGGCAGAGCTGGAAAAACCAAACTGAGATTTTGCACTCTCATTATTTCCGCTTTCCCAAGTCTTTCTCTTCCCATCCCCCTAATATAAGGCTAAGCTCAGGGAGGAGGGGGTGCAGGCAGCTCCTTCCTGTGCATCCCTGCACAGAGGTTGACTGACTGGCAGCAGGCTGGAAGCAGCTGCAAAGGCTTGGCAGGGTCTGCAAGCCAAAATACAGCGCTGATTCCCCACATCAGACGGACACAAGCGAACGGCAGAGAAATGGGAACAAGGTGGGAGAAGGAGAGCCGTATCTCTCAGACAATTTGGGGCAGATGGTCAGGCAGCAGCAGCAGCAGGGACAGGGGATCCTGCCGCGGGAATGGAGATGCACCAGCCGGGCCAGGGAGAGCAAAGGGCAGACAGAGCCGGCGCCGAGGCAGGCAGCACCCGCAGCCCGGATGGGGCAGGGAGGAGGAGCAAGCCCAGCGCCGCTCCTGGGAGAGGGGGAGAAGGAATAACAAGGCTGGGAGAGGAAAGATGCGAGAGCACCAGGGCTTGGCCAGGCAGCTTTAAAGGCTGAGACACAAGCTGTGAGGGAAGGCAGTGCGTAAAAGCAAAGAGGTGGGTGGCTTTGTGAGGATAGTTGAGGCCTGGCACAGCGCTCAGCATGGATTTGTTCCCTGAATCCTAAAGGGGAAATTGAGAGGTACCACCCTGCAAGGGTCAGTGCACTGCCTGAGAGCTGCCAGGCAAGGCTGCTCTGTTCTCCCTGCCAGCACGAAAAGGAGGACATTTCAACCCAGAGGGATGAGCTGGGTGCAGCAGATGTGATCTGCCCTGAAAGCCCAGCTCCAGCCAGCACCTAAACACCCGCTACCTGCCTCGCTCAGGGTACAAACCAAGATGACAATGGGGCTTAAAAAAGCAAAGCTAAGAAATACCATTAGCAGGTCCCTGAAATGCTGCCTCTAAAACACTGGGAAGCCAACCATTAGCAGAGTCTGGACTTCATCTCTGCAGTCTCCATAATTAATAACCAGCTCAGGAGGGAATAGAGAACACAACCAAACTGATGGAGGCAGGAAGAAACTGCACAAGTACTTCAGGCCTTGGATGCAAGCCCAGAAGTGCAGGTATATAGTCAAAAAATTAACTTAATGGCAGGACAACCTCCTGCCTTAACCATCCTTTTCCCCTGCTGTGCTTGTACTCTGCACAATGTCCAACCCACGAGGCCAGTGCAGTTCGACACGTGAATCCCAGCCACAGAAGCACTGATGGGTTTTCAGAGTCATGGCTGTTTTTCCTGGGCTGTTGAGTAACACAGAGGCCACTGCAAGCCAAAGCAGCAGAAAGCAAGCCAGAGAGAAACAAGAACTGCTCTTACAGCACACCAGGAGGCATGAAGGAACCAGGGCTTGGACCCACATGGGTAGAAGGGGCTGCAGGAGGTCTGTGATCCAGCCTCCCTCTCACAACAGGACTGTTGCCACCAAAAGACCTGGGCATCCTGGTCTTATCTGGGCAATACTTGAACCCTCCATGGATGGAGACATCTCCCCACCAGCTGTTTTTTTCCTAATATGCAAGCCAAACTTCCCACATTCCCTTATTATGTCATCTGCCATGGCTGCCAAAAGCATTTGACCACATCATCCTCCTCACTACCCTTCAAATTGCTGTACCTTGTGATTAGATACACCCACAGCCACCTACTCAACACACTGAGCAGTCCCAGCTCCCCACTCCTCCTCCCAGGCCCTCTGCCCCCAGCCCTGGCCAGCCTGGGAGCTCCAGCTACTATCCTGAGGGATGGAACGGGGATTGAATAGAGGGGGAGGCCTAAACTGGACACATTGTCCAGGTGTCAGCTCCCCAGAGCTGAGCAGAGAGCCAACTGCTTCCCTTGCTCTGCTGGCCCTTGCCGGAGTGGCGCAGGCTGCGGTCACCTCATTTGGGAAGAGAACATCTACAGCGATGCAATACCAGGGAGCCCTGCTGTGTCCAGGCAAGCCCTCTCTTCTGGGGAGATGCCAGTCTTCCTTATCTGCTTTACAGGGATGTATCCAGAGAGCCTGTGTGGGGCTGACAACACGGACATGGTCAGAACACACTACAGAGCCAGAGGAACAGTGCCAGAGCAGACCCTCGCTCCCTCGGGAGGAGATCGAATCCCAAACCACCTGATTTGCTGTATCCCTGACTTTGCCAGCAGTAGGAAGGCAGCACCAGCAGGCTGAGATCCAAGCTCTCCTCTGCCTGATGGCTGTTAGTGGTTAGCCTTGCCTGTCTAAACCAGCCAACAGTAAGCACTGGCTCTGCTGGACATCCTTCCCCGAGAAGCAGGAGCTGCCAGAGGCCCCCGAGGCAGTAACACACAAAGGAATTTGGGCCTGGTACATTAGCAACGACCGGAAAGTGAGCAACAAAGCTGGAAATAATGAGATGTCAGCACCACGATTGCTTCTAGTCATCTGCAAAGGCAAGCCCTCCTCATCAGCAGGTACCGGGAGCACGGCTCTCCCTCGTGGCCCAGCACCGCCCGCCCGTGCTCATCGGAAGTGACAGCCCTCGCTGGCTGCAGCCACGTGCAGGGCCTCCATACCCTTTCTCAGGGCTCCCTCGCCTCGCTCTCCTCCGCTTTCTAAAAGCCTGGAATGATCGTGATGAATTATAGATTAGCTCTGGTACACATCGCCTTATGTCAGTTTTCTCATTCAACCATACACAATCCTGCTGTTTTCCATCCCCTTCCAGAATGATCATCGTGATGGAGGAGGAGGTGGAATAACTCTTCAGTCAGAGCAACTTTTAGGAGAGAAGTTAGTAGAGATCCATATTTAGAGGTGTGACACACCCGGGCTACTCAACTTGTCCCTTAAAAAAGGAAAACCTTGTCAGGATCAACACACAAAATACTGGAGCTGAGGGAACAATGTCCTTGCTGGACAGGAGCCTCAGGAGAGTGGAAGAGGCAGGGACAGGTAAAAACAGCAGTGAGATGGGTTTGCCAAAGAACTTTCCTGAAATGCCTGAGACCAAGGTGCCTGCCATAGACCACTTCCATCTGAAATATTCTACTCTATGTTCTCAGCCCAAGTGCCCTCATCTTCCTGGTTTACAGCAGATGCTTCCAGGGAAGGAGGAGAAAAATGGGATAATGGCCCAGGGCTGCCAGGGCAGAATATGATGCCTTTCAGCAGCCCTTTGCAATGCCAGTCTGAGGGAAGAAGAGTTTTGCCAAAGTAAACAAGCTGAGGACATGGTGGTTTTGGCCACTGGGAGAGTCATTCTGCCAGACACAGAACACAAGAGAACACCCTGAAGGAATACGAAGGAGGTTTAAGTTTTTTACAGCTGAACTTCAGCAAAAAGCCTCATCAGGATATAATGCTGAGAAGAGACTGAAGTGGACTGGAATGGTACCAAAATGGTTTCAGCAAACAGACCCACATTCATGCAGTCTGAGATGTTTTCTAGTTCCATCATTGATTTTTAAGAGGTCTTGGGAAAAAAAAGAGCACCGGGAGCATCTTTGTTTGGGAAACAAAACCCAACTCCTGAAATCTACACAAAAGAGAGGAGCTCATGCTCCTTTTCTTTTTGACAGGCTTAGAAAGTTGGGTCTGTTCACCCTGGAGAAGGTTGTATGGAGACCTCACAGCCCCTTCCAGTATCTGATGGGGCCTACGAGGAAGCCAGAGAGGGACTCTTCATCACAGACTCTAATGACAGGACAAGGGGGAATGGCTACAAACTGAAAGAGGGGAAATTTAGCTTGGATATATGGAAGGAAGTCTTCCCTGTGAGGGTGCTGAGGCCCTGGCACAGATTACCCAGAGGTGTGGCTGCCCTATCCCTGGAAGTGTCCAAGGCTGGGTTGGAGTGGGTTTGGAGCAACCTGGGCTAGTGGAAGGTGTCCCTGCCCATAGCAGGGCGTGGAACAAGATGATCTTTAAGGTCCCTTCCAACCCAAAGCAGTCTGGGATTCTACGACTCTGTCCTTATTGTCTGAACTTGTTTTCTACACCACTGCTCGTCTACAGTCCATGATACCACTAACAGGCCAATGTGAGCTTCCCTTCAGCTATTTTTTAGATTTTACCCTAACAAGCTGCAAAACTTATTTATGCCCTTTCTGCTACTATTGCAGAGGAGAAGACATCAACCAGTGAGGCAAAGCATCTAATTCAGTCTTTCCAACTGGACACCACCTGGAGCCTGACAAGGCTAGCGCAGCACATAGAGCTCACAGTCACTTTCCCTCTCCCACTCTCCTGTTTTTTGACCTAACATATTTTTAATCTTTCAAAGTAGCTGGAGGCATTTTCTTTAGACTCAGACTCTATTATCTTAATCACTTGAGCAGAGAAACAAAGCAGGTAGCCCACCTTACAGCCAGCTTTGGTTCATAGAGAAAGGGCAATGTTATATAAGATAACTGGGAAGTTGCTCCATGAAACCTTCAAAAGTAGGAAAGGCAACTCAGAGTTCTGCTGTTGTCCAAGCACCACCACCAAAAAATCACTGCTCAAAAATGCAGCAGATGGAAGGGAACTTTTTTTCCTCGAGTGAAGATGACAGAAGAGAGGTGAGCAGTTTTGCAAGTATGCTGTAGGTACTTAAAGCAGAGCTGTAATGGAAAACTAAAAAGCTCCAAAAGGAATTCTTTGTGCTGACCTGGAAGATACAGGAACGAAAAACAGTTTCAAAACCNAACAGGGCTGACATGTGCAACGCTGGAAGCACTGTCTGTTTCTCAGAAGAGCAGCCTTTAAAACCAGGAGGATAAATGCTGCACTTACAGAAGCATATTTCCCCAAGCTGACAGAACTTGTTCAGTGCGACAGCAACAAAGCCTCATTCTTCATCTGCTCACGTGTCCACATCCGACGGCCTCTGCTTCGACCCCGGCTGCATCAAGCAAGACAACAGCCTGTGCTCAGGCAGCAGCGATCTGCTGTCGGTGGGGAGCTGCAGGCACCTCTTTTACCTTTGATCCTAACCCTGAAAGAGCAGAGAAACAGCTCCTCTCCTGCAGTGCCATGAAAACAGGATCAGCATTGACCGACTCTGGTTCGGAACATAAAAATAAGTTATCAAGAGGACATGATTTGGCCGCATTCCATGAAAGGCTGTGCTGCACGGAACATCAGGCATCTACACGGAGCTTGCATTTAAGGTGGTTCCTCCCCTCTCCCCAGCCATCATGAAAAAAATGACAGCATTAGCCCAGAACAGTAAGTCACTGAGAGGATAAAAATACAGCAAAGATTCCTTTACCTCCACGCAAAAGGAAAACACAACAAGCACAAAAGTTGCCGATTCTCTCATTCTTTACAGAAGCAACACTGGAAACCAGCATTGCAAATTTATTACTTAAAAAAAAAAAAAAAAGCTTCAGTATTACACCGTCGTTTTATTTCCCTCCTGTGCACAGAGCAGAACGTGCAACACACTTGCACCCACACCAGTGAGGAGACATCGCCCAGGGCAATTCCTAATTAACATTAGGAAGCTCTGGCTGCATCCCATCCCACAGCCTGCTGGGATTTTGGGAGAGGGGGTTTTCTGAGTTTGAGTCTCAGATATCACCGCCTTTCAGTTAAGCTCAGTCCCATGGCAAGGAAGAAGCATACAAACCGTGGGTGTATTTGACTGTGAAAGAAACTTTGCCTGCAGTGATTTTAGGAAAAGGTTTTCCTGAAAAAGGTAAAACAAATGCTGTATTCAATCCCACTAGAAAGCCCCTTGTAAGTAATTCCAGGTAAATACCCATTAAGCAATGTAAAAGCAGAGTTAAGCACTGAGCAGGAATTCCTGCATTACATGCTGAGCACCATTTATCACCCTATGCCAACAGGCAACTAGTGAGAACCTCTTACTCAAAGACACGTTTCCCATTAGCTAATTAAATTAACCTCTAAATGTAGTAGCTCATACTTGCTCTTAAACTGACCTGTTTCACCTCGGCAGTTGCTGGGGTGGGGGAAACACATCACATTATTATATACAGTCAGTCCTTCTGTGAGCAGACACCGAGCCCCAGCAGCAGAAAGCCCGTCTAGAAACGCGCGTTTGCTCCAGAATTCAACCGCTCACTGCTTGCCAGGAACCACATCAGAGTAATCTTTTAATACTCCAACCAAGTGGTCATTGTGAGTCTTAAACCGGCGTTTCTTCTGAGAAGCAGGTTTCTTCCTCCTCTGAATGGGAGCCTGCAAGAAGGAACAAACAGGAGTCAGAAGATCTGTGACATCTCACCTGACGTGTAACACGGTGCCGGTCACTACTGCTGCAAAAGATGAGCCCTGCCAGAACCAGGGGTGGGCAGGGAAGGGGAAGTGCTGGCTCCTGGAGAAGCAACAGCATCCAATTCCAATCCAGGCAGGGAGATGACTCTGGGGACGGGGCAGAGCCACGGTATCCCAGGCACAGCAGTAAAGCTGGCATTTTTAAGTGCAGGTTCCAAACCATCCCGTGCAGCTACAGAAGCAGGTACATGCCTCACAGTTCTATCCACAATCCCATCAGGATTTCAAAGCTTTTTAGCAGAAAAGTTAAAACCCCCCACCTTCCTCCCAAAAGACTACTACTCTTAATGTACTGTACATCTTCAAGCAGAAGCTTCCACTGTGCAGCTCATGGGGATCCCTGGCATTTGTCCTCTTTTGATGCTGCTTGGATTAATTACACTGGCTCTAAGGAGTCATAAAAATCACTGACTGCTGGTTGCAGCACGTGGTTTATCCAGTTTTTAAAACTGGTCACACTTCCCCAAGCTCCACAAAGCCGTGCATAGGCTCACCAACACATTTTGGAATTAACACTGCAGGGTCAGGAAGGGGGAATTTCCTAGGAAGATCTATAATTTGTATCTCTTACTATTTTCTTTGGTCCGGTTTCTTGCATGGAAGAAATACCCTGTCGTTTCAGATACTCTTCTATCTTCTCCTCATCCATAGAATCCACAGGAATGCTCCTCCACAGCTTCTGGAATTCTGAAACGACAAACCCTGGTTTTATATCCCAGTGAGCAAACCTTGGGCAAAGACCCCACAGGAAGGCAAGGAGAGAGACTTGATTTCAAACAGAGAAACATTCTGGCACGTCAGTCTGTCACCGCCAGCAGGCACTCACTCAGCACAGCCTTTACCCGCTCCAAATGCTGATGCACTGCCAAAAACACCCAAAACCCGAAAAGATGAAACTCCAACCAACAAAACAACAACAAAATACCCTCAAGCTAAACTGCACTCACGAATTAGGCGCACTCGGAGGCAACCTGTGCTTTTCATGTTTATTTGCTACGGAGTCTCTTACAGCCTGGAATCTCTAGAGCTGTGTAGCTGTGAATGAATTTCCCAGGTCCCGATGAAGGGCAATCACTAACGATAAATGGCAACTTCATTTACACATCTTCAGCTGCCACTCACTCGGGAGACCTGTCATCCCATCGCCTAACCTACTGAAGGTTCGAGACATTTACTTCAGTGGCTCTGAGCTCGTTTATCACTGCAATATGATCCACACCGTGCTGTATAGGTAATAAAGTACTAAAATTCCTCTGGTGTTAAAAAGAAGAGAGACACCTTAAAAACCACAGCAGCAGGAAAATAGACAGAGACAGTAAGTCTTAATTAGAGCAGCTGCCATCTGCCTGCACACTTTCTGCCTCACGTAAAGTTTCACAGAGCCTCTGGAATGCCTTCTCCAGGCAGCGGCTGGTACAATCCTACCTCCCTTCATTCCCCAGGCAGGGAGTTAAGATACATCCTGTCAGCAGGTCTGGCTAACAAACTATAAATAAAACACGAGGCACACATAGCAACACAAGACTAAATTTTTCCTTTTATTTCCAGATAAATTTAGTATACAGTTGTCAAAACAACCACAACCTCTGCATGCTTAAGGATCTGTCCTGTGCAGCAGGGGATGAGACGCTCCAGTGCCGGCCTGCCACGGATACCCTGGCTCTGGGCACACTGCAACCAAATGGGAGTGTACAAAATCAACTCAGTTCTTGCACTTGGAACAATTCCCTACCTAAGGCACCTTGTTTTTCTATACAAATACATGCTTCGAGTCTCAGGTGTTTCTCTTCTTCCTGTTGCCAACAGCAAGAGGCTGTCCCAGCTTTCCAGGAAACAAAAGAAAGGAATTCCACCCATGAAGAATGACCGTGTTCATTTTTGGTAATGCAGTGGTTTTGAAGAGAACTAAAACCTGTCAAAACACCACTTCTGGTTACAAGGAGATAGCTCACAGCCTGTTTCTCACAGAGGCTATCCAGCACCCTGGGATCAGTGTGCACATCCCTAAAAGCAAGGACTGACACTATAGTCAAAGACATTCTCCATCTGCTCATCCATTTTGAGGGGGATTCCAGGCTTTCAGCATTGCTGGCAGTGCCTGCTATCACAGATCATCCCTCACCTCATCCTGCTGCAGCAGGTGGAGAAAGTTTGTCCTCTTATCTATAATATACTGCTACGAACACAGATGATGTGTCTTTCCATTAGAGTTCAGGGTATATGGACAAATACACCCTGGTGCAAAAAAAAAGGAAAGCTGAGGATAGGTGCTTAAGGTTAAACCGGTCTACATTCTTCTGGGGAACAGAAGTGAAAAATTAAACACTAGAAAATAAACGGTCAGCTCTTCAGGGATCAGCATGCACAGAAGTGCAGATCACAGTTAATATCTAACTACAGTGTTCTGTATTTCTTGTAGTGCCACGGTTGTAACATCACTCCAGCTTCACATCCACCTTTTAAACTGGCCAAGAAATGCAAATGGAACAGGCACCAAGATCCAAAACTGCAGAGCTAAAATGGACTTTACATACAGATAATTTAATCCACTAATTGGCCCCACCAGGGTCACCGTATCATATTCTGCAACTCCATTTAAAAACTCCTCCATAAATCAGGCTGCTTTCAGCACTACTGCTTTGATTGCAGTAATCGCAAAAGATTCTTCTTCCCATGGAGCTGGAACTCCATGTAGGGCTTTAAAATACTTCACTGCCCAGGAAAGAGGGAGTCACAACAACATGGAAACACTCTGTACTGAAGGACTGGTTTGGAACTAAAAGTACAGGATAAAGGTGGAGAAGCACAGGGAGCTGCCACCCTTCAGTGCATACGAGCTGTCTGCACTTAGAGCGTCATCTAAAAGGCAAGGGAGATGCATCCATCATCTCATCACAAAACTGACTTGGTGTAACACCAGACACTGGGCTAAATGCAAGGTCTGAAGAAAGAGAGCAGCTGGATGGTTGGCACTGAACCATTTACACATTACCTGTCAGGTTTAAGTCTCCAAGGACTATGCCCCTATCAGCCAGGGAAAGTTTAAACCTTGGGAATACACTCTCTGAATTATTGTGACATCCTCTCTGAAATATGAGAACCTGTGGGAAAAGCTGGCAATAACTACAGCTCTCAAGAAACAACCCTCTGCATTTGTAGCTGTGGTACTTCTGCGCCTCAGAAAATATACCCTTGACCTGACACATTTTTCCCCATTTCCTTGAGAAGCACTGGAAATGCTGTCCTGGCCTTTGCTGTGTGTCTGAAGAGCAGACAACAGTGGCACAAGGCAGCTCCTAGGGAAGGTTTCAATATACCGGATCCACTTTTTACAATGTCTTTCTTTTCTCTGTGGACAGGGCACAAGGAGCTCACTGCTGGTGTGAGGAGCAGGAAGGAAGCTCCCCACATGCTGGCCTGCTCCAGCCAGCCATGGAGAACAGGTTGGGATGCAAGCATTCCTGCCGTGTCTGTAGCCATTATGATAACAGAGCACATTCAGTTTTCCTTCTCCATGTCCTGTTCACTGCTGGGTGATCTTTACACCATCACAGCACAGCCAAGGTGAGAGACTCTTTTCTCAGAGCCACTGAATTATTTTATGCATCAGCCAGAATAAAAGTAAAATGGCTACAGGAGGATAAAAAGACAGCAAGGCTTCACCTGACCGCAGCAGGCTGCACTCAGGCAAGCTGACAATCTCTGCATGGCTTAGCCTGCTTTGACAAGACAGAGCCCAGAAAAAATCCCCAGGGGAGAAATTTCCCAAGAGTTTCTGGTCAAAGCCATGCAGGTGCTTTGAACCTTCACAGAGATTTGCATTTTCCACAGAGCTTTTAAGTCCTGATTCCAATGCAGATCTTCCCCAGAAGAGGCAGAAAGCTGTGATCCCAGTACTGAGGCAACTGTCATGAACAAATCCTATACACAATACCTTGCAATCTGACCACTAAAACACTTTAACTCAGAAACTGGACAGAATCAACACTACTCACAGGCTGCTTCCTTCCTCCTCCAGAGAGCTAAATTCTGGTCTTTCGAGTGCTGAGAGGAGGAAATGAGACCAGGAGCTGGCTGAAAAGCCAGTTTAGATGTTTGCTGACATCTCCAGCAACATGAAGTCTGCATGCACAGACTCAAAACAATGAGCTCTGACCAGCAGGAACCAACACAGAGCTAAGCAGCGGGCAGCATAACAAAGATTTTGCAGACACCTTCTCTCTCTGAAATACCCAAGGGGTAAGGATGCACAGTTACCTTGATTTTACAGCACGACAAGGTGCCTCATAGATGAAAACAATTTGCACTGACATTCCCTGAGTGATTATACTCTAACACACTTCCGTTCTATAAATGCTTACATTTGGGGAATGAAGTCATGGGTAAATGACTGCCTGGTGACTTTGGAGAGGCTTATCCAGCACTTCTGACTGCCTCACCTGCTCTTGCAGAAAGGTTGAGATGGTTGTGGAGATAAACTGATACATCAGGCAGGTAATAAAATCTGCCGGAGACTAAAAACAGCTTAAAAATCTTCAGTGAGCCAAGCCAAAAGCTGAGCAAAGGACAAAAGCAGACAATAGCAGTGTAGAAGGGAAGAAACAACAGTCCTAACAGTCCCAGGGAACACAGCACTGGATTTATACCAGAAGGAAAAGGTGCTTGATGTTAAATCTGTGCTGTCCCTGGACCACCACAGCTGTAAGTCAGCACTGATCCCAAGCAGTTTTTATAGTGTTACATTTAAGAGGCTTTGGCCATTCTCTAAAGCCTTACAAAGGCGCTTAGCAAGAATTTTAAAAACAGGTATAATTGAGTATCCGAATTTTTTAGCATTAAAATACTTCCTATAGTGCATTCAGCCGGGAAAGATACCATCTCTAGCAGTTAGGCAATCAAACTGGCCTTTCAGCATTCAGCACAGGGGTGAAAGCCTTGTTCACATGCAAAGTGCTTCGCCCCAGCACAAAAAGGCAGCGCTTGACTTGGCTGAAGCACCTGAAATCTGGCCCTGCTTTTATAAACACTTTCAGCTCCACACCACTGACAGTAGATTAATTAGCCAGGAAGTCCAGAAGGAACACATGCAATCTGAACCCTCCTTGGCTAATCACATAAAAGGAAGAACAAAAGCCGTTCCTTACTGCTAAAACCTTCTCCAGTACCCTTGAGATCACGATATATAGGCACCGCTCCGTTGCTGCGATACATTGGGATTTATTTTCACAGGGTAGAAAGAAAAGCTTGTTCAGCCATCAAGGGCAGAGGCAGGCATTGCCAGAAAGCAGGTTCTCCCACTACTCCAGGCAGCGAGCTCCAAATTGCCCTGGCAGCTCCTCTTTCCCTGCTAATGGAGCTCAGGCAGCAGTGGGAGAGGACACCCGACTTTCCAAGGATATCAATCCCAGCCAACACACGTTCTGAACTGGGATGTCATACGGCAGCACCGTGCATCGAGGAGCACAGAGACCTTATTTCTGAGGATAAACATTAAACTAGAAACATATTTTGAACTGTCATCGGCTGCTAGATCAAAGAGTCTGCCAACACTTCAAGGCTTATTTTGCAGTCTTTTAAAAACTTCATTTTAACGTTGCCGAAGATAATGAGCTGCAATAGCATTGCTAACGCAGAGACTGTCATAACTCATCCTGTACACAGACAATTCTGCCAGTGACTCCCTAAGAGACACCCTTCTGCTGCTCTGGAAAGAATCCTAAAGCAAAGCTCCCCGGGAAGGATGGGTTTCCTTCATCACACGATAACATGGTTGCAAAAAGGACCTGCTCCAGCTGCAGTAAGTGAGTGAACCTACTCAGGGATGTTTTCAGCACTGTGGCATATGCAGGTGGATCACAATATTCTCCAAAGGGAAAGTATTCTTGCCCCCTCTCGGAACAAAGCATCAAAAGGAAAACTAAAACCAGCAGGAACAGAGCAACAACAAAACATCACTTCTGGCTCAGATGGGAAGCTGCTGCCACCTGCGGATAAAAGGAAGCAGAGCCACCTTCAACTACAAACACTGCACACTGGATCCCTTCAGGACACACACTGCAGGCTTAAATGCCTTCCTTCAGCAGGAGGCAAGGCATTTTAAAGGGGTTTTTTAACCTCTTCCTCCCTCTGACAGCAATAGCTTGCATTGCTCGCTCCTAAGCACATACGGGTGTGCCACAACGTCTTGTGTAAGAAGAACCCCGGATTTATCCTGGCTGCCTGATGCCTCTGTCTACATCTTGACAAAATGGGCTCTGTTACAAAATTTCACAGTTAATCCTGGAGTTATTACAAGCTAGTAACAACAGGGTAGAGACCTCCCTCTGATAACTCTTTCAGTATGGCTGGGTTCCTGCTATCTGGAAAAAAATTGCACAAGAAAAAAACATTCATTTAGCAACATGACTATGATACAACCAGTGGCTAAAACTTAGAAGTTCTGTCTTAAAAGTTACTGCAAGAGCACTGATTTCTAAATGTTTTGCCCATGTTCAGACCCCCAAAAGCTGTGGGCTGATGGAATGAAGAGGCACTACCTCAACAGAATGTCAGGGTTCATGGTAAACTCCTAAACACTTGGAAATCAGAAATACCCTGGTGAATCCATTCTGCATTTTGCATATAGTTTCACTGCCACTATCAAGAAATGACAGAAATTACTGTTTAAAAAGAAATCACTTCAACCTTTTGAAATATTTTCCCTATTTTTAAATGCTGTAGAGATGGCACTTCTACATAATTACCTTCGTGAAACCAAGCTATTATTACTGAGATGACAAGTGTGTACTCTCAGTACATAACAAATAGTTAATGATACACATCTCCAGTTGCTAAATTCTATTGGAAATAAAGATTCCCTCGGAGGTAGGCAAAAAAAGAAAGAGCTTTATGCATTCTCTTGTGGTCCTGCAAGTAGAGCAGTTCAAATTTGTATAAAAACTCTTTTTTTACCATAATGTGATGCTGTGTGATGCAATGGCTTTACGTGTCATGTTACAAGAACAATACATTAACAATAGAAAGTGTGCAGTGTCATTAAGTCATTTAAAATAATATCTTCTGACGCAGTCTGCCTTCCCCTTTCTGTACTCACAGGTACCTGATGTTGGCATTGATGTCATTACTGGAACACACTCTGATTTCTGTAATTAATTTCTGTGCATAAACAAGTGTATAAAATGGCACCAGAGGATTTTACCACTATTTGTGACACAGCAAACATGCTGAACTTGTGAAGTCCCAAATCCACTCCAGCCCTGGACAGCAGCACTGCCCCACATCTGTGCTCTCCTCCCAGTTGTAACCATTCCCTTCTCAAGATTTTTGCTCACATCTCATCCCTCTGTCCCTCCTCTTTCTGTTCCATTTGTGGCTTCTTGCTGCATTAACCGATAAAAGGCACATGGTTAATAAACTGGAAAAAAATCCAACAAAAATCTTGCACCCACAAACCATTCTTTTGCTTTTTTTGGCTTGCCCTTAAGCAGCAAAATGTTAGATGCCATTTTAGTCACAGTGAGGTGGTTTTTAGTCTCTTCTGTACCGCTACTCTTGAAGACAACTCTTGGATTCCTGGTGCTATGTTCCAATGTATCCATCATAAAGCAGAGGATATTACCACTGGACTCACATGCTGGTCTCGTAAGCCCCATGTTAATATAAACATTCTCCTCACATCTGGACACACCTAATATTTCATTATCACCTTAAAAGACTGCTCTACCTGAAGACTGCTTATACACGGAGGTGCTTAAGATGAATTCAAATCAACTATCATGGAAACCTATGTACACCAACACCTACCTTCGTCCACAGCAAAGTGGCAGCTCTTGTCATTGTAGAAAAGAATTTTCTTCTTATCAGGGCGATTAACAAAGATGATCTGGTCCCCTAAAGCCTCAAAAACAAATGCAAAAGAACAACTCAAAATCATTTCGTTTCCAAGCTGAAGGTCTCCAACTCCCACAGACCCAGACCCTGTGCTACAAAAAGCAACAACAAACTGGAGAAGCTGCAAAGTAACTGGCCATGAAACAGAGGAGTATGCTAATAAATCAAAGATGAGATACAGAGGATTGAGGTCAAGGTGCAAAAGCAGAACTAAATGCCTACATTCGGAATGTGGGAGATCAGGAGTCTTTTGTGAGAAAGAGCTCCGAGAGCTGTGTTGAGACATCAGGGCAAATCTGAATGTAAATGGTGAAATACAGAAAAGGCCACATGTTAGATCTGCTGAAATAGCTTCCAAGTTATCAAAAGAACAGAAACAACTCATGAGAAACCTCTATCTTAGTCTCTCTCTTCTCTCTGAGAAGTGACCTAGCTGAACTGCAGACATGTGCCCCTCACCTTTATGGCTTTCTGTGCATTGGGCAGCCCTTCCTCGATGTCTTCCAGAAGGATTCCTCCCAGCCCTCGCTGGTCGTGCTTGTCCAAGAGCCTGAGCAGAGCCTTTTTGTCTTTCAAGTTGTACTTGGGTTTGAAAGCATACTTCCCATCCACAACTTCTATTTTCGGATTGTTGACTAGAGCCTGTAACAGGGACAGAAATCTCAACCCTTGAAAAAGCGCAGACACTTACTACATTTTTTCTGGTGTGCTTTTGAGCACATGAGCCACATGTTACAGCTGCCAGGCTGGAGGTTTGAGTTTAATAGGATTTTAAATCCTTGGATCCTAGATCCACCAGCCTAAGCATAATTCACCACAACACAGCACCTGTAACAGAGAAGGGATCCAGTTTTGGTGATGCAGGATATTTGTTCACCTTTTCTCATCTGGCAAAAGTTTGGTGATATTTTATACATGCTTCTTGGGAGGAGCTCTTCCACTACATTTTGATATTCTGGTTCATTATGGAAGAAACCTGAAGCTACCTTTTCAAAGACTTCAGCAAAGTCAGGCCTTCCTCGCAACCAACACTGCCAGAGTGAAAGTTTCTGTTCCCCAGAATATTAGTGCTGGCAGCAAAGGAATGCTACAGTCTGTCATAGCAGTTTCTTCAAGGAGGGATTACATATTTAATAATTTAATAAACATGTATAATTCAGGTTTATCGGAATTCTTTAATGAAAATCTGAGCATGTGTTTACTTTACCTCGCTCATTAACCATTGTTTCTGTTTGAGTCCAATATCTAAATGCTGAGTTTCGTCTAATATCTCTTCCAGGGTTAATGGATGCGTATCACCGCGCTGGTGCCGAGTCTGGAAAAGCAAACAGGATCTATTACAGTTCTGTACTCACATTATTCAGCAACTAAATTACCAAAAAGTAACTAAGATTGGCACCAAAGTACACTTTATTTTGATCAACAGCTCATGAATCCCAAAACCTGATAGCATCTTGAAATTCCTGCAAATAAACCCCATTATCTTGATTGTAAAGTGACCTGGGATAATTAGGATTTCAGTTATGGAACAATATGCTGACAATTTAATTTACTGATAGCGCTTTCAATTTAACAAGCAATTCCTTGGAATTCTCACTCTTGCAGTAAAAGAATTTTAGAGGTTGAAATATTCAGCATTTTCCAGCTACCACAGGACAGTAAATAATTAAAGTATTAAAACCAGTATTATTTTACACCAAAACACCATACCTTCATATAATTCACTATTTTAGCAAGGACTCCAAACTTGTAGCCAGAGCCTCCTGAAAGGGCTTTCAAGTTAAATGATCCATTGCTGTGATCTACAAAGAAAGAAAACAAACAATTAGAGGATGCTTCGATACCTCCCTGTTGGCTCTGAGCTCCATCACGTTCTCACTCTACTTCCAGCAGCTTTTGAAATGACAACTAGGGACAGAAACATGAGTGGCAGAAGCAGCCAACCTCAGGACTCTGTCCTTGCGCACATCTTGATCCAGACCCAAAGAGTCAGAGGACACAGCTCTGAAACACTTCTGAGCAGAACTCCACAACTAAAAAGTTGAGAAAGCAGCCAAGTGACTGCATAGTTACTGCCGTAAGAGAACACGCTTAATTCAGTGGCTTAACATCCCATAATCATTTACACTACATTAATCCACGCTGAAATAATGCACTGCATTTGCTCCACCAATACCTTCCTGCTGCTGAGATGGGGGCAGAAAGCTTCCCCTCTTCCCAACAGGCACTCAGTGGTTACACAGCAGGTAAAGGAAGGCTGTGATTTTTTTTTATTTATTGTTTAAAGTGGAGAAGTGAAGCTCTAGTGGAGAAGTTATTAAATAGACCCATATAAACGCAAACCAATTCAACCTGGTGTGTTGTACCCCTGGAACAACAACTCAGAATCCCCTCTGTTGTCAGCTCTGGTTGTCTTTTATCATGAAGTTTGGTATCATGTTGTTTCAAAAATTCTTGCAAGGTTGTTAATGACCATTTCATTAATGTCAGCTCTTAGCACAGCACATTAAACACAAATATCCACAAACCACTATCACAAGCCACAGGCTCATTACCAGCACAACATTGCTCAAACCTAATGGCAACAGTTTTTTGGAATTTCAGCTACTCCACAAAAAGAACATCACCTCTTTGTCACCACGGGGATATTTGAATCCACTGGTGATTTCTAAGCACATTTGACAGGACAACAGCTACCACAGAGATACGGAGCTCCTATTATTTCTATGGAAAAATGAGTGAAGGGAGAGAAAAAACAGACTTGTGAAGCTGTTACATGACATCGTCTTAGAGGCTTTACACAGCACAACAATTCTAAAATTTACATAGAAGAATCAGTGTAACTCCAGCTACAGAAGAATATTTTATTCTGGTTAGTAAATTAAGAGGGTAAAAGGAGGAAAATCAAAAGCCAGCTGCCCCTGAAAATACGGCCCATAGAGATTTTCCCCTACAGGGTTCCCTTTTAACATTAAAAATTAATGTCTATGTAGGACATTTTATAAATAAATAGAAAAATCATAATGTAATGAGGTCTGAAGTGACCAAAATAAATTCAGAGGAACAACAAACAGTTAAGACCACTTATCATGTTTTTGTTCTGTCAATTGAATCAGGAAGATTATCTTGTTTAATCTGCCTGGCTGCAGCCTGCTACAGTTCATGACAAGGGAATCTAACCACACGGTGAGGCTGGAAATCTGCAGATATTAACACTTCAAACGTCATGGTTTGATGGCTGTTTCCAGCACAAAGCAGAGCGGGGTCGTGGCCAACGCACGCTCCCAGCGCGCTCCTCCACTAACGAGCTCATCGCATCCCGAAAAACAAGAACAGGGAGGGGTTTGCTTCTTATTCCAGACAGTAAGAGTCATATTTATGAATGATTTACTCCTGGGGTTGAGGGCTTGATGCAAATGAGCACAAAGGAAGTTGTCAGCAGCATCATGCTCTGGCCAATGGAAGGAAAGCTCCATCTTAGCTGTGCCATAGGCTGCACTAAAAAAAGGGACCAGAACGGCGCTCTCTCAGCATCCTTTCACACAAGAGGTAGGTGTGTATCATTTTATAACATTCTCTGAGGTTTATCTTGATTACTGAAAGAAAATATGCCTGTAAGCTGCGAACCTGTAAAAGCTTCTTGGAATCAGAATGATTTTTCTCTAGGCTGAGCAGGGTTTATCCCGCTGAACACGGAGGAGCTTGTCTTGCACGATCAGACAAGCACTTTCACCATCTGTGCACTAATGGAAAATTGATGACCACTCCATCTTACAGCAAAGCTAACACAACAAGCCAAGATTCAGTAAACAAAATGGATTTCGTCCTTACAGGGGAGGTGGCTGGTTTCCTGCAGCCTCTTGTTCCTTGTGATTGATTCTGTACGTTTTCACAGAAATGACAGCGAAAGGGTTTTCCTTAAAACAAAGACAGCTCCAGCTGAAATGTGAGAAACGTTACCTCCCAGGGGGTATTCCGTAAATTAGGCTGCCTATAAGAGATCTGTGTGTGGAAGAGAAACCTGTTCTAGAAATGTGGTATACACTGAGGTAGGGAGAAAATCCCGCTGCATGCTGTTATCTTTGGAAATGCTGGAGCAGCCATCGATACAGCACAAACAGACGGGTTGGAATGCACCTGAGATTTGTAAATGCTTTTACCCCGAGATGTCTGCTCAGTGCTTTCTTAAACAGGACTTCCTCAGTGCTGCATTAAAAGGATTTTTTGCCAGTCATTTCCCTCTACTCCATGAATACGATTTCAAATAAAGCTGTTCCTCTGCAGTGCCCAAAGATGCTAATGCTTTTAAATTAAAACCTAGTGCAGATATTAGAGGAACCAGTTCATTAAATATTTAACTCACTGCATTTTGGATACATATAATTGCTGACTTGATTACAAATAAGACTGGCTGATGATACGAATCTGAACTGTGCCGTTACAAAATAAGTAAAACTGCAGGAAACCAGCCCATTTTTGACAGCTTTCAAGGACACTAACCTCATTAATGCTGTTTTAATTCTGAACAGTCGCCGACAGCTACTTCAGCCTTGTATTTTAATAATTACAGCAATGAGTAGCTGATCTTTATCTGCCTCGCCTCATCCAAATCTAGGGAGATCATCATCATCCTCCTCAAGAGGCATTAAATTCCACCTCCTAGTATAAAGACAAACATCTCTCCACTGTGCAAACTGCTGCCCTGTTGGTGGCTGTGGAGTGGGAAGGGGCTGGCTGCCCTAATGGTGGCTGTGGAGTGGGAAGGGGCTGGCTGCCCTGATGCAGCCAGCGGAGTGGGAAGGGGCTGGTTGTGGAGTGGGAAGGCAATGGCTGCTGCACTGCGCTGTGCTGTGCTGCCAGCATGGCTCCTGCCTGGCCATGCCGTGCCCAAGATGCTCCTCTCCTCTTGGGAACAGAGCTACTGCCTTGGCAGACAGCTGTGCTGGCAAAGGGAGGGTGCCGGCTACACAACGGAGACATGACAGGTTCCGCTAGTGGCCCCAGAATTTGATCACTTTGAGCAATATAAATGAAAAAAACCTCCTAAAATTACTAAAATTTGCATCACAGAAACAGTCTATTTTTGTGCCTGGTGTTTACAGAGTGAGCAAACTTACGCGTAACAGATTCTAACAAAACCCTCACTCTTAGAAATCTGTTTACAAAGCTCAAAACAAAACTCCTTTCTTTCCCAAAGGTATCCTCTTGCCATTTAAAACACAAAATTAAATCCTGCTTATGTTAATTACTCCTCAAAGGGGACTCCAAATCCTTTTATTCAGCTCCCCCCTCTTTTTCTCTCATGGATTTTAAAGTAAGGCTTCAAGCCACCCCTTCAGAAACCTTCATGACTTTTAGCCCCATAACAGGTTGGCTGAGTTTCCTTCCCAGACCGTGACCAAATCAAGCCACTCTCTTGAAGCCAGGACCTGACTCAAGCCAGGAGTATTTTTAGCTTGGATTTGCTCTGTAAACTTTTGTTTGGGGGAAAAAAAATCCTACCAACAGCTTAATTAATCCCATCCATCTCAGTCATACTTTGTATATTCAATTACTAATTTGAGTACTCAGTTACAGATTTAACAGAGGAAACAGTAAGTTACTGCAACTGCTCCAGTAAATGTCTGTATGGAATGCTAATGCCAGGAACCTTCCCAACAACAAAGCTCTTCCGTTTCAATTTAAATCCATTAAAGACAGAAGGATAAAGAACAAAACATATAATATTTGAACAACAGAAATAAGATATAGATCACAAGCTGGTTTGGCAGCGTGATCCTGGTTTCCACTATATCCTTTTCTTTAATAATTTCACAGAAATAAGGACAGGTGCTCAGTCTGCTTTAAGTCAGCTGCTTTAGTAGACACCATCACCACCATGTTCCACTTAAAAACTCCTTGCTATTTCCTCAAGGAAATATGGAGATCTGACTCGATCTCCTCCTCCCACACCCAGTTTTAAATTGCCTGAGGGATTCAAAGGTTATTACGACATCCTACAGCCACAGCAGATAACCAGAAGTTACCGTAGCTTCTTGGACAAGTTTTATTACATTACACTACAGAGCAAAGGCAGATTTGCTGAAGCCAGCTTCTTGCTTCATCTCCCCCCACACCACAGAGCAGCCTCTTCCTCTGCTGGGTGCCAACAGACAGCACTGGAGTCAGGGTTAGGCAGAGTTGAAAATAAGAAATCCGAACTCCTCAGAAAGGGTTGGGTTTTCCTTGCTATCCACCCCAATGACTATGGCACCACAAACAAGATTTCCAAACATTCTCAGTGCCATCTGGGCAGCTGAGTTTCTCTAGCACAAACTACTCAGCAGTGGAAGAGCAGGAGAATGAACAGGTCAGGAAATCTGCCCTCCTGAAGCCCAAAGAGTTTTGCAGAGTGAACAAGTCTGTGCTGACAGGCAATTTCAAAATAATAAGGCCTTTCACACCATGCAAGTGCCAGCCTCAAGACTGACGATGGACAGGTGGTTGAAACCATTGTATACACCTTGAAAATTTAGTTTGTAGGCTTTCTGTTTGTGCATATAATTGGAAAAAAGAAGCAAAGCTCTCTCATTCCTGAATAACTTACACCACATGATGCCTGCATGAACCACACACTGCCAAAATAAATGTTCCAGTCCTATCACAAACTTGTACATTTGGAGTTTGATATTTTTGTGAGCAAATATGACTATGCAACAATACATGCTTGTAGAAACTCTGAGCACTTAGTCTGAGCTTAAGTAGTTACAATTTGTGATAAAAATCACAGCATGTCCTTGATTGACAGAGTCCTCAACAGCTTTGTTTTTGTGTTTCAGCTCTCAAATCTGTGACAGTGAGCATACTCAGACAACTCTTCAAGAATGGCAACCCTCAACAGCACTCACTGGAATGAGACTACATCCATTTCCCAGTATCTGGGCTTCCAAGTGCAAAAAATCTACCCTTTCCATGACAACTGGAACACTGCCTGCTTTGTTATCCTGATCATATTCATCTTCACTGTAGTTTCTCTGGTGGTGTTGGCTTTCCTGTATGAACTGCTGGACTGTTGCTGCTGCGTGAAAAACAAAACTGTGAAAGACTTGGAGAATGAGCCCAACCCCGTCAGAGCAATGATGAACAGCTTCAGGAAGCGTGAAACAGAGGTGGTGTAGGAAGCACTGAGCACCTGCGCTTGGAGAACTCGGTTTGACACCTCGAATGAAGCCACTCATACCTTACAAATGAGCAAGTCACGTGCTTTTTTCTTTTGGATTTAAATACCCACGGTTGCAATTTTATCTCTGGATATGAACTGGAATAATTGGCAAAGGCTTTCCAAGTGCTTAGCAGAAGGACAATCTATTGCAGTGTTACAGGGGGGAAAAAAGATTTTTGTTTTTAGATGAACTTTTGCTGTTTATATTGAGTGACTAGAATAGAATTTTGTCTACCCGACCGAACAAATGTTGCCTAACATGCATAAAACTGTGTTGCTTAACTGAAGAAAACATTTATAAAAATGTTCAACAATCTGATCACATTCAGTGCAAAGACAGCAGTGTTGTCCCACTGAGTCAACCAGACAGGGACAGGACAGAAAGACAAGGGGTAAGAAAAAAGATGGGAGAGAAGGGTTGAATGGCAAGAGATCCTTCAGGCAGGAGAGGACTGGGTGAATTCTAGCCTTTGGCAGCACTTTTTATTATGAGTTTCTTGCTTTTAGAAGAGAGGGTGATGGGAGGAGAACTAAGCCAACAGGAAATGTATCCCTAAAATGGTCTTTTCTAATCCTCCTAAGGGTAGTTTGACCCTTCTTCCCCCACTTCTCCAGTTCCAGAGAACTGTTCTCCCCTTATTTCATATTCAGCCTGGCCAACGATTTCTGGGTGTTGAGACCTGAGTAACCCATTACCTTCAGAATATCTGACCCTTTCCACAAAATCCTGCTGGAAATAAGCAGGGACACTTCTCTGCCCCAAGGCCACTGCTTCGGTGGCAGCCGCAACACTGCAGGGAGTCGGACATGCTGGATCTATCATCCCTATCCCAAACTTTCAAAGCTAAACTGGAACCGATGGAGTTCTTGCCAAGGAACACAGGCAGATGGGCCGCAGACCTCCCATGCCGAAGAGGGGGAAGTCACCCAGCCCACATGCAGCTTTCAGGTGCCGACATGTTTCACAAAGGAGGCCACACCAGGATCAGCCCTGTGCTAGAGAGGGCTGCTTCACTTTGCACAAGAGAATCTCACTTTACTTCACCTGCCTGCTGACACATCCCAGAGCTCACACTCACCCCTTCCTCACATCCTGAACACTGAACTCTCACACCTCTGGCTCACCAGGTTATTCATCCTCTGTAGCTGTGTTGTGTCTCTGATTTTTAAAAGCATTCAAGTTTTGCAGTTACAAATGACAACTGTAGTATCAGTGTCCAACAGCGCGGCCATCAGTTATTCCTGACAAGTCCTTCACACTCCTGAACCCACAAAGAAATGTCCCAGAGCAAAGCTACATGTGGGACAAGTCATTTCACTGTATTAACTCCAGATAACATTCTTGTCATGAGGAAACAAAACCCACCTAAATGGCCACAGCCATAAGTGACCTCACAGTCCATCCACATCCGAAAAACCTTTGTGCTACGGCCAGTACCTATAATGATCTCTTTTTTTTTTTTTTTAATATACATATATCAAATCCCTCTCTCAGGTTGAGTATGACTAAGCTCCAGAAGATCTGGACACAGAGGAAGACTTGCTAATTGACACGTGCTGCTCCTGGTCGGTGAGATGGAGTCACAAGACACCCAGGGCACTACAAACTAGCACAGCTAGTCCAGTGATTCACCTGGAGAAGCAAACTCCCTCCTGCAGTCACAAAACCACACAACCATTCATCTCAGACATACTTCTTACAGTGAAGTTTGGCCAGGACCAGTCCCCTGTGCAGAGAATGCTTTGAGCTCAAAATCAAAAGCACAACTAACGGAAGCTGATGCCCCAGGTACAAGATAACTTAGGACTCACGCCAAGACATACGATGAAGATAACGTCAATGGTGATAATGATGACTCATTACCTTCTGCTATATGTGACTGCATCAGCCTGCAAAGTCCTGCTCAAGAGGCCAGAGTAGCCATCGGGATGCACTGAATTAATTAACGTCTCTTTCCTAAAAGCAAATGCTCTGGACACTTGCAGCATTCCCACGAAATGCCCATCATGGCTGCACACAAGAGGGCAGCGTGTGCAACATGCCAGCCTCTGCTGCTCCAGCGATGCCTTCCCGAGAAGCACATGGAATGACAAATCTTGGGACTCATCCCAGCTTTTTATTTCACAGGTCTGTAAAGGGGAATGGGTGTGGGCACAAGGAACAGAAGACAAAGATGTCCCCTTGCACAGCACTAGAGAAGACTCAGGATGATTCTTTTCCATGAAACAGGCCCTGAAGATTTTGGCTCTTGACTACGGTTGGTGGAGACCACTGAGACAAAGGTCTTAAGACAAAGACTAAGACCATAGCCACAATTTACTATTGATTAATAAAATGAAGCAAACAGATTTGATCCATTTCGTTTATTTTCCAGTTCCTATTCTGAACTGTACACTAGTCATTATTTTTTTTCAAATAACTGTTGAAATAATGATTTGAAATAATGATAGTAATCTCTGTACAGTAATCACTGTAGGAGCAGTGGAAAGCTTAGAGCCAGTCTTCACACAGATGCCAGATTTAGCTGTGCAGTCATTTGAAGATTAGCACAGTCTCCATACCTCTCCTCCCCCAAAAAGTGACAAGGGCAGGTTCTCTGAGTCACAGAATCGCAGAACCACAGAGTGAGGGAGGACCTGTGGGCACTACGCACCCAGGGACTATCAGTGCCAACACACAAACACTGTGACTCCATTTATCACCTCTGTGGTCGCTGCACAACAAAACTAGGACTGACCACCTTAGGTTTTGTTTCTTTGGGGCGGTGGGACAGGGATTCCTCAACAACAGATTTTTCCTCCACCTCCCCAGACCTATCTCTGACACCCACATATCCTGACAGGCACCTGCCACTCTGGCAAGTCAAATAAAAAGCCGGTTTTGAGGCAACAGATTTTGACTGTGCAGCATAAAAATGTTATAGAAGCCCTGGAACCTTTCTGGTACTGCCTGGAACAAAGCCAGCAGCATAAAAGACCAAGTTTATTTCCTCAGAGCCACACTGGGTCCCTGTTTGTGTAAGAGAATTGTCTGACAGCCACAAAAGCACTTAAAGAAACCCGCAGCCCACCAAAACCACAGAAACAAAATGAAACCTTCTTTATCTGCTCAAATCCTCCAGATCAGACTCATATTTGTACCCTCTGCCCTCTTCCTGACTCCCCATCTCTTCTTCCCAGCAAACCCCGCTCATGCCAGAGACGCAGCTTAGGATATTCCACGTAGAATTTTGTTTTATTTGGAGAGTGTGAAAAAGGGATGGATGGAAACCTGGCCTCCCTTGATTTATTTTAGAATGTCTGGCTGATACTTTATTTGGTGCCTGAGAAGCTGCAGACACATACCCAAATTCCCTACTCTTCCCCTGGGACAGAAAATGCCTCACTCCTCCCAAACCCCATGACGTTTTTCTCTGTTGTTTTTAGCTCTATTGTTTCTTTTGGAGTTTAGGAGGGAGCCACGCGTGGTATTATTCAAAATATGAGCATGGACTGAGTTTGCACAACAGGGTATTTTGTGTTTTAGTAACTCCTGGCATTTGATCTGACCTTTAAAGTGCACTCAAGAACTGCCACTGCTTTCAGAGCAAATCCTCTCCCCAGTGCTACACTTTCCACATACTCCCACTATTTTTGGTGCTGCTTTATTAACTGTTTATTTAATACTGAAAGACATATTATCAGTGCCACCATCCCAGGAAACCGTCGCAACTCCTGAGTAAAACAGGCAGAAACATCTGGAACCCCTGGTGCTCATGAGCAAAGCTTAGCTCCCAGGTAAAACAAGGACAACTGCTAATTACAACATGCAAGCCAGACACGACGTACCTTGCAAAATCCATCTCATGTATGGATATCCTTCAACTTACAGCTACCTAAATGTTTTAGGTGCTCTCTTGCCAGAAATAATTGCAGAATCATGGAACAGTTTGGGCAGGAAGGGAGCCTAAAGATCATCCAGTTCCAACCCCCTGCCCTGGGGACACCTTCCACTAGAGCAGGTTGCTCCAGGCCCTATCCAACATGGCAAACACAGAGAAAACGAATGACACCACTGCTACTGCCTATCCAGCAGGCACTGAAATCCACAAACCAAAGCACAGTTTCACATGAATGATTTTGGCAGTAGCGATTCCTCCAACGGAGCAACAGCAAACAAGCCACGGGATGAGGCTCAACACACACGCACAGAAGAGAACGGGTTTTTCACATTATGCAAGGCACTTTCTTAACAAAAGTGGTAATTGAAGAGAAAGAATGACTACAGCCACCAGCAAAACTCACAGATATAGTGTTATTCACATTAATAAACCATAACTTAAAGGCAAGCAGTGGGAAACACCAAGCAGCTGCGGGACAGGAGACTTCCACCCACCTGTGTTTTGTTTTGAGCTGGAGGAGCCCCCTTGTTCTACCTTGGCTTTCTTCTTCTTGGAGGCAGAGGAGTCCGAGGAGAGCGCTGGGCGTTTCTCTACGGCCGGCGTGGAGAGGGCTCGCTTTTTGAACAGCTCCCGCTCCCTCAGCAAGCTGGGGTCCATGATTCTGCCACGGGGAAAAGGCAAGAAAAAGGTGTCGGCGTCAATATGGTATTTAGGAGCAGAAATATCTGTTTATCACCGAATATGCTGAATTGGATGGGACCCACGGGGTCCCGTCACTGAGTCCAACTCTTAGCCCTACACGGAGACCCCAAGACTCCCACTCTGGGCCTGGGAGTGTTGTCCAAACGCTCCGTGAGCTGTGTCAGGATTGGTGCTGTGACCACATCCCTGGGGAGCAATTTATTTCTTGTTTGCTCCTCCTGTTCCCGAATATGGACTTAAATAACAGGGTAAAGGTGTCAGTGCACCACCGGACCCCTAAAGAGTGTGAACGGGAATGCGGAACCAGCCCTCACGCTCATACCAGGGTAGGAAAGCCGGGTACCAGGCTAACGAGGGACCTCACGGCCACCGGCAGCACAGAACAAAGTGGCAGCGCGGCAGGCAGGCGACCGGAAACCACCGGCCGGAGAGTGCCGGTGCCTCGCCGCCCCGNCTCACGGCGCCCCCCGCGCGCGCCCGCTCACCCGCGCGCCGCCGCCGCCTAGCGAGCCATGCCGCTCCCGGCAGCCCCCGCGCGCCCCGCCCCGGAAACGGCCCGGCCGTCGCCATGGCAACGCGCGTCNGCCCGGGCCTGCCCGCCCTCAGCCCCTGCCACACACAGACAGACACAGACTCCGAGGGTTATTTATTTAAATCTGTTTATTAACATCCCATTTCACACAGTGAAAAAGTCCTAAAAGTGCTTCTTGAGGAAGACAAGAGGCAGCAGCAGGAATGCAGAGTAGGGCAATTAAAGCCCCTGTGAGGCAACAGTCTCTGCAGATAATGCTCCTGGCAGTGGGAAGGAAGATTAAAAAAAATATCATCTTGATTTCCACATTCAACTAAAAATGCCTTTTCTGGTTTCTGTTTTGCATTTCTTGGTCTGGGTTACAGGTTCAGCTGTTGCTGCCGAGGTTCCAAACCATTCTGGCACCCGCCTCTTAGCAGGGGGATGGGAGTTCTGGAAGGAAACAAACACACAAACATGGAAGGAAATGCGCTCATTTGCACACCTCTACTCCTCAAACTCATGCTCAGCTGGAGCCATGAACAGTCCAAATTGTTCATGGAAGACTTACGCCTCACTTAAATCCAACACCTTATTCAAGTATCTAAGGGATTAAGAATTAAACTCTGAGAATCAAGGCTGAGAAAGATTTGCACTCCCAGCAATATCCAGCTTCAAACTGAAGCAAGTGGTTCAACAAGTGGTGCTGCTCAGAGACATGAGCTCCCTTTTAAATAAAAACTCTTAACATCTGCACATACAGCTTGTGTTCCTATAGACACCAGTGAAAAAATCCTTAATGTGAGCGGCACAGCCTCACAGAACTCTGTACTTAAACGGAAGAAAAAAGGAACCAAACATCCTCTTAAAATGTTGGAAGCACCTGCCACGAGACAGCTGACAAAATGTACTGGGGGAAAAGTTTCCTCTAGCCGTCTATTGCTGTCCAGGTGGGATATTCGGGCACAGCAGGGGCAATAGAAGCAGCATGGCATCACTGCCTCAGGGATGTGGATGAGAGAAGCGGGCTGGCAAGCCAGGCCAAGGTTTTAGGCACAGTCAGGAACCCAGGGAGAATCTGGGAATTTGGTTTATTGAAGATCCCCAGCCCAATCACCAGGTCTGGGCTGTGCTCCTGCAGTCTCACCTTTGGCTGAGAGTGGGCAAACAGCTCCTCGTCCTCAGGATGGAGGGCAGGCTTGTTGGAGGAGGCCAGGGTGATGGGCTTCGAGGGGCCTGCTGCCCCCCTGCTCCCTGCCTGGCAGGCATCCATGTTCCCTGAAGCCTTCCAGTGGCACAGAAAGAAAGAACAAAGTTCCAACACCTCTGCTTAACGAGGGCACTGCCTATTTCTTATTCTTTTCACCACAGTAAAATTTGAGCAAGTGAAATTCATGCATTTCAAACACACAGCAACTGGAAATTGTACTTGGGCCTTTTTTTTTTTAAAGTGGAGAAAAACACTTCCTCCATCCCTGTGGCTCTGAAAATTTAAAATATTTACTTCTGACTCACAAGTATTATATTTTCAAATGTATTTTTACAGCTAAAGTGTCAGTTAAAAACAGCACAGTGGGCACAGAGACATTAACTCGTGTTTTTTATGCCATCCTGCTGGTCATAGGTTGCAACAGTCATGCTGAGATTTTTGCATCAGCTACACATCCTCGTGTTACCAAAATCCTCACTAATGGCAAGTTTACCACGTGCTTTATTAGAGTAAGAACATCTGCTTACTGAAGCCAAAGGCACCACATCCAGATGGGGCTTCTCTGCTCCTTCCTTGGATGCTGGATTGATCCAATTACCCTGTAAAAGCAGCAGCAATGTCAGGCCGTTCAAATCCAAGAACATCCATTAAGAGATTTAAAATTGCTTGCTACAGAGAATTATTAGAACCAGGATATCTTCTGAAGGAGAAGTAAATAAAGACTGTTTGGATTAGCTTTTGGATTTGCAGTCTATTCCTTTGGATTATATTAATTTGATTACTAACAGCATGTCATTCCCATTATTAGCTCCAGGAGCTAACAGTAGCAGGAAAAAGTGTGATCAGAGCTCAGGCAATTGGACTGTCAGGAGGTCAACTGCAGGAAAAAGGTGGCTCTGACACAGATATTGTAGAAACAAAACAGCACTCAGGGAAACAAGAAAATCAATTTGGCAAAATGGCAATACTTGAAAAATTGTTTGAGCCAGTGTTTAAGACATCAGCCCAAAGCCCTCTAAGGAAAAGACATGAAATCCCAGCACAGGCAGCAGGATCTGGAATATGGTATTTCTTTTTACTATTCCCACCAGCTGCCACTCAGTGCAGGGTGTCCTTTGTACAAGGTGCTGAACTGGGACTTGGGGTCACAGAGGCCAGCAGAGGGCTCAGACTATCCTGGACTTTCTCAAGTATCAACGAAGAGCTCCTTATTTCCCAAGGTTTGTCTCCCAGCAGACACTTGTTATCAGGCTGTGCCCAGCAGTTTCAAGCAATATAAAAACCCAAAAACTGAGACATTCCTGGCTGGAATTGCCTCTGGCTTTTTCATCCTCTTAACCTTCCCGCTTCCTGCATAGTAGGAGAATCTCTTTTCCCACATCAGGTTGGTTATTAGGTACCAATGCACAGAAGCAAAGCAAGGGCACGACCTGGATTGGGTTGCTATGAAGGAACCAAATTTTCATACTGGGGAGAACTTGCAATGTGTGCAACAAAGCACAGCTAAGCTGCACAGGTCTGACCTCTTCCTAGGTCAATACGGATTCAAAAAGAATCCTCAGTTTCTGCTCTGAGCATTCCTCTGAGGACGCCGTTCTACTCAAAACGGAGGGAGAGATGGACTGGGAAGATAAGACACTAAGCACTGCTGGAAACACCAACAACATTCTATTAGTCTATTCCTACAAAGAAAACATTATTTCACAGAACAGTTTTATAACCTTCTTTACTAACCTCTGTTTTATTCCACAAGGCACCGCCCCTGCTTGCTTGATCTGCCCCTCTTTTTTCCTGCTGCCTTTCAGGCCACACCAACCTTCTTTTGATGCCTAAACCATCCTGAGATTTATTTCTATCCTCTTTCTTCAAGAGTGCAATCATCATCTCGATCAGATACAGCTCAATATTTGCAGGAGTAAGTTTTCTAATTTCTTGAATTTTGGTAGTATCTTGGGAAAAACAGAAATACAATATCAATTGTTTAAGCTTCTTGCCCCTTTTTCAGTTTTCTGATGTTGTAAAATACATTCGTTGCACCTCATTAAAGCACAGGATGGATTAAAGCATAGAAAAGATAAGTTAAAAATGTATAGGTTTGACTCATAAGATCATGTGATAAACTCCCAGTGTGTTTTCTGAGGACGCCAGTACTTACAGGAATACTTTGTCAGGCTGATGTTTTTTCCCCAAAACAGTTGAGTAAATACAGATTTAAGGGGGATGTCTCCATCTTTTCCATACCATCGAGTCAAAGGATTTGTAGAGGGCTGCCCCATTGTTATGGATCGTGATAGAGTTATTTTACTGCTGAACCTTGAAAGGAAAGCAGTGACCCTGGCGCTGCCCCAGCCTTCCAGGACTGATGGGTTCTACCAGGCAGGAGAAGCTCCAGGTAGGGTCAGTGATGCTCACCTGAGTTAATGGGCGGGTTGCGGATCACATCCGTAATGACCTGCTGAACTGCAGGAGTCAGACCCGCTCGCTCCAGGCTCACAGCGTAGCCAGCTGCCAGCGCCTGCGACAGGTGAGCGCCAACCGCAGCAAGGGGCAGAGATCTGCACTCACTTATGTCCCTCTGGGGGAACAAAGGTAGAAAGGATTCACATGGCGCAAGTGTCATTCCCAAAAAACAGTCCAGAGACACCGGCACAGCAGCACAACAAAGCTCCCCAAAACACTGCATTATTCCTAACAGTTATCTCATTTCTTTTCCAGCTTGTCAAGTGTGTTTCTGTCTCAAAACTACTACTTCACAGCTTGAGTGCAACACCTCACCTTGAACTTAGTCTAGATGAAGGAGCTGTGGTGCACCTGACCTCCCACGGGCCCACTTAATACACAACATCCACGGAGAACATGGATAACAGCACCAAAAGAAATTCCCCCTCATTTTTCACATGTTGGATGAATTCTCCTCTTAGAACATTTGCCTTGAAGAAAAGCATCTCAAACCTGATAGACCCAAACTTGTTTTTCTCAAGGACAGATTTCCAACTGGAATCTTGTACTCTTCAAAAAAGCACATTTCAAGTTACTACTCATTTCTCCACAAGGAATACACACACTGTGCATATCATCAGGATTACTGGATACAGAGCATCAAGCTGTCCATTAATAATTGTACATCTCTTTCTTGTTAATTCGTCCTTAAGTACACTTTTAACTTGGGGACCACCTGACCCCAGCTTGGGAGGGGCAAAGCAAAAGCCAAAGCAACTTGAGTTTCTTACTCTGGAATTAAAAACTCGCTGTATCCCACCTCAGTTTTCCATACCACTGCTTCATAGAGTTAAGTAAGAGGATCTGCCGTTTCCCAGGAAAGGTACTGCCTCAGAGTTTTAAAGCAACCCATGCCAGCACTGTGCAGAGGATTTAAGGGAATTTGCACATCCCCCTCCTCTAGACAAAGCATCCCTGCTGTCAGTTTTCAGCAAATCAAAAGCCTCCACAGGCAAGAGCTTACCAGAGAGTAATTTTTCTCTTGGAACAGGATATATGTGACCTCCTCTGAGCGAGAAAGGATTCCAGCACATTTCCAGGGAGATGCTTCTTTCTGAACCTTAGATTCAGATGTGGGGAATGTGTCGGTCTAAGTGAGATAAAGCAGAATTAAATGAATTATATCCCAGTAACAACCAGTGGATCACCCTCCCGTTATCTGAAGTTATCTGAAGAAGTAACATAAACAGAATAATTCATCTGTCTGGAGGTTGGTTTTGACCCCAAATCCGTGTTCTCAAAAAAGAAAGTAAAGAAGGGAGGGAAAACTAAAGCAAGGAGGGAATCCAGATGGACATCCATGTGTTCCCATCTTACTAAAACCAAGCATGGCATTGTCCAAGGAACTTGGAAAAGAAAACCATGCAGAAAAAAGTGCCCAGGCCAACACATCATCTTACATATTCCTCATTCCATGTGAAACTATTCCATCAAAACAAACTGTGGCATTCAGTCTGCATGGGAAACTCCTCCATTTGAGCTAAACTTTCTCAACACAGACTCCTTGAAAACAACTAAAAAACTAGGCATGCTTTTGGTTCCCACTCCTAGATCACAGTATTTTTTTGTGAAACAGAAAGACTAGTCCATGGAGTCCAATAGTTGCAGAACAAATCCCATTCTTAAGGCTCCTGCCAAGGAGAAGACACTTGAGTTCATCATACCTGCAAACCATTTACTTGGCAGAAGTCCTTAATTTCAGCCAGGAGAGGCATCAACATGGTGGACTTGGCTTCAGACACACCATCAATTTTCTTCAGGTTCTCAGCGTTCGTAGGCCTGGTTTAGGATGAAGAACGCAGCAACACACACGTTCCCAAAATACTGCTGCCTAATGCCTTTTAGTAGCTGGGGGAGGCACTTCAACATGCTTCACGAGCTGAGCTGCCCCACTCTCCCAAACAAAGCAGGAAAGGGATTTGTGACTTGGCTTGCAACCTCCCCAGTTTGTACAACACGTCTGCATGCTGGCTTTACCTTATCCGGGCCATCTCCACCAGGATCTTATTGGTTGCCAAGACAGCTGGAGGAATTTCCTTCTCATTAGCTACCTTCTGTCTAGCAGTCAGCAGCTTGCCATACAGAGCAGTCTGGGAAGGAAGGAGCCAAATTCTCAGGAAGCAGCTCTACATCACTCATAGGTATAATTGTTACAAGAGCAAAAGTTATCACTTCCCTTATCTTTCCAATAATACACAAAAAACCTGCAATCCATTAATCCCTCCTAGTGTATTTAAGCCCTATTCTGGGACTTCTATTCAAAACAACTCAGTGATTTTAAGAGCTGTCCAAGCCAGCTGCCCAAACACAGGACAACTGTGGTTTGCAGGCTGACTGCAATTCAGAGATATCCTCCCTATCCCACAAAAACTTACCTCCAGTTCTTCTTCTCGGGATGAACGACTTGGTTCTTGGGGCTTCAAAGCAGATTTCAGCGGTGAGCGCCCTGAAACACTAACAAAACATCAACTGTAAGCAAGCCCTGCTTCAGATCAGTATATTCAGGGACTTGGTTCAAGGCTGTGGGAGAGCAGCAGCCCAGCTAATTTTGCCAGCTCCAACAGCACCTCATGCCAGTTCTGCACCCAGGCAGGACTGGAGCTGGTTGGGGTAGAACCAGCAGTATCCTTAATGTCACAATTTCTCTAATCCGGTGATGTAACCTACAAACAGGCTCTTATTGTAAAGCTCAAGCAGATGAAGTAATATCTGTGGGAGTTTGGGGAGAAAAAACCAACCCAACCCACCCATATCTCTCAAGAGCTGGATTCCCATTTCTTGAACAAAAACAAGCTCTAACAGTCACTTGTCCCCTATGACATCCCACCTTTCATTTTTGCCCATGGCTAAGAACACTAATCCTGGCAAACAGCACTGATCACCTTAAAACCATCAGAGACAGGGACACAGCTGCTGTGCTGTGAGTGGAATTAGCACAGCTCCCAGTCCATGGGCTCATGGACTCAGGGACATTTACCCTTGATTGGACTGCCATGATTACACTGCAATATCTGTTAGCAGACAAGCTGGACTAAGAGCCTCCTTTCCTAAGCACAGTGCAAAATAACTTGATTTGGATTTTAACTGTCCCTAAAATAATCTATCTTCACATGGCTGCAGTGGCAACTATTCACCTAAGTGACACAGCCTCTTTTCCTGTCATCTGCCAGCACCAGAACGGTGGCCTGAAGGAAGAACCCACTCAGAAATACAAGGTGCATTTAATCTGAAGCAGCACATGAGCCAGGAAAACAAATTACTTGGTCTGCTTTTTGCAAGAGGTTATTCGATTTCTTTTGACCTGAGGGAGCCTCAACTTGGTCTCAGTCTTCTCCAGACCAGTGTGGAAAGGCAGAGCCATCCATGCTCCCTGATGTTAACTGTTAAATCTTGTAAATACAATATATTTTGAAATATAATGCAGTGTACAGCAAGTTTTAGGCACTTGGTTTTTTAAACACATGAAACATTTCCCCACCCACTTCACATGAGAATGCTCATTTTAAGGATCACCCAAAAAGCAGTATCCCCATTAACACCGTCAAAATTAGGTAAATCTGTTTTAATTTCAAATACTGTACCTGTTAAGTATGTTAGTGCTCCTTGGAGGAGTTTTAACTTTTCTGTCATAGGAGAACATCTCATATAGAGATATCTATAAAAAACCAGAAAAACAAGACAAATGCTGATTTACCATCTTTTTCACTGAGTTTGCTGTAGATAAAGTATTAATTTGTGATACATCTGCAAGCTGGGGTTTTTTTTAATATGAGCAAGGATGGATCACACTGCAGGAGGGTTGTACTGGTACAGACCTGCTTGCCTGGTGACTGTGTTGTTCCTTTTGTGCCTGGGGAGCGCTGCCTGGAGAGCACAGGTGAACGTTTGCTACTGTAATGCAATTAATTATATCTTAATTCCATTCTACAGTGACACTGCCCTTCAAAAAATAACATTTTGCTAAACAAACTCATTTTGAGTTGGTACAGGGATGTATTTGGCAAATCAAGTTATTGATTAATTATTAGAATCATCATTCTTCATAGAAAAACCAGAACAATGAGGATCTCAAAGTCTTCTCCTGTTCAACCCTGCCTTCTGCAAAAGCAGGTTGCAGAGACAGAGCTGATGTTAGTAAAGAAGTGTTCAAGAGAACACATGTGCTACAATTACCTGGTAGAAGGTTTCTGCAGATTAAGGTCTTCATTGGACTGTAACAGAAGACTTGGATTTGAGGCAGATCCAGCTTTTGACAGCCAATTTCTACCCTGTAAGAAATAAACCACACGGCTTAGCTATGGATTACTCAGGAGGAGCACTCAGTGGGCCATTTCACAACCAGAATTACCTTCTGGGTGAGCACACAAATGGTTGCAAACTTGTTATGGCCTGTGACTTCTTTGAGGAACCCTTCCATTATCAGCTGCTGGCAGAGCAGTTTCCACCAGTTCTCTGGCCACTCTTTTCCACAGCCAAAGAGGGGGTGCCTCCGGTACCGCTCTGGCAAGCGTTGAGAGCACTGAAATTTTGGAAACAATCTGTCAGATTTGTCTACTCCTTGTGCAGGAAAGCTTAAAAAGCTTAAACAACCAGTAAACCAAAAGCCCAGTATGTGAGGAGCCTCCTCTAACCTATTCCCCTCCTAATCCACTTTCTGCCAAGGCTGTGACAAGTTCATTTTTCCCTAGATACACTTGTGTAATAATCAGCAGCTTAACTTTATTAAAAGGTTAAACAAGGGATTCACCCAGTTTTATCAAGTACTACAGGCCATTCTTTTGAAAGTGATTTTGTTCTTATCCTAACTTTATTTCCAGCGAGTTTCTTGCCCTGTATTTCAAAACAATTAAAATTAAAGGTGTACAGAAATTAATTTATATTCCTTCTGGTACCCTACTTGCCATTTCACTACTCCAAGTCAGCCAGCAACACAAAGCTACAGTGGAAGTCATCCTTTGCTTTATTCAAACATAAGTCAAGTAATTATTGAGCCAAGATGTTTATCCTTCATTCTGAAAAGGCTGTTCCTTTCAAGATAATCAAAATTACGCATTTTGATAAAAAAATTAAAGGACAATCATCCTGCTTGTTGCATGGGGAGTGGAGCTGAGCATCTTCCCAAAGTCAAAACTACCTCTCTATACAAACATCCGTCTCTCCAAGAAAAATGGTATACACACAGTGACATGAATGCATATCAATATATTGATTGATAAGTCAATTAAGAGGGACACTGTCACAGCCCCTCCCCTCAGAACACACACCAGGAGCTGCACCATCACTTACAGACCCTCGAAGAAGCAGAACTGGCATTCTGGTCCCAAACTTCTCATCCAGGGCAGTCACTGCAGACAGCAGCTGGTGTGCTTGCTTCCCGAAGTCCTGCAAACCGCCGTCGAAGTCACTGGGGACTGCGAGGCAGGAGCCTCTGAAAGGCACAAAGGAAGCCAAGTTTAACACAAACAAATCAAGTCCCCTCTCCCTTGTTCCAAATGTTGTCAGCCCAGTGATTAATGAAATAATTAAAATAAATAACCACAAGTGATTGACCTGAACTTAGTCTCTAACGTCAGTCCTAGTTCTATACATTTACGCATATTTAATTATTTATATCAATGTAACTTCAAGACATATTTATATTTCTATCAATGAAACTTCTCAGACAACTGCCCAGCCCAACAGTAAGTTCTCCACACCTGCTGTTAAGAACATTGTCTCAGCCATCTTCTGCATTCAGTATTTAAATATTTGCCTTGGTTTGGGCATGCACAACACTTCTTTCACTGCACTTAAAAGCTTTTTACTCTTTCTTGAATAACATAAAGGAAAAACGAAAACCAGGAGTAAAGAGTGGCCCCATTAAAGGCTATGTAAGGTTTGTTAATGCATTTGTTACTGACTGAAAGAACCCACTGAAAAATTACTGGCACAAACCACTTCTAAGGAAAAAAAGGAAAATGATCTATTGCAAAAGTGCTTTCAGTTCAAAAATCAAAATTCACTACCTGGACCTTTACTAGCACAGCAAGGTGGCTGCAAAGAGAGAAATTATGATCTTTTAAATTCTTTTTTTACTTAGTTGTAGAGGCCAGGCAAAGATGTCCTAATCCTTGACATACAGAAATTCCTGAATTGGTAACACTTCACCAGAAAGCAACACAGCCTAATATCTTGCCTGGATCAGAAAGCATGAGGCTACCAGCAGGAGCAAGGAATCCTTTACTTTAACTTCAGGGAAAGCTTTATTATAACTACAGAAGAAAGTGAGAAAGGTGTTTCTGCTCATACCTCTGTGATTATCAGCCTCCTGAGTCCCCCTCAGCACATCCATGAAATTATTAGCAAGGTTAAAAGAGCACATGTCAGCACAGGAGAACAGCTCCCTGGACACTGGGGCAATTTAGCCTTAGACACCTGGTACCATACACCATTTTTCAAGTGTTGTCTTTTGGGATTAATTACCTAACAGGGCTTAAACTGATGAACCAAAGTGTTTTTCACAGTTTCAGAGTGTTGCTCTAAACCCCTTTTAGGAACTGTGATCCTGCTCTGTTTCCAGGCTTTCCCACAGCCTAACTTACAGCTTATCATGGCTTGCTTGACTCATTAGCAAAAGGTTAGAGAGCTGTTCAAAAATAAACCTCAGGCTGAACAGCTGCAAGATCAGATGCATGAAAGAATTCTTTTAGATAATTTGCCTTGTAAGTCAGTCTGAGAGAACACAACCTCTAGGATCAGCCTTCAGGGAAGAAAGCTTACCTGGACCTGCAATTATCACAGCATTCTTCTGTGCCCATGATGCCAGAGGAAACCTTTCGGAGTTGTCTGTCTTCAAAATGAGACAGGATGATTCTACCCAAGGGAAAGAAAAGAATTCAATAGAAGACCAAGAATTTACACATTAAATTTATTGCAGAAAATGGAGTTGAAATCAGCATCATTAATTAATTCACTCGGGAACCAATTATTTAGCCTTGATTCCTCTAAAGAAAAAGTCTTTTTTTAAAAAAGCAAATAAGGAAACATATAAATGTGCTGAAGGTTGTACTTTTGATACTGCTTATTAATATAGAATAGAATGTTCTGTGCTTGTGGAACACACTGTGAGTCCAAAATGCCTTCTGGTTACAACCCACAGCTGTGACCAAGTCACAGCAGCTCTTATCAAAGCTGCCTGCAGTGACAAAGCACTAAATAGGTTCCAGCACTCACTTCCTCCTGCAGCTATTGGACACCAGGTACTTCTCCATCTTTGCCAACATCTTCAGCTTGTACAGCCGGAACTTTTCGTTGCGGATCTCATTCAGGAGGCGTCTGAGACAGGAGCAAAAAATGCAGAGCCTTAAATGCGCACCACTATTCCCCTGTCCCACACCGAAAATGAAATGTGCCAGACAATGCTCTCTAATTCACCAGGAAGAGCTAGAAAAAATCCCCTACTAAACCAGACCCAAGCTGTCTGCCTGCTTCTCCGCCACCTTGATCCTCAGAGCATGGAGCATACTCAGGAGAGCACTTTATTCATATTCCTCTAAACATTATCCCAAAGAGGGCAAAACAGGAGACAGAGAGGTTCTTCCAAGCCCACAGGCTACTGAAGTGCAGAGACCCACGGCAAAAGGCCCTGAGGAGGGAGAAAAGGGCTGTCTGCAGAGCTTTACCTGTTACAGTTCAAGTCTGTGGCAGCCCACAGGACGTGGCAGGCTGCAGGAAGCCCGTCGCGCCCGGCTCTCCCCATTTCCTGGTAATAGGATTCCATCTCCTTCGGGGCTCCGTAGTGGATAACCAGCCGGATATCGGCCTTATTGATGCCCATTCCAAACGCCACCGTAGCCACAACACACTGCAAAACAGGAGCCACGTGCCATCAAGTGATCCCAAAGAATATGCCTGGGTTCATGCTCACACACTTGGTGTGAATTTGCTGCCACAGACTCAAAATTCAGCCTGAATTAGGACAGCTGCAGACCCACAGTGCCGAGTCTGAGTTTGGCCACAGCACAGCCATAGGATTATAAACATGAGAGTGATGATGTGCTGTGGCAAATGCAGGAGTGTTTTCAAGTAGCTGTTCTCAACAGGCACAAAACAGATCGTGAAAAGGAACACAAGAAGTCCCAGGAAATCTCCGCTGCCTCGGAAAGGAGCAGCTCACAGAAGTTGTGATCTTGTTCCAGCTACCACCATTTTTCCTTGGATACCACACGTTTTTAAGGGAATTACTACAGAAATTTGAAAGATGAGCTAGGAGTCTTATTCCTGGTGGCACAGACCAGCAATTTCTTCACCCAGAATTACAAAGGACATGGGTAACACAGGTTGATATCCCAAAATTTTCTTCTACCAAAAACTCTGCCATTCTAAATAGGACCAAGACAATTTTGTTTCCTACATACCTGAATTTCATCCCTCATGAACCGGTGGTGGGTGTCTCTCCTCTGCGTGTTCCCCATCCCAGCATGGTAGGTGCCACAGGCCACGTTGAGTTTATTCAGTGCATACACCACATGCTCAGTGGCCTTCCTTGTAGGGCAGTAGATGATGGTGGGGCCTTCAAACTCATACACAGAACTGCTTAAAATAAGAACAACAACATGATGTAAAGATACAGAACAAAAAAAGCCACCTGACTGCAAAAAAATACATATGAGGGATCAAAACCAAGCTTAAATCCTTACCTTCCTTTCCTGGTTAGGAACTGCTTCAAATCCCTATAGATGTCTCCACTTTGTTGTCCAACTTCCAGGTACAGGTTAGGTCTGTCAAAACTGGTACAGGTGACCTGGGGATTCCTCAGGTTCAGGCATTTCACTATGTCCTCTCTAATCGAGGGACTTGCAGTTGCAGTTAGAGCAATAATGGGGACCTGCAAAGAGTAGTAGAATAACATCCATGACCTCTCATTGATTTTTTTTTAAATCAAAAACCTCAAGAGCCAACTGATATAGAATGTAAACAAGGCACTTTAATGTGTTTACCATTGGATAAGTTCAGTAATTTGAAAAATATAGTTAATATTGAGCTTCTTGAACATTTTAGACCAAAGCTCTTGAGAGAGCAGACAGGAACAGAACCCTCGAAATATAAAATTTTATACTCAATGTCTCTTCCATGAATCCACAGTAATTCACTGATGCGATTAGCTAAATTTAGGGAATATAGATGACACTTCCAATAAAAGTATGCTAAGTTCAGGTCTAAATTTCTGAGCTTATGCAATAACTGCTTGAGGAGTGTCTAGAAATCAGTTGCACGCTCCTACAAGGCACTCAGGTAAAACGAAATCCCCCAGTATTAAACCAGAAGCTTAGGGACATCATCTTCCTCAGCACAGGGATCCAAAGCAGTTTAAATTTTGTAAGTTTCTGGTAGTCCAAGTGCAGAACATCCTTCGTTTAAACATTGGGAAAAACCACAAACCCCAGTCACTGACAGGGACTGCTCCAACTCCAAACCAGCATGGTCAGTACACCCACAGCACGACACTGAAAGGCTGATATTTCCAAACTATCACACAAAACCCTTTTCTTGTATCAGGAGCCCAACAAAGCCAAACCTCACCGATGGCAGAGTCTTCTTTAACACGCCTAAATTTCTGAAGGAGTTCCTGAAGTCGTGGCCCCACTCGGAGATGCAGTGAGCTTCATCCACAGCTATGAGGGTGATACCTGGGGGACGCAAAACCGCAGCACGGACAAGCTCAAGCTTTCCTGAGAAGTCACCAGCACTGCTCTAGTTTTTGTTTCTGAAATGCTTCCTGCTGCACCAGCTTTAAGTCCTCTTTCATAAAAAAGCCCCAACAACTTTTAGAGTCTCCCCCCACCACAATCCAAGCTCCAGACATCCAACACCTCTCAAAACACACCTCTCAGGTAGATCTAAATCTCAAGCTAGTTCCAACAGGGCTTTTTCCCACTCACTGCTTCTCCATCATAGTCACAAATAACCATTACAGATGTCATCTGTTGTATTTTCTGTATTGTCACACAAAGCCTGATTGCCTCAGACAAACACTCACATATGATTTTTTCATCAGTGACAGGATCTTGTATCATGAATGGGAATAAATGGTATCACTACTCTCACCAAGAAATGGGTAAAAAGTCTTCCAATATTAAAAAGGCTTAAACATGATTACCAATTTAAACTGCCTACCAACACATCCACAGTCTTATCCCCAACTTACCAACAGTTTGGTCAAGGTCCTGAAGTAACTCTAAGTTCCCTGAACAAAACTCTGGGGTCATGTATATGACTCTGTACTGACCCCTGAAAGACCAGAAAAAGATACACTGTCATAGAAAAGAAAACCCCAGAAAAATAAATTCAATAAAATCATGCTTGCATTGAAAAACAATATGAGAACAAGAACAGACTTGTGATAGGGAACAAGAGGAATTAAGTGAAGACCACAGACAACATTCCAGAAGCACAGGAATGCAAGGCATTACAGGTAAAGGAAAAACAGATTTTCCAGCCTTTAGAATAAGAAGGGACCATTGTGCTGATGACAGATACAGGTCTAAAACCCGACTAAAATCAGGCATAAATCAGAACAAGCCCCATCTCCCCAGCCAGAAGGCGCAGGAGGGTGGCTGTAGTCTCCCACACTCTCAGCCTGGGTGAATGCAAACAGTATCCCAAGTGCCAGGTTCCAGGGCTGAGCCAGAACCAGGAGTTCCAGTGATGGAGCAGGGAGGCATCCCAGCCCTCCAGCACACCTAAGTCACAGCCCAGAGTACCAGAAAGCTTGGCTAAAACTCACCCTCTGATGGAATCCTTGACCTGTTTCAACTGAGCTGAACCAAGGAAACAAGCTGGAATCCCTGTCATTCTGCAGAAATAAAAAAGCATGGTCATGAAGAGACTCACTCTCCAAGCTTTAGCTTCCAGCCCGTGCCAGCATTTCTAAAGGAAGTTCAAGCTGTGAGGTCAGAGACTACTTTCTTCAAGGATCTTTGTGGGAAAAACCCTGTGAGAAGAGTGGCTCATGGCTCTTCATGCCACCCAAATGTTCTTCCACTTCCCCATCAGCTGTCTCCACAAGACACACACTGGATTAGTAGGAATCAGAGAAAGGAAGACCATTTTCCTTGCACAGGAGCCAAGTTCACAAATAAAACATAAAAAAGAATATGCTAAATGTATTTTCTTTAACTATTCACTGCTGCAGTTCCTCACATTTGGATATAAGCCTTGCACCATTTTTTATCTTGTTCAATCTTTTGTGAGCTCCTGATGCTGCATCTGCTAATTTTCCATCAGGTGACTGCTTTTTAATTACCTCATAGTCACCAGCTCAACCAATTGATATTTTACCTCTTAACTTGGTGATTTGCTGCATTGTCTCAGAGCCCTTGGTTTCCATAGCTGCTCAGTCCAAACTGCAGCCAGACTGACAGACAAACTGCTGTAGTTTGTAGAAATTCAGTCTCCTGGGCCTTCAAAATGAATGACCCACTGGGAAGGTAGTGAATAAACCCCTCCCACGGAGGAAAACAGTGGAAAAGTCAAAGCAGCAGCTGAACACACAGACACCCTGCTGAGTAACAGTCTAGGAGCTTAGGCTGTCCAGCCATTCATCTGCACACAGCCACGACGTGCAGTAGAAAATGCCACACATAATTGATGTTTTTCACTTCAAAACATCTTCATATCCCCTCTTTCACAAAAGATCTGTTCTTCCCAAGTTGGACAAGGCAGGAATGAACTAGACAACTCAGCATGATTCCCACAGCTTCAGTGAAGAAGTGTCAGAAGTGAATAGCTCTTACAATAGGAAGTGAGGACATGTAGAGAAAGCATTATCAGGTATTAAAAATCAAAGAGATTTATCCTGACAACGCCTAAAACCACTCATGTCAGAGTGATTTGGTGTCCCCAACAAGTTCCCCCCTCAGATCTCTTGAGAAGTGAAGAGGCCAGGTGTTAGGAGACCTATTACACTGTCCCTCTTGAAAGCCTGTGCCGTAGCTTTGATCTGGATTGCCTCCAGCTTCCAGCTATACTTGGTTCAGATGTCACTTCTCAGGCCCAAAGGAAGCCCGACCAAACTTTGACATGACTCTCACAGCCTCAAACAGCCCCCCTGTCACTTTGGTCTAGACACAAAAAGGCCTGTGAATCCTGAAATAAGTGCCTTCAGAAACCTCTCACCAGCATCCATCCTTTGCAACCTCAGCCTCTGGTTCACCTACACGGCAAATCCAGGGATCTGAGACTGCTGCCACAGCCTGTGTGTGCTCCTTGAGAAACACGTGCTCTGCAGCTGACACACAGACAGCCTGCTGTACACCAAGCTGCAGTGTGGAACACCCAGAAAGGCCACAGGCAGAATCCATGCGGGTCCATGGGGAACACAGCAGCAGCCTGTCACTGCTGCCACGCCACTCACGTCAGCTGCAGCACCTGGTCCTCCATCAGGGAGATAAGAGGGCAGATGACAACTCCTGTGCGTCCAGTGTAAACAGGGGGAAACTGGTAGCATAAGCTTTTTCCATAGCCTGAGAGGGGAAAAAAGCACAAGTGAGATATTGTGCTTTCTCTGCAGCTACAACAGACAACACCAACACCTTGGTGAGCCTAAGAAACCAAGTTATGTTTGTTTTACTACTCTCCCCCCAAAAAGGGAACGACTTTTTGCTGTTTCTTAGGATGCAATGGTAACTTACCAGTTGCCATGACAACAAGATTATCTCTTCTGTCTTCTAGAAGAGAATTGATCACTTTCCACTGGACCCTTTAAATTAAACAAAGGGGAATACTTGATTTTTGCCACCACAGATAACAAGTAAATTGCATGAAACTGCATATTCTGTTGAATTGTGGGTTAAAGGGACTCTTGAGGCTGCCTTAGAGTGGTTGTCTTTGCACGCTGCAGCCACTCAGACACTCCAAGTACTGCGGGCAGGGCCACGAGTGCCAAAGTGGGGATCTCTAACAGGACTCAGGCAGGCAGCACTTGATGCAGACACTCACAGGAGGTCACAAACAATACCTGCAGTTTTCACAGTGTTTGTGGATCAGTTATCTTCAATAAAAGAGACTGTGAACAAGACCTGGATTTGTTTGTTGGCATTTTTTCAAGTAAGCAGTAATAAAAACATCATCCAGGTTGAAAGAAGGGCAAGAACACATATCCCAGAGTGTCCATTTTAACAGAAAATATTCTCACGGTTTAAATGACGGATGCCCAAAATAGGTCTTCAGACATGTGATGTGGCTTTCTCCAGGTTCTGGCAGCAGTGGATCTTTAGTGGGAGAGAGGAGAAAACACTCATTTGGGATTAAATTTTAAAAAGATAAAGCACTGTCTCCACAAACAACAGTCTGTTCATGGTTCGTGATGCCCAGGGGTTAGAATTTGGGCAATTCCAGTGAAAAGAGAGAGACAACAAACTCAAGATATTTTCAGGCTAGAATGAAGGATTAAAAAAGCAGAGGCTCCTCAGAGACCCTGCAGGAGGAGGAGACCATATGGCTTGATTAATGAGACAAAGCAATAGGACTGTAATGCATAACTGCATCATCTGGAACAGGTTCATCCAGACAAGTCAAGGTGTGCCTCTCCTCACATTGCTGCTTCTTTTCCCCATTTGATTTCTCTCCACAGGGACAATCCCAAAGCAGGTCAAAATCACCCCCAAGGCAGAATTTCTTAAGAAGTCTGCCATGAAGCAGCAACAGGAGTGGAACAAAGGCAGACAGGGGAGGTGTCACCTCCCCCCTGCTGTGTTGTGAGCAGGTCCCCTCGGCTCTGCAGGGCCTCCACACCCCCACATCAGTTTTACTCCCGTTAAGCAGACATCAGCTGATCACGGCAGAACTTTGCTGTCTTTTGCCAAGCACACTTTTGTATTTTCACCTTGACACAGTCCAAGCTCTCCCTTAGAAACCCAGGTGAGCTTTATCTTCCTGGTTCAAGAAACCAACCACTAAAAGTCACTGTGCTTCCACGGCTGCTTCTACAGACAGTGATTTTTAAAAAAATTTATTTCATCGTGCACTAAGATTTTTTAAAAAAACATACCAAAATATTCCTCCTCCTCTTCCTCAATGCCTTCATCTTCATCACCATCTGGTGCTACATCCACTTCTGTGTCAGGAGTTTTCCTGGCTTTACTGGACTCTCCTTCACAATCACCTACATCGTCTAGAGACTGAGAAATTAAGAAGAAAAAAGTTATTTTGGAGTATGAAAGGGTAGATAAAATGCCCATCCGAGGTTACATGATATGGGAACCGAGTTTTAATCAGGTTATAACAACTTCAGTCTAGTGGGTGGATCAAGTCCAAGCTGGTATAGTAAAGATGCCACAGGATGCAAATGATAATCCAGTCTAACACCAGCAAATTCTATTCTTTAGGTATCCACGTGTTTATTCTGTCCATCATCTGTAAGCAGCAACGTTTTGCTTCCTATTCCCTCCCCTTAACCGTGCTCTACTCCACTGTGATCTCAGAGCAGCATCATTAGAAAAAAAAATTGAAAAATAAACCCTGAGGCACTCACTTTCAGCATCTCCATTTCCAGCTCTTCATCACTCTCAATGACACAGGAAACATTTTGTTCATTGTCTGTGGAACATGCCTCCTACAAAATCAACACAATTCTCTTAGCAGCAAAGTAATTCCTATTTTACCCACAACCTTCCAGCCTTTTGTACCTCCTATAAGCCACTTCTCTGTATGCTTTAACTTCTTCCCAAAGATAGTTAAGCTTAACATTCAGCTCTGAGGCCTGTCCATTAAAAACAAAATACCTGAAAGAGATATTAGAACGTAACAAGTTCGCATTACCTCGGGTGCAGCTCCATTGACCAATTCCTTTGCAGCCTGACTTTCCAAGACCTGAAGCTCTTGCTCAGTAATGTCCAGGGACATGAAGTCATCTCTGTCCTCTCTGTCTGTAGATCTGGCTGCTGGAGCTTCATTTTCCAGAGCAGTGTTACCTCTTGGTGACTCCTCTCCAGTAATTTCTCCCTCCCAGAGGGCAGCCAGCGTAGCGTCAGAGCAGATGTTGAGGTCACCTTCAGGTTGCTCAGCACATTCTGCTTTTTGTGCTTTGACATTTGCTGACTTGACTTCAAAATGTGTTGTAGTTGCACCACAGCTCCTCTCCAGTCCAGAAGGGGAACCTGAGCCCAACACGGTGGTTTTTAAGGCACGGACATTCTCTGATATCTCAGCTAGTATTTCTGCAGCCCTAAGAGGTAAAGTCAAGGAAGGTAAAACAAAATTATAGAGGCAGTTACTACACTCCAGCACGAAATTCAGCCAAGTTCAGTGTCAAATCCATTGCAATTTGACCAGTGAAAACACATACTCCTACATATAAAAACCCCACATTTTCTTGGCAAATAACAAACAGATTAACAGATGTCTGCTCACACACATTTACTTTGTTGTGTGGGACCTCAGAGATCAAAAGCAGAACACTGATTGTGGAGGTAGAGACAAGTCAGCAAAAAACTGACCTCTGGAAGTTTTCCAGTTGGCCAGAAGAGTCAGGGATGTGAGAAGCCAGGTCTGTTATCTCTTCAGCCAGTGAAGCCAAGCGCTCCTTCACACCCTCAGATGTGGCATCTGTAACAAGTGTAACAATTGGTTATTTCATAATAATTGGGGTCTAACTTCTCTATGTAAATAACTCACATTCCTGTAACTGCATTCCTACAAGCTCTACAGCTGGTAAGACAGCATTTTCCAGGGCTTAAAAATCAAGCACAGAGAATCAGGCCAAGCTTCCAAGTACTTAGCACTGCACCTCTTCCATTACACATGCTCAGGGAAAACAGGTACACAACAGCACCACTGCAAAGTGATCCCTCCCTGCTTCCCTCCAGCTCCTGGAAAAGAGCTGCTAACAGAGATATGCTGACTAAACCAAGGCCAAATCCTGCACCTTGTATCAAGGGGATAGCACTGCCACTTCTGCCTTTGACAGAAAAGTAAAATTCAGCCAAAACAAAAATGAAACAAACCCCTCACCACCTCTTTTTCAGCTTTAAGCTACTTGTAGTATCTTCTTTATGAAACATAGAACTGAACAAAAACTAAGATCTTAAAATCTCCTCTGATGAAGTAAATAATGTTAAGCTGCTCTAAAACATTTGGGTTCTATTTATATGCCTCAATAAAAACATTATTTCCTAACATGGTTTGTTTTGTGGCCTTATTTCATCTTAAATTAGGTATTTGTCCCTGCATCAGCAGCATTGAAATTAACTCACTGAAGTGTTTCCATAAACAAACCGGAATGACAGCAGGAATTCTTCCCAACTCTGTGTACAGCAGAGACAAACACAAACAACATCCTAAGACTGCCTTCCTACATCACTATGGAAAACAGTCACAGAGCAGGATTACCCTGGGCATCCAAGAGTTTTTACTATCTGCTCTCTCTGAAAGTCATCTCTAATTACCAAGAAGCCAAACAACCCTAATACTATTGAAATACCCGTTGGGAAATGGAATATGCAATTGTACATTGAATAAATTCCTTATGCTTGGATGGACAACTTACCTTTCCCTACACTAAATAATTTCCCGTCACTCTTATTCATATTTCTCAGTTTTTCATAAACAATGTAGCCAGCCTAGGAGAGAAAGGAAATAATTACTACTCAGTACTCCACAGAGAAGAAACAACAACAAAAAAAAAAAAAATCAGGAGTTAATCAGGCAAAGCATGGCACCAGTACAGTGCGACCAGCAGAATTCCAAACTGGAATACGGCTCACATCATACTAATCACTACCCTAACTCCATTGTCCATCAGGACCAGGTTACATGTTACAGAATGCTGCACTAAGAGCCAAATGCTGACTTGGGATGCCCTCTGGAATGGATACTCTGACACAGATCCCAGAGTGGTTAATCTCAGCAAGCTTGCTGCACACAGAAAGCTCCCAGTACTCAGCTCCCAGTCCCACCATCTGCTCACCTCATTCAGATTTCATGCCGTGCTCCAGGAGAAGAGCTACAAACCTACCAAGATGGATTCGGTGTGTTTAGTATTTCCCTTGGTATGAATAATGAGTTCTAACAGAAGAATACAGCCTAAAGCCAGCAATGTGCTAATTAGGCTACACGTGTTGAAAAAGAAACAAGGTACTCCCTCATGTTTTCCTGGGAGGCTCCAAAAGGCAGGCCAGGTGAACAGAACATAGTGGGAAAGATGCGTTGCCTGGAAAAAACTGGCTACAAAAGCTGAATCAGGCACAAAGAAGATCAAAATCTTTTTCTCACTGGTTTGGGTCTTCGCAGGTGCTAAACCCTCCACAGTTGAACTTTTAACTAAGCTAGAAGTCAGAAAAGAAACCACTGTTCCACTTCCCTTCCTCTAAGCCTCAAAATAAGAGCCTGAAGGGATTCTTTTTCCTGCCGTAAGGAATGATTTTCTCCCAGGAAGCAAGTGGCACCCAGCAGTATATTGATAAAACCCTTCACAGAACTGCAGATAAACCAAACGTTATCCAAAATAATGAAAAAACAGGGACTTCTAGAGAACGACAAAACTCATATGCAACTGAACTCTCCCTGATAATCCATACTGATGTTCTCCTGTATTAGCCACCAGTGAAGGCTGTATTTCTTCTAAGCTGCTTTTGAATTCCAGCTCACATGCTATATTTAACAGGATTTGGGTTCATGAGCAGCTAAGAAAGATGACAAAACCAGAAGGTAACGCGTCCAAAGATGGTAACAAGCTGAAGTGAACATCTGCAGACAAGGGAATACAGAAATAACCAGCAGCTAAGAGCACACTGGAGAAGGGATTTATTCCCAGAGGCTGGAATGGTGATCCCTCATGGTACATACATAGGCATCTGTGGCTGCATAGAGCTTCTGCTCTTCGTTGAGTGGAAACTCCTCCCAGTTGCTGCAGCGGATAGACTGATCCTTCAGCAGCTGCCTGCCAAAAAGGTGCTTCACCAGGCCATTTAGACTCCACGTCTCCTTACACTTCAGCTGGGGGAAAAAAACCCAAACAAGACATCAAAAGCAGAGGATTTGTTTAAAAAGGAAAGCACCTGCACGTCCCCAGAAAGAGCACAGTGTACTCAATCCCTTGTTAGAAGCAAAGAGCTCTGGGTTAGTCAAAACATACTTAGTTTTTCCAAGCAGTAACTCTTCTCAGTGCTGTCACACTATCGAAAATACGAAGTATCCGTACAAAACAACCTCTGGGTTGATAAAATAAAAGCCCTAGACTTAAACAGCACCCTCTCTCTCCTCCAGGATTTTTCTGTTATTTGCCTTTCTAATTAGAAAAACTCAGTATCAAACACCAGGGATTTATCTAATAAAAACACAGAAATGTTAAAGCCTGCCTGTGAGTGTTGGACATCTTTTGTCAGGCTGAAGACAAGAACAAAGCAAAAGAGCACAGCTGTAGCCCACGCTAACCACTATTCCGAGTGCTGGGAAGCAGCTCATCCCCAGCCTCCAAAAGCCACCCCACCACGCTGCTGCTTCCAGTTGCTTTTGCAATCCCTTGTCAATCACAGTTGCTGCACGCTATTGTCTCAAGAGCCAGTTTGGGCAACTTTGCTTCAGAGCCCCAGGATCCAGGCCTCATGGGCACAGCCCGCTGCTGTTCCAGCATGGAAAACATGCACAACCGTGGAGCTGAACAGCAGCAGTGCAGCATTAGCAGCTCATTGCCTTCAATCTGGTATAAAAAAACCCTCCCAACTGTTCTTTTTAGGCTCCCCCAGCCCTTCCCCTCCCATTGTGCCATTATATATAACCCTGTTCTTTTGTTCTCTTTCAAGTTTATTTTTGGTTTGTTTCCTCTTTAGCAGAAGACTTTTAAGCTGCTATCAGAGATCACATTGCTCATCTTCACAACAAATTATCCCGAGTTGAAGGATGGGATAAAAAAAAAAAAAGGGGGGACTGAGGAAACTCCAATTTTGAGAAGTAACAGCTCCTCTTATTGCTTGAGCAAAACAGTTAATTTGTACCATTTCCAATCCAGTAGGAAGTGAAACTCTAAAGTGGCTCATATGGAAAGCACTGCTCCAAATGCTGGAGCTGCATCACAGAAGGAAAGAGAAATGCATGGAGAGACCAAGCACAGGTAAGGAAAAGCCTGGTGCATACAGCAAGAAAAGCTTTAAGAGACGTGCTAGAAATAAGAATAGTTTGGAAGGCAATGAACCTTTGGCTCCCTTCCCTAAAAAGACAGCACAGGTGTCCCTGCATCAAACAATCTCCGAAACAGAACTGAAATTCAGGGTGTGCCAAACACAGCACAGCTTGTAAACAACAGGTCACCAGGTGCTGGAAACTGCACCCACACCAGAGATGAGGTGACACCAGCTTGAGAATCATAGAAATCAAGATATTCCTACAGCTCCAGATTGTGTGGCAGAAACACCTCTGCAGGGAGGACTTCAAGGAAGACCTTGATGCCTCCTTCCAGCACCCAGCAGGCCATGGCAGCAGGGCTGCCTTCCTGTACCCTGTTTATAAGGTTCAGCCATGGCTGGGACCATGACACCACTGCCAGCAGAACAATCTGGCCATTTCCATCACTAAGAATTAAAGGAAAAGCAGCTGAATTCAAAAGCTACATCTTGTAAATACTAAAAGTGAACTGACCCAAAAGGGGACAAATGTTGATTAAAAACTGGCTCACTGAAAGACAGTACTTAGTTCTGCAGGCTTTGAGAGGTGTTTGTAAATAGTTTCTAAATAAGTTACAATAGATCTCTGCTTCATTCCACAGAACACATTTGCTATCGGAATTGAACTCCTATGAAGACAAGGAAGCCTCCTTTTGCACAGCACAATAACAAGATTCCCTCCCACAACAAAAAGGTTTTAAGTTTTACTTTCTCATTAGCAACGTCAGCCAGCTCCACAAAGCTCTTCAGTTTGATTTCAAAGTCACTCATCAGCTTCCATTGATCTCCCTCAATTCCTACGCCAACCTTTTTAATTGTTTCATCTTCGAGCAGCCTTTTGAGTCCCTTGGGAAAACCTAAAATAGATTAAGCCCAAACATGAGAAAAGAAATACTGGAAGATGCCAGAAAGTCTAATGGAAATGACAAAATCCAAGCACAAAGGCCATTTGCAAAACCCTGTGCTTTTAAAGGAAAAGCCACCAAAGTTCCTCTGTTTATGTGACCTCTCCCTGGAATGACTGAAAACATCAACTGGTTGTGATGGAGCATCTGCAGACAAGCAAGAAGAAAATACTTGAAATACACAAAAGCAACCTGAAGACAAACCAAGTAAAAAAACACCCCAAAAATCTTATTTGTCTTTCTGATTGTTAAATCACATAACAAAAAGGCAACCCCCCACTGGAAAAGATACTTCAGTTCTCAAAATTCAATGTTCATTACATGAAATCAAATATTATTTTACTATTTTCCACATCATTTCTTCACAGTTTTTGCTATTTCACATTTCTGCGCAACAGTTTAAACCATAAGCATGGGAAATCATCAGGAGCACAGATTCTCTGGAGACACACTCCGAGCTAAAGCTCGGCTGCTCCAACAACAGCATTCGGAAAACAGAATTCACCAACCAGATGCTGTGCCAAGCCCAAACATGTCAGTCCTGTCAGCAAGCAAAACCCCACAATGTTCAAAGATGCACACAGACACTGAGCATTATATTTTGATTTCTCCCAAACTGATGGCACAGCAATCCTGGATCAAAGCATATTTTCAAGCTTACAGGATTGAATTAAAGCAGGCAGCTTTCTCATCTCGTTTTCTACAGGAGGAGCAGCCACAGACACTTCATCCTTGAACAATAACAGCCTTTTCCTCCCCTGTGTGTTCGCTCCCATTTAAAATTCAGAGCATCTTATTTAAATCCATACCTTCAGGACCCCACAGCTGGATACCCTGAATTAGTCTCAAGCGCAAATCTAGTACCTGCAAACACACAGTACTGCACAAGCACACAGTGCTCACCTGCCTTGGTTTTCATTTCAAACACCACCTTTTCTCAGTCCTGCAGCAGGTATTTATGTACTTCAACAAACACTTGGCATCACTGATTTTATTTCTGCACAATTATCTCTGCCCTTTGATGGCTGCCACTGCCACTGTACAGGTACATTTGCAGCGACTGCCACAGTTGGCTGTGTCGTGGACTGGGAAATTGCAGGTCCAACCCAAAACATTAAAAAAATAACTGGTAAAAATCCCCCAAACAGTAGCAGCCTGGTGCTGTGAGATGCAGACACACTACAGTATTTCCAAAGCATGTGAGCCACAGCAAAATGTGGAAAATCCTCCACAAAGGAGATAGAATTCAATCAAATAAAAGCCTGCGACATATGCAGCTGATTTAATGTACAAGGGATTTTCACCTGAGGGAGTCATCACTAAAACCTTCAAGGATGGGCACTTCCCAGTGGAGAATTCGTGCCCCATTTCCACCACCTCATTCCTAGAAAAGTGACTAACAAAACCAAAAAGTCTAAGCTGAAGATTGTGCAGAAGCTACAATCTGAGAAACAGGTCACACTTCAATAACTCCGTAAGGAAATAAAAAACTACTAAAAAAGGGAAGATTATGAACAATCTTCCCAATAAATAAATAAACGTGGTTTTGTCGTTTATACATAGTCCAAGAACTCTCAATTCCTCCTGTAGGAGAAAGTTTTTTTGCTAGAACTTACTGCTTTTTATTGTGATTTGGCCAGCATTTCTGCAGATCAAATATATTGCCATAATAAACAGAAATTGGCTCTGGTTCCTGCACAAGTCGCTCAGTTCAAAGTGCATCTCCCATTGGCAAGAACAGGCATTTTGGAAAATCATCCAGAAGGAAACATCAGCTTCTGCTGCAACACAGCAGCCCACGTGCAGCCACACTCAGCATCGGCACACAAACATCCCCCCTGCCAGAACCAAAAGCATTTCAGCTCTTTATGGCTCTTCTTCCCTCAGCTTCCTCTCCTCACATCATTTTCCTTTGTGCTCTCGCGCCTCCCTGACGGAATAGCCTCCAGCAATTAAATTTTCCACCCCATTTGCTCTAAATGACAAAGGATTGAACACCAACATTAAAATTATCGCTATTATACCTCAGCATGAGTCCCCCAGGGAAATCAGAAACCTCTCACAGGCATAGTTTCAATCTAACATTTTAAACCAAAGGTTATAAAATTGCCATCTCCTTCCCTCATCCCTGTTTTCCCTATTTGGAAGCTTTTATTCACATCCATAATGAATTCAGCCTCTGTTAAGCACACCCTCTTCTCTCCCCACAGCTGCAGCACACCAGGTACCCAGTATTCTTTCCCAAAACTGAAAAACCAATGCCATATAATGCAGGTACTGGGAATAAACAGCACAAGAGCCATAATTTTTGAGGCTTTTTGTTGAAGCCAAATTAAAAAAAAAAAAACAAACCAAAAAACCACAGCCTGCTCTATTTAAGTTCATTGTTTATCTTGGCACTACACAGAAAACTCATTATAGGAGCAGGGAGTTAAATTTTTAAAACTGGAATAAAATATTCTCTCACAGACAGAAAAATAATCCCCAAGTAAGACTCTTTTGCCCTGTTTTCAAGTACGCATGGCAAGCTAAGATTGTCTTAATATACAGATATCACTCAAAAAATAACTCCCTTTATTTTAGGTAGGAAAGGGGAGAAAAAGGATGGATTTTTACTGTCCCATGCAGTAGGATATATTAGCCATTGCTCAAGGCTTAAGTTCAAACTGAATCACAAGAAACAGCGAGCAGTTCATGCCCTAAATAAGAGAGGAAGTACAGTACCTGCCATGGAGGAGATGTGAAACAGGTAACACTTGTCCTCAGCGACACACATCTGGATTACAGCTGTTTTGGCCATTTTCCCTTTCGTGTATGATGGTGGCCATTCAATGTCAAATCCAACAGCAGCCCCATCTGATAAACTCTGCCTGGAAAGGAACAGACAGCCCTCACGTTTATCTGTTGTTCTATCAACATTTAAAACACCAACCTTAAGTCACCTTACACGAAGATGAAAGGTGCACTGGCACTCTTCATTTCACATGTGCAAGGCACAGAAACCATTTTACAACACAGACCACTTTGTGCTGATCCACAGAGCCACATGAAACACTTCAAAACCCTGCAAATCTGCTTGCAAATAGCAGCGTATTACCTATAAATAACTGCAGGTTGTGGGTGCACAGGAGGACAGGGAGAGGCCACCCAGCCCTTACTGGCACGGGCAAAGCAAACGCATCAAAATGAACTGATTTATTACCAATCAAATCAGAGTAGGAAAATGGGAGATAAAACAATCTTAGAACACCTTTCCCACATCACTCCCTTCTTCCCTGGCTCAACTGGACTCCCAAATTTCTTACCTCTTCCCCCTCAGCACCACAACAGGGACAGAGCCTTTAACCCCCCCACTACTAAAACTTGAACACACAGGCCTCAAGGACAGCCAGAGGCAAAAGATGATGGAAGAGTTTTTATTCCCTTGAAAGGTTCTTCTTGATTCACCCCAAGATCCTTTGAAAGACAGTCCTTTATTTATCCCACAGCACCGGAAATTTTGTATGGATTTTTTTTCCCTCAGCAACATGAGCTGTGCTACACAATATAAGGGGAAAAATAATAATGTATTTGCACTACAAATTTACTGTCTTTTCTTTAAACATACAGTCCCAAGTTAGGAATTAACACTTCTCCATGAAATCAGTGAAGCTCGTGGAATTATTCATACTGTGAAAGGCAATAAACCTGGATTGGAGCCTTCACAGCTTCTGCTTTGAGGGACTGAAAGGTTCAGCAATGGCATCTCCCACCAACAAGGCCAAATGGGAAACTATTCCCAAGAGCCAAGTCCCTTCCAAAAAGAGAGGAGCACTCAAAGGAAAGAAGAAAAAAACTGAGTATGAGCTGCTACCTGATATCTTCTGAGAGAAGTGAACAGTCACTGGCTTCGTAGCTATAAACAACAGAGCCACAGAACTCCAGGAATGGCAGCCCATCCTCCAGAACACTCCTCCGGACACCAGGCTTCTGGCAACCAAATTTGGGAGAGATCTGGTTATCCACTACACCTGTCCTCCCCAGGGACATCCATCCCAGCCAGGCTCACACACATCCTTTATCAAAACATTTGGGTTCCTGCCCCAACTTCTCTACTGAACTCTGAGCACTCAGTGAACAAAAAGTTATTACTGTTTCACCTGATAATTTTTAATATCCAAGCTACTAATCATTTACTAATCAATTAATCATTTACTCCCACTTCGTGGAATAAAAACTCCTGAACTGAATCCTCTGCTTTTCCCCCTCATTACTTCATTTTCTAACTGTTGAAGCTGTTTCAGATGTTACAGGGACGGTCCCTTCTTGTGGGCGTTTTTATACTGAACTGCTCACACACACAGAAAAAAAAAATCCAAGGACATGGTAACACTTATGGGACATCAAAAATTGATGAACAATTAATTCACCTGACGCATCTGAGCTGCAAAACCTCCTGGAATATTTAACGTGTGAAGGACATCTGAAGGGCTTTCCCAGAACCAACTCCCCTGCCAGGCCACAACTCGAAGTCATTCCCTTTGGAGCTCTCGAATTATATGGATCAGAAATCCCCCATCCTTGCTGATGTAGAACCCACATTCGTGGGTGAGCAGCAGGAACATCTAAATTCCCTTGTAGGCACAGGCCTAACTAAAAGCACATGCTCCAAAGCTGAGTTATTATGCAGCCTGCAAAGCATCCCCCAGCCATGACCTACCTTTTTATGCCCCAAAGAAGCTTCCTCCTGGCTCTCTGTAAGCATCCACTGGGGATATTTACCCTGTAGGCCAGCAGTTACCACATCCATTTTTTCCACATTTCTCTTACCTCCCCTTCAAAAAAAAAAAAAAAAAAAAAAGAAAGGGCAAAGAAATTACAACACTCAGCAGCTTATATGGAGATGAGCTGTCACCATCATCAGGCCTGAACAAGGTTGTGGAAAACTTTTCAGTTTTTAATTGATTATCAAGGCTAAGCAGAACTTTTCCCTTGGTGTGCGGCAGCACAACCAACTGCCCCCTCCATTTCAACTCCAAACAGGATTTTAACACTAAACCAGAGACATGGCAATAGGTCTCCTTTACAGCCACTCAGTTCTTTGGACTGGGACTGCCAGGAACAGAACAGAGCAGTGCAGAAGCTGGAAATAAAGGGCACCCTGCAGCACCCACAGCCCCCAAAACCAGCTGGAAGTGCCAGAGCACCTTTGGTATCTACATACGATCCGGCACCACCTCCCACCACAGCATCACCCACCTGCCCAGTGTTAAGCCAACATCCGGAACTCGGGATCGCTCAGCATCCAACGGTAAGCGGCCATCCAGCTCGGGAGTGCCCGGGATAACCAGCAGGGGACATGGAGCCGCCGACAAGTCCTCATACAATGGGTGTCACGCCTTATTCGCCACAGGAAAGAGCACCCTCAGCGCTGGGCAGGCAGCCGGCACCCCCTCGGAGCGGCTACTTCCCAGCACCTCTTGTCCTCCCCACTGCCCCCAGCGCCGCCTTCCTGACACCCCAGTGCTCCCAGTACCTCAAGCAGTGCCCTCAGCGCTTCACCAGTTGTCCCCCAGTGCCACTAGCACAGCAGGCCGCGGCGTGCTCGCTCCGCAGCCTGCAGGGCCGCGGTCCCGCGGTGCCGGAGCCCGCAGCAGGCCGGCAGCAGCCCCGAGCGCTGCCCAGGGGCTCTGAGAGGGCCCGTCCCGCCGCCGCCGCCGCGGTCTCTCCACACCCGGTACCGGGGAGCGCCAGGCCTCCCTCACAAACCCCGCGCTGCGCGCACATTCGACGTCATCCCGCGTCGCGCTCTGGCTACGTCACTGACGGCTCCCCTCACCCCCCGTCTCCGATCAGGTTACCC
>VWZT01014700.1:75863-101113 GCA_013397055.1 Pachycephala philippinensis
GAGGGGGTGATGGATGGCGAACGCAGCGGTGCGGGGACACAACTTGCAGAGGGAAGCGGCAGCCCTGGGAGAGGTGTGAGTGCCCCCCAAAACAGGGCACCATAACCCACCCCCGTGGGAGGGCTGGAGGATCTGTGGTGCCACAGGGGCAAGACAGGAGGGCTGCAAGGCAGGGAGTGCTGCCGGGGAGTGCCGCTGGAATCAGGGCTCCCTTGTCCGGGAGCCGGAGCACGGAGGGGAAGAGCGCCCGGGATCTTGGGCTGCGATGCTGCGTGCCAGTGGCAGCGGAGAGGGATGCAGGAGCCTTTGTAGGGAGAGCAGCGCCGAGCGGAGCCGCCGCCGAGGAGTCGAGCAGGCCCCTGGTTCTGATGTTGTCATCTGTGTCTCTGTTGTGTATTATTTCCAGCTGATTGGTAAAGATGGAAAGAGGGAGAGGAGGAGGAGGAGGAAGGAACCTGGGAGGCTCTGGCCTGCACAGGAACATTTATTCGCAGTCCCAACAGCAGTACCATTACCCGGCCTCCTCCCAGGGGAGCTGCATGGAGATCCAGGAGCTGGCCTCCAAGAGGGTGGACATCCAGAAGAAGCGGTTTTATCTGGATGTGAAACAGAGCTCCCGTGGCCGCTTCCTGAAGATCGCCGAGGTCTGGATAGGAAGGGGCAGGCAGGACAACATCAGGAAGAGCAAGCTGACCCTCTCCTTGTCTGTGGCTGCCGAGCTGAAGGACTGCCTGGGGGACTTCATCGAGCACTACGCCCACCTGGGCCTGAAGGGCGGCCACGGCCACCGGCACGAGCACAGCAATGACAAGGAGCAGCATCCCCGGAGGCGGCCGCAGCACCCGCCGCCTTCGCCCCCGGCGTCCGTGGGCTCCGAAGAGCCCCCTCACAGCGTCCTCAAAACGGAGTACATCGAGAGGGACAACAGGAAGTACTACCTGGACCTGAAGGAGAACCAGCGCGGGCGCTTCTTGCGGATTAGGCAGACCATGAGCAGGGGACCTGGCATGATGGGTTATTTTGGCCACAGCTTGGGACAGGAGCAGACGATCGTCCTCCCGGCGCAAGGGATGATTGAGTTCAGGGATGCTTTGGTCCAGCTGATTGAAGAATACGGCGAGGGGGACATAGAGGATCGCCGGGGGGGAGGTGACGAGCCCCCGGAGCTCCCCGAGGGCACCTCCTTCCGAGTGGACAACAAGCGCTTCTACTTCGACGTGGGATCCAACAGGTACGGCATCTTCCTGAAGGTAAGTGAGGTGAGGCCGCCCTACCGTAACACCATCACAGTTCCGTACAAAGCGTGGACACGGTTCGGGGAAAATTTTATCAAGTACGAAGAAGAGATGAGGAGAATTTACAACAGCCATAAAGAGAAAAGAATGGATGCCAGAGGGGACAGTGGTGAAGAGCAAGAGGGTCTGGAATAGAGTGCATTGGACAATTAACCAAACAAAACAAGCAGAAATTGGTGAGAGGGACTGACCTATAGTAATTCCAAGTTGCCCCAGTTTTTTGTAAAGTCCTTTTCTGGTAGTTCTTGCTAACTCCAGTACGTAATGTTATAGGAGTCTGGTTATCACGTTAAACTATGCCCAAAACATCTCTGTATGTCTTAGGAAAGGACCAACCTCCCGAGTCCGTATGAGTCAGCTGCTTCGAGTGTTGGAGACTGGAAGTACAAGTATCAGCACAAACAAAATCCGGCATCCTGACCTTTAAATAGTCTAGAAAAGGCTTGTGTTGCACTTAAACATGATACAAAAGTACCCCCACCCTGAACCTTACGATGAAATGTATCAGTTTCTGCTTATCACGAGTATTTCAGGACTTCTGCTTGTGCTCAGTCCAAAGGCTGAGCAGTGTCACCGTAGAGCATTTATGGCAAAAATCAGCTCCACGTGAATCGCTGGTCTGTGTGTGAGGAGGGAGAGAGGTTTTAAAGTTGGCATCTCCTGGTTATTGAGTTGGAAGCAATAGTCTGTTTATGGGTAAAATCTCGATAACCGGTCAGACCTCGGTCACGTGCTGGTGAAGGGCAGAAGATCTGTTATTCATTCTGTAGTTTTGTGCTGACCAGATAACCTGAGTATCCCAGGACAGCGGGTGCTCAGCCTTCTAAATTAATGGCAGTGAATAATAACCCACTCCTCATCTCCATGTTCTGCCCATTCGAGGCTGGTGACCTTTTTTTTAATTTTTAATGCATTTTGTCCAAAATTTCAGAAGGTATTTTTGTAGGCCTTCCAGCAGGCGACTGTGGAGCGGGTGTTGGGAGGTGGAGGGAATGCCATGACTGAGGCTCCTGGCTTCTCTCCCAGATGAATGCAGTTGTGATGTTACCTGTGCAAGGAAAGCATCTGGGTGTTTTCCTGCTCCTACCATGAGGAAGACCTTGAGGTGTTTGGTGCACCACTGGATTCTGTGCTCACCTGTGGCACGTTTTGGCAGCTGTGGTGCGTGCCCTGTTGGGTTTTCTGTCGTGTTGATGGTGGGTGGCGGTGATGAGACAACATCCGTGCCCTGCCATCACCCCCTTCCTCCCACTCAGAGCTGGCGCTGTCCTTGAGCAGCTCCAGTCCTGATCGCCTGCCCCAAGGTTTTGGTGTCATCCTGGAGTCTTTGTGATGCAAATTTTAAATCTCATGATATAAACTCTCTGCCTGGAGGGAGAATGTGTGCAATTACCTGGTTGGGAGGTTGATGAAAGATTTTGTGTTTCTTAAAACATGAGTATTTATAACATAAGGGGCTTGTCCAGCCTTTGGGCAACCAGCTCCTTTCCCCTGAACCAGCGGGAGTTTGATTGAGCTCCAGGTTCTTCTAGTAGCGTGTTGCTCACCTTTAAGATTGTTTTAAGCAGGCATTACCATGTCTGATGAGATATTTGTAATCACTCAAATTGTTTCATTACAGAGTGGCCTAGTGTGCACGTGGACCAGCTATTTTTCCATGCAACCATGACATGTTTTACTTTTTACCCTTTTGAGAAACTTCTTTATCTCCAGCCAGACTGTTCACCACTCTGAATCTGGAGCCACCTGCACACTGCTTGGCCACGCTCAATCCGAATGCTGTTGCCTGTTAATGTCATAATGAGAAAGGTTGGGGAGACAGGGTTGGGAACCAAGAGGATAATCTGGACTTTAGTTTGGGTACTAAAACTAGTCAATCTGTTTTAACTTTAAAAAAAGAAAAAAAAATAACAGCTTGCACCAAAGTCACCAAAGAACCTTTAGGAAAATGTTACGGTTGTGACAAGAAGTAAGAAAATTAATTTCACTGTTTTAGGTGATTCCCCCTTTAAAACCATATATAGCAGTTACAGCAACCAAGCCTTTGGCTTAGTGTCAAAACCTCCCACCCCTTTCTCCATAGGTTCCTCTTTCAGGTCCCTGTTCAAACCTGGAAGAGAAGTTTTCGCTCCATCACTCGAACAGCCAGTGGACCGTGATGAATCAGCGGGAGTTGTGCGGGGTACTGGTTCATCATTGCTCTCAGGGCTTTGGTCCCAATGGTTTTAACAGGTCAATTGAAAAAAACCCCACAAAAACCACATGAAAAGAACTCTACATCCTGTTACGGTGTGAAACCAGAATTTAGTGAATGAGTCGTTGATGCGTACGTTAGCGTATCGCTGACTGCTGCTGCCCGTCACAGTGCCTGAGGTAAAAAATTCACTTCTAGTCCAACAAACCGGAGCTATGAATGTACGAACTTTTTACGCTCTCCTTCCCATTTCTATGTGGCGTTCCTCCCCTGTGAGCTCGGCATCTCCCATCCCTGCTCGCCTTTGCCTCAAGGGATCGTAAAAGCTCCTCGGTTGGAATTAGCCTGAGTGGCCACGTGTGTTGTAAGTGCTCATGCCTTCCCTGTGTTCCTGTAGTGTTGGTGAGGAAATTACTCGTGATTGGAAAGGGATGTTTTCTTCACCGTTTTAAAAGGAAAAAAGGATGCAAAATGGCTTTCCTTATTGCTGCCCATTTAAAAAAAATACCCTTTATCTTTTGTTAATTAATTGGCCTTTCAATGTCAGTAGTTTGTTGTAAATATCACCCAAGAATCCAACAACTGCTGGCTACCGGGCCGGCCTTGGTTCTGGCACGCAGGTATCCCGTAGGATCCGCTAATGCATTTACTCCCCTGGCACGGGATGCACCTTAGTATCCAAACCTGGATCGGGATCTTCACGTTCATTGCCGATCACTCATGGGTAGACCAGTGGCTATGGGTTTCCATCGCAATGGAAAACACTGGTGTTTGCAGATGTTGGGTTGGAGGATAACGGGTTTCCATGCGATGGGAAGCAGGTGTTGGGTTGGAGGGTAGTAGGGATGCACTCGGAGTGTAACAATGCAAGACTTGAACGGTGAGATTCGGAAACGGGTTCCTTTGTAATTTTGGCAGTGCGTCTTCAGCTTCCCAGAGCAGTGACCATGCGGGCTGCTGGTGCCCAGAAGGGCCCATCGAGATGCTCGGGAACACTGAATCCCTGATGTGTTTTAAATGTTCATTCCTGACGCCCTGAAACTGCCATGTCCCTTAAACTTGAGAAAACACAAGCTTATTTGCACTAGAAAGAACGGCCAAAAACAATCCTTAGGAGGACAGGGTGAAGAGCACCGGTCTGAACCTCTTTTTCTCATGAGAGAATTTCCTATTCAAGCCCTCACCTCTGTTTCGAAATTGTATGGTCCCGGCAGAAAGTCTGTCAGTTGAATTATTAAATCCTAATGCACTTTATATTGTGTAAATAATGTTAGGAGCACATTTCTGCTCCCACTCTGGTAAGGGGATGCTTTGGTAACGTAGTCTAATGCTGAGAGAAGCCGTCTCCTGCATGCACGTGTCTGTTAGAGACCTGTTGATCCTGCTTGGTCCAGCTCCGCTCGTGTGTTCAAGGAGGACAGGTGCTGTATTGAGGATCCTCTCAAACCACCAAGAGTGGGATGATGATTTGGTTTTTTAAATTGCAATGTGCAGAGCTGCTGAGCGTCTTGGCTCCACTGTCGCAGCGGCTCCTCGCCCCTTCTGCAAACTGGGCCCCCCCGTGTTGCTGTCGAGGTTTAAACCTACAGCTTTGTGCCTGTAGTCTTGACAAAGCCAAGTCCAGCAGCTGCCTCGTACCTGGCTTTCCCCGCTGCTGGCGTGAAAGGTGGAGTGATCTCTGAAAAGCTTATCCCCGGTGGAAGGGGCTGCGGGGGCTTCCCCTGCCTTGCAGCTGCAGGGATGTTGTGTTGAGTCCGGCCCATGGAGCCGGCTTTCCTGGTAAAGTACAGAGCTATGGAAGGGTTGGGAAGCGTTTTGCACTGGTGTGGAGAGAGCGACCCATTGGGCGCTGCGGGGGGATGGTGAAACCCTCCCTTGCAGGTTCCTCACGTGGAGCCTGGATGGACGATGGACTTTACCCAGCGAGAAGCTGCAGTGGTTATTGGTATCTACTCGTTGTCGTAAGTGTTTCTTATCTGTATCCGATATATACCAATTCATATCCACGTGTAGGCATTAATATATTTATGTGAGTATATTGTAGCCTGTAGTAGCTCGTAGCGAAATAACCTTATTTATCTGAAGTGCAGTCTGAGGAGGGGATGTCTGCTCCCACCACCGGTCTGGATAAACACGTTATTCCACCCAGAGCTGCGTGCGAGCTCTTGGCTGCAGCCCTGGTTAGAATTCCATAGGTTTTCGGCAAGGCTGCAAGGGAAAACGTAGTTAAAAGAAAGCAAAGCTCTTCCTTGGAGGTGTCGTTGAGGCGAGGTGAGAGCTGTAAAGAAGAGGCAGCTGCCGGCCACGTCATGTCTCCATGCCATTCTACAACCCCTGGCTCTGCAAATCTGTACTGCCATGTTCATAAAATCCCAAGCAGAAGTATTAAAATCCTGTCATTTGTACAAAAAAGAACCCCCAAGCAATTACCAAAATCAATGTCAGCACATTTTTTTCCAGCTACAGATGTCCTAGTCTGATAATTGCATCATTTTTTTCCCCTATGGCCTATTGAAGTGACCTAAACTCCCAGGGAAGGGAGTTGGTGGTGGTTAGGAAGCCTTCTGCTTGTGTGACTTGCAGTCCTGTTATCCAATTCTAGTAATTTTTATAGTAGAAAGGAGTTTATTATTGTGTATTTTTATTGGGCAGATTTTGCACCAGGTCAAAAATTACTTAATAAGCGTTTTCAGTTCCATGGCATTCCCATTTTTGCTGTACATACACTAGATATATAAGATTTATGAAAGAATTCCTGAAGAAAATTAGACCTTGTGTTTAATTTTCTATGCTGCTTACTCCAAAATTAAGCTGCCCTTTATTTTTAATGACTTAACATATTATGATGTTTAAAATTCACCTTTCCCCTCCTACCCTTCCATTCCTTTCAAGTAAAGGTTGTGTTTGAAATTAAAAGTTTATTCAAGAAAGAGTGGAATTAAAGGCTACACCATAAGCTATGCCTGAGCGTGGCTGTCACCTCACAGCCTCTGCCAAAATGTATTGTTTGGGGTGATCTTGTCTTGCCTAAAAATGGCCAAATCCTGTCATGACCACAGGAAAAAAGCCCCGGCCAGGGGACAAGGTGCTTCTGGATTTGGGAGATTTGGAAAAAGCTGAAGCCAGATCTTTTGCTGTTCTGTTTCTCCAAAACCTGCAGAAGCTTTCATGGGCTGACACCAATTTTTCTTCCTAATATTTTGTCAGCCTGTGTTCAGTTCCCCACCTGCACCTCAATAAAGGCAACAGTATTCTAAAGCATCGAGGTGAAGTAAAATATCAAGAACTCCTGATAGATGACATGGATTAAAAATTGGTTTTCCAGAAATGTCAAAGCATAAATTGAGGTTTTATAAGCCGGATGTCGTTTTGGCATTTCTGTGATGGATGTAATTAGATCGCTCCTTCCCCATGCGGAGGGAGGCATCACGCGGAACCTGAACCTGCAGCCTCGGGGCTCTCTCGTGTACACCAACTTGTGGAAAGGTGCAGGTGCCTGCTGGCTTCTCATGTGTGGTGAATGTGGTGGTGTTCCTACTGGCCTAGCCTCGAGGGGCCTGGCTGCCCCCCCAATAAAACCGTCATTAGCAACTCGCTAATTCATCTTCTTAATTGCTAGGCTGCGTTGAAACACTTGGAGTGGCACATGGAAATTGCTAGCTCTGCACAGAGTAGAAACTTAAAAAGGCATATTCTGTCTTTTAGGGGTTTCAGACCCATCCAACATACCAGTATTAAACAGGGTGGGATAACAGCTCCTGCCTTGGAGTTGTTGGTTGGACACACAGACAGTCAGATGGATTTCTTGACCACAGAAAATCCATCCTGCAGGCAGGAATTTGCGTCTGTTCTTTGTCGTGACCGTTTGCCACGCAGAGATTAATTGGAGGCAAAGATGGCCCTCGGTGGCGGCTGCTGGCAGCCGGCGAAAGCCGAGGCTCTGTGCCCAGCCCCACTCGGCACCGCGCTGGCACAACATCTGTGAGTTCATGTGTGGGCACAAATGAACGCAGAGGCAAGGGAGAGAGGAATATTAGAGATCTATATGCATGGTCATATTACAAATACTCATTTCCCCCCTGTTTCCAATAGGTCCTTCCCTTTGAGATATTAAAATGCCATCCGTCGTCTTTCCTGTTTCCCATACCGGAGACGTTCAGCGTGCAATAGGAGCAAGATGGGTTTCACAAGCAATATGAACATACTCTACTACTAACCTTAAATCTTTACACTGCAAATCGCGTGCAATAGAATCTGCATTTCAAAACAGCAGAGAGTATGTGGGATAAAAGACACGGGTTAACCCCAGGCTCTTACAAGTATTCCCATCTGGTCCTTGTTGGGAGCACATGTTGTTGGCACAATGCAGAGGGAGAGGGGGAGTAAGAGCAGAGATAAGTGCTTCCCACCGAGGCAGAGGAACGAAAAGGCAGGAGGGGGCGGAGGGAAGCGAGGACAAGATGCGTGCTCTAGGGAATCATAGAGCATGATGATGGTTTTATCCACAGTAGGATGAATAGGCGGCACCTTCAGCACTGGAGTCCCACAGAGCTGGGGAAGGAGACACAGAGCCTGGATCCTAGTGCTCCACTCAGAGGCTGGGGTGGTTCTTTCAGGCTGGTTCTCCTTCCTCTTTGGAGCAGTAACACGCTCTGCAAGCATCTAATCTTGCCAACAAACCCACCAGGGCCACGCGTGTCCGATGGGTGGAGTTACTGCTTTTACAGCTCGCTCTTTGAGACTCATGTGGTTTGGCTCTCGCTGAGCTGGGAGGCTTGCCCAGGAATACCTGCAGAAGCTTAGGGGAGCACACAAGTGTTGGTGGCCTGTAAGGTTTGCTGATGCCATCCCAATTTATGGATGCTCCCGTGTGCTTTTCACCAGAGCCTTGCTCTGCACGGTGCATTGGCTGCCTCCTGCTCCAGGAATGAGGTTATGGAGTGTTGTGTGTTATCGATGGGGCAGCTGCTCTTTTCCTTGCAAAGGAGAGGTGTCAGTGAAGGCTGGAGGGGATCAGAGGGGAAAGGAAGTAGCTTTCAAGAAGCAGTCTCATGCCTGTCTTTGCAAAGGGTTTTGTGTCGTTTCTAACAAGACTCTGCGGATGATCACCACTTGTACCGCCTTTGCTTTCCTGGCCCGCCAACTCTGAGGTCTGAGGTGCAGCAGGGGTCAGTGTCAACAGCTGTTGAAAGCTGTGCTTTGAACCAGTGAAGTGCTGGAGTAATTGCCTGGACTCTGGGAAAGCTGTCAGTGTGTGGAGCTGGGCCTCCTGATAATGGAGATGGGATCACTTTGGCTTTCTCCTGCCTGTGCCTGTGTTCTCCACGGCTGAAAGGGGGTGGATGACACCTCCCTACCTCAAAGGGTTGCGAGAGTTCTTGTGACGATCTGATACTGATCAATACTGACAATATCCGAAAGCGAAACAGGGAGAAATTTGGGATGAAATGTAGTGTTTGGAAGGTTTGGAGCCTACCTGACTCTAAACTTGAATTTGCAAGTGCAAGGGTGCCTCTAATGGTGCGTTTCAGGGCCAGATACAGAGCAAAAAGCATCCATATTTTTCCCAAGTTGAACAACCTGGAAAAAATCTCCTCCTTCAAATCTCCCATGCTGGATATGCCCAGCTTCCCTCCCTAAGCTATTTCGCCCTGCTTCCTCTCTGATACTTCTGCTGTCCAGTCCACGTGTCCCTAGCTTCCATCTAATTCTATTGCTGTTTGCCTTACAGGCCATGCTCTCCAGAGGAGTTATAAAAACAATTTGGTTTCTTCCCTGCTGCAGCTCTTACACATAATTAAAGGCTGTTGTCAGGTCTCTTCTGCATCCTTTCCAAAGGAAATACAAAACCTTCCATCAAGGGTAATTTTTAGCCCTGGTTGTGTTCTTGTTGCTTTCTGATGAGTCTGTTCAAACACAAATGCAAGGAAAGCATCAAGTGACAATATAAGCTCCCTGTGCCAGCCTGTTTGGAAATACAGGTTTTCCCTTATGTTCCTAAACCTCCCAGGATTGTGTGTTCTCATCATATGAAAAGTCACAGAAATATTGGCATGAACTTCCCCTCAGTAACATTTTTAGTGCGAGGAGATCTGAGAGTTTTGTGTAGGTCTAACCAGAGAGAAGCTCCTCCTGTCCCACACTGTCACCACTCAACACGTATATTCATCCTGGCACCTTCCAGAAGGGCATTTAGGCATATGACCAACATGTGTTAGGCAGCTATTTCCTCCCTCCTCTTCCTAGGGAAAAGGCTGGATGTGCCAATGCAGCCCTGGTATTTTTAACATAAATTAATTATCCCTGCTGTTCCATGTTAAAGGGTGAGCTGGAGCACGTCGTGTGCTGGCAGCAGTGGACCCCGACGGCTTTGCAGCACAAGAGCAAACCTCAGGGCTCACAGGGAGCTGAGCCTGGCATTGGCATCGCTCCCACCGCTTCCCTTGGCAACTGGTGTTGAACAGGAGCTGTTTTGTCTCTGGAAGTTCCCCCTAGACCTGTTGCTGTTTTGCAAATTGTCATTTTTGCTTTGGGCATGGAGGAAATTGCTGTGCTGCTGCCTGGTTGGGAAGTACCTGATGTAAAAGGAGAGTCTCTCCCCCAGGAAGCTGGCAGGGGGAATCTAAGGCCAGAGACCTTAGATTTTGGGAGAGAGGTGATGGAGCAGAGCTCTGGAGTAAATGCACCTCTGTGTGCAGTCAACAGATGTGTTTCTGTTTGGGTTGTCTTCACGATAGCTGCTTTTTCTTTCCTTCTAGATGTTTGAACACTCCTGAGATCTCTGTAGGGCTGCCTAGAACAGGAATTTGTGAGGGAACTGAGCTGCCTCCAAGGATGGTCTCTCTCCCAAGACTCCAATAAACATGGCAAAGTGTTTGAAAAGTGGAGAATTGTGCTGGTGGCACTTTTTAAAGAGTTTCCCCAGGTAGATGTCCCAGCAGGGATGAGCAGAGGCTACTGACAGCCAAGGACAGAGGGCAAGGGTTTGATCTAGTTCTTGGCAGTAGGATTTATCCTAGATTCAACAACTCAGTTAATGTGCACATCCCTGTAGTAAGTGGTGAGGTTTTTTAATTTAAGCATCTTCAATAATCCCCCCCATCCTGGTAAAATTAGGGGAAGTTTTTTGGCTGAAATGTTTACCTATAAGCTGAGAATAGGCACCGTGTTTCACAAGGTGAACCTAACTTCTGTGCCTCTTACCTCAGAGTGCATCCTTTAAGCTGGCATTTTATTTCTTGCTCCATCTGGTTGCAAAACATCAAGGTCACTAAAGCAGCACAGGCAGCAACCCCTGTAGGTGTTTATATAGCTCAGTGCACAGGGACATTCTCCTCTCACTTTGCCAGCAGGGCCTGGTCCTGCTTGTGTTGTTCCTTTTCCCCACTGGATCGCCAAGTTCATGTCTTGTGCATGAGCTGGCTTGAGGGCCCTAAATCTCTTTTTTTTCTTAGAAGTTCAGCACCTTTTTCTTAAGCTTTCATTATGAATCCCTCTGGAAATGTTGTGCAAAGCCCGAATGTGCCTTGGTTCTCTCCCTCCCCATGTGTTTGCTAACTGCTGCAGCCAGCGTAGGAAAAAAGATGTGGAGCTGGTTATATTTTCCCCAGACAGTCGTTTTGCACTGTGTCTGTTTTGGTGTGTTTTGGCCTTAACCATTTCAGGGATCCTGTTCTGCAGCTCTCATGTGCTTCTGCAGCTGCTGCATGGGTGGTGGGGTTCTGGCAGATGTTACCTCTAGGTTTGGGCAGATTCCTGGGGTGAAGCTGCAGCAAAGCAGGAGTTACTTAACCATGCAGTCAGTCATTCCCTCAGGGATGGCTCCCATGTCGAGTAGGGTTGCATGAACCAGTTACCTGGGGCAGATTTGATCCTGTGCTGATGGCAGACTCGCTGCTTCTTCCGAGCAGCCGGCACACACCATCTCGCTTGTAGGCAATGTCTGACAGCTTCCCCAGGGATGAGCTTTGCTGCATCTGCTGCAAGTGCTGCTCTGAGCTCAGGCTCTTCCTTCCCACCACAGCTCAATGGCATGCCTGGATCCTTTGTTATGTGTAACCTCAATTTGGTTTCTTTGAGCGGTGCCAGGATTTCATTCTCCCCAGGACATTTAAATGGGGTGCAGAGTAATTAGAGTCGCTTTTCTCTGCATGTGTAACAGCAAATGCTTCCAAATCAGTTTAGGAATCGACCCAGGGGTTTGATGTGGGTTAGTAAATTCAGGCACGTGGGATGAGCGTGCCCACAGCAAAGCGGGTATGAAGATGTGGAGATAAGAGCTGTGCCTCTGCCAAACTCCTGTCTACTCTCTACAGTCCTGTGCTGACTCCGGTTGCTGCAGCGGAAAGCACCGGGACCAGGGACCACCAGAGCCTGCCCGTGGGACGTGGGTCAAAGTGGCAGCAGAGACCTGAGCTAGGCAAGGGACCACCACCCATAGGTATTGTGTATCCCATTATAACTCGGAGGGAAGGTGTCAACAGCTTTATCCTGGATACCACAGGAGCCCAACTCTTTCATCCTTCCTTTTCTGCCTTGTGCGACTTTCACCTCTTGCCTTGTGCATCCGCTCTGGAGAGCCTACAGACATGTCTGTCCTGGGATCAGTGTGTGCCAGCATGCAGTGTGCACGTAATCCTGCTGCATCCCAGCCCCCTCTCCATAGCAGCATCTATTGCTGATGTCAGCACCGTCATCCCTCAGCACTGCCAGGGCTAACCCTTGGAGCTAACCACTGTTAAGTTCCTTCTAGCTGTCTTATTTTAAAAAAATGAAATAAAAAAACGAAGAGGGAGGTGCTGGAGTCGCCTGATGAACATTTTCATGGATGCTGCCAGCTTTTTACTGTGGGTTACCTTGGTGAAGGCATATTACAGAGACTTTTCTTTTAAAAACAGCTTAAAATTGTCTGTTTGGCAATGTGTGTTTTGTGCTGATATGTGCGAAACCCCAAGAAAACTCCCAATCCAGAGCACGAGGCAGACGTGATGCCCACTTCACTCCTGCCTGCAGCATCAAGCTGCAGTTTAACCTGTTGCTTTTCACACCTCTTTCCCGCTCTTAGGAGACACCTTCTAAAGCTGGGATAACCTCCCTAAACCTCCCTCCTCAGGCTCTCCACAGAGGGAAGTTCACCCTCCTCCTCCCCACCGCAGCCCTTGAGCTGTTGCAATAGCCCTTGAGGTGCTCTCTCTTGTTGTTCAAAACCCACGCCGGCCTCTTCCTCTCAGAGAGGCTGAAGATGCTGTGCAAAACAAAACAAGCAAGAGGCCACAATATGGGGATTTTTCACTTGCCTCAGCCTAAAAACCAGCCTCCTCCAGGCTCTCAGTCTTCCAAGAGCTTCCCACCTTTCTAGCCAAGCGGTTTGTTTGCTAGAAGAAAAATTGGTAGCTTTGTGCTAGCAATAACTGGAGTTCTCTTTCACTATTGGAGGCATTTTCTCCTTTGAATTCTGTTTGAATGCAGAAACTATTGTGAAATGAGAGTGGTAATATCAGAAAAGGGGAAAGCAGAGTGTTCCTCTGGATAGGGTTTGATACAATTTGAAGCTGCGTGTGGAAGATTGGCTGGAACGTAAACTGATTTGGGCTAAAAAAGCTGGTGCTGGTAAAGTGTGTTAGTGGCTCTTCAGCCGATGGTCCAAAATAGCTTTTTTGTGGCCTCTGACCTCTAGGAAAGATAACTGGATTTTTGATCTTAGATTGAAGGGGCAATTTCTACTGGAAGAAACTTGTGTTCTTTAGAAACCATCTCAGGCTGGCATTTACTGTCAAAAACATTGCATGGAAACGGACAGAAAACAAACTAAAAATCACGCATCTGAGTCAACCCCAGGCGAGCCTTGCAGGGTGCTGTAGCTGAGCTAGCCAACCATCCAGAATTTGGGACAGATCCCCATTGTCATCCACCCTTCTGCCTCCGTGGCCACCAGAATTTCCCATAGACACCTGTGGGGGTGTGATTAGTCAGGATCTCCTGTTTTTGCAGCGTCCGGGGCTTGATCCATTGACTGTAGAGGTGTCGTGGCCCCAAGGAAAAGCGTTCCCCTCCAACATTCCGGCATTGTGTCAGAGCTGGGCGCCCGTACCAGGTGGTGGTTGCTGAGGTGGGTATTGAGTTAGAGGGGTGCGTTTCCAGAGCAGTGCTTGGTCACCAGCTGTTGTCCAGGATGCCGTGGCTTTCAGTACAGCAGTAAAAAAAACCTTACTCGTTGAATTTCAGGTCAGGGGCCTGTTTTCTGCCAAGCTACCCCCCGCCGTTTCAAATGTATTTTATTCTCCTTTTCTTTCCACTGGTCCCGTTCCGCTCCACTCAACAGCTGCTGCATTTAATCCCAGAAGCTGCAGTTGGTAGGGAGCAAAGTGATCTCCATATAACCTCTCTCTTACTCATAAGCGTGCATTATGAAGCTTAACCGATGGTAATAAAATGTTTTGCTTTCAACATGCTGTCCCTGTGGTCCAATGTTCCCGTCTTCAGGCTCCATCATTACAGCGGGGCGATGTATCCGAGCTGTTCTGCTGCTCCCCAGGAACGTGCCTGGGAATACTGGATGTAGGCCTCATGGATACCCAGCGAGGAGAGATGCAGAAGGTGGAGCAGAGCCCTTTCCATGGGTAGTGGCATTCCCAGGTGCAAGCAGCTCTTGGAGGAAGATTGTGTCTTGGCAGTCAAGGAAAGAGGCACTGGGGGTCTTGCTTGGCTGAGACCCAAGTGCAGGTTCCCATCTCCATAAGATTGTCTGGCAGTGCAATCTGGTGTGAGAGCCTCTTCAGGGACCGCGGCGCTATGTGGGGGGAGCGGGAACAGATTGCAATCCTGCTGCTTGGTTGGGTTTTCTTCATCCCTTTCACAACCACTCTGCAGGTTCATGGCTTTATTTGGCTTTTTGTGTTTCCTGCATACTAAAAAAGGGCATTTTCATGCCATCCTGCATGATGGATGTTTTTGTCCGGGGGAAAAGAAGGATGTTTCTCATCCACGTTTAAGTAACCATACAAAATGTGGAAAGTCTGCTTTAGGAGTTTCATTTTTGTTTACACACCATTGATGCTTTTATTAAAAGCATCTTTTCACATATAAATAATTTAGACGTCATACGATTTTCCTGCTCTAAACCGAAAGCAGGGATTTCAAAGCAGGGATCTCCAAGCATCATTTCTATGGCCCGGTGGGTTGCATTAGCCCTACAGCTGGTTTTTGTTGAACAGGATGGGGTTTTTCCATATTTGAGGTTTATAGTGTTTGGTTTCAAAGAGGAATTTCCCAGACAGAGCCCCCCAGAAGGTATCAGAATATATAGCTTTGTCAGGCAACGATAACAGCTTTTTTCTGGAGATTGCCATTTTGTAAATAAGCTTCTTCTCGAGCAGCACGGCTGCAGCTACGAAAGATGGATGATTATTTCTTCCCAGAATGGGTCTTCCGCTGCAGGATCTGGTTTTTATTGCGATAATTAGCATAGAATTAAAAATGGCCCCGCATCTTCAGTTTGCACTGTAGTGCCTCTGGTACCGAGCAGTCTGGGATGGCGTTTTCCTTGGAAATAGGCTGTGTCTGGGAATCACTTGATTCACCACTGAAAACCAGCGCACAGATATCTGCAGGCTCCGACGCAGCAAAAGCCTCCGCCTCCAAAAATAAATCATTGCTCCTAATAAACTTTCAAATCAGTTGTTTTTTGGCGGCTGGAAAAGTTGCCGAGGATATTTAGGTGAAAATCTAGCACAGCGGTCGGAGCGGGATTTTATAAATGCCTTTAAATTCCAGAGCTTGGGTTAGAGGTGAGGTCACGGGCAAGCAGACAGCTTTTTCTCCTAAAAAACCTGTAATAGCTTTTCTTTTTAAAAATTTAACAGAGTTTCCAGTCCAGGTGGAGGCAGAATTGTAAGGAGTGTCACGCATGGGTGACAGTGTATCCATATGACAAACTAAAGCGGCAAAAATGCAGCAGGACGTGTAAACTTCCTTGTGGGAGCCGTGCAGGAAATTACTGTGCAATTGGACGCGGTGTCCTAGCATTAGATTTATTATCCACTTCCAAATCATCTGCCAAAAATCCTTTCAATCGGAAGACAGGAAAGAACATGTTATAAAAAGACGTGGAAAAGGAGTCATTTTGGCACGGGAGTTTTCAGGCTGGTAATTGTCCATGCCTACAGTGTTTGGGTTTGGTCTCAACATTGAGGTCAATGCTACTTAAACCAAATGTGATCCCAGTGCCTACATATGGCACATGGTGAGATGTCTTGCAAGATCAGGCTTGAATACAGTCCTGGAAGATGCTTCTTTGCCCAATCTATTGCTCAATGATTGCTTTTAATCCTGCAAGACTCCAGTATCACTTAGGGAAAGCCAAGGTGTGCAAGCTGGCACGCTTTTTCCCCGTGGTGGACTTGTTCCTTGCTGGGTGGCAGGATCGTGGCCACATCCATGTGCTTGTGTACATTCCCCAGACCTTGCTGCTTTGGCAGCAGTTCATTCATTCCAGCAGTTTCTTCTCTGGATGGTGGACTGAGATGGCCGCGTTTCCCCACTGTGCACCTTGTTGCCCTCCTCCTCCTGTTGCGGGGCACTGCCAATCTCACACTGCACTTCTCCAGCTCCCACATCTTTTCCAGGCTCCTTTCTTTCCAGCTGTATGCCTGCAAAGGTGGATCTACATCTGTATCCCCTGTATGCACGACCTTGCTTTTTGCGTGTTAAATCCAGCTCTTTCTGGCAGTAATGGAAATAAGTGACCTGAGTTTGTAGCTCTGTTTTTACCCCTGGGAGATTACTGTTCCCTGCTTCTGGAAAATCATCTCCCTAGTGTTTGGTCTCTGATGAGGAACATGTCTGCAGCTGTACCTGCAGCATCCCCAACATATGCTGCCAGCTCCAGCAAGTCAATAGTTTTGACTTAAAAAGAGTTTTCTCCATAAAAAAGATCTACACCTGCCGTGGACACACCCGATGTTGCACAGCCAGATGTTGCCTTGTACAATGCTTGGGAGAGTTGGTGGCAATGCATGCAGGGCCTGGGGAGCCACTTTGCTGTTCTGTGACCTTTTTTTGGGGTGCCTGCTGAAATATAGTGAGAACTGAAGGTTCTGCTTTCCCCCTTTCTCATTTGGCACTTTTGTTTTGGGAGAAAACACTCTATTTTTGCGAGTGCTGAGCTCCTAAGGTAAGGGGGCAGGAGGGCACTGCTGGAGCATGTCTCAGCTTACAAGGAGACACTTCCAGCCCAGGGTGAGGACTGGCACCACCACAGTCATAGCAGGGAGATTTCCTGCACTCTCTTTCCAGTAAGATTTCCTGCACTCTGTTTCCAGCAAGCAGAGCCATTGCTTTTCTAGCATGAGTGTAAAGGTAGGGCTGGGTGATGGAGCAGTTGGTGGGAAGTGTGTGTTTACAGAGAGAAAAGGGAGTACCTGTCATCTGTTGGGATGAATCCTCCTTTGCCAGCTTCTTTTGAGGAGCGTGCTGATCCAAAGTCCTTCTCTGGAGCTTTTTTCTTCATGAAAATGAAGCCGGACCGTTAGTAAGATCAGTGTTTACCAGACCGCCTTCGTTGTCTCGTCCTTGCATATATTGTCCTTTGACTGGTAGGGTGGTTAAGAGAAACAAGCCAGCTTAATGCATGGTCAGAAAGCTACAATTAACGAAGCAGACCACAAATAAATAGGTAAATAGGCTAAGCTGTAAGATAGCGTGTAAGAGGAGGCAGTCTGCCTCTGTAAAGTGCATGATAAGCATCGGCCAAGCTTGTTGCAGGCACTGGGCAAGGCTGCTTTCGCTAGACTTTGAGTATCCTAGTTGCAAAGACTCGTCAATGTTCCAAAAGGCTCTTGGTTTTGGAGTGGGGTCGTCTTTTGTTTTCCGTGCGCTGTGACCACTTGCTTCCCGAATGGGTTTGTAGTGATGGAGTTAATGGAGCTGTTCTTTATAGTATCCTAAAAGGTGTCAGTCGTTTGCTCGTGTGTGTTCACAAGCTGAGCCGTGGCGTTGCGCGTCCCTCCGCAGTGGTGTGATTTGAAGCACTTTTGGTGTGGCATGTGCAGTTGCAGTGCTGTCTGTTTTTAATTTCCCCCCGGGATACCCTCCCCATGTTCCCCCCATGTTTCGGACACTGAACCAAACCGACGTTGGGACTAGCACTTTAAGTACTAGTAGTCACTTTGCTTCAGACTAAACTGAGCACTGCACTTTTGTACGTACTGTTAGCACTGAGTTTTGAACTCTCTCCTTTTCCCCATCTATTTACCCTCCTAGGCGCAGTGTTAATTACGTAGGGGCCATCAGAAGAAAATTTTGAGGTGTGTTGGACCACTGTCTGGTGCCTGATTTCCATTACATATCCATTAGCGACTTGATAGTAGGGAATTTAACCCACCCAAGCTTATTTTACACGACAGACCAACACCTAAATCGTTGACATCCAGGCAGACGTGGTTGTTGTAAACTTCGAGGTCGCCCACGGACCCGAGCGCATGGCTTTTAAAAACACCAAAGATACAGGAGAAGTCTCAAAAGGGATCGGGATGGTGCAAGATCATCTTCTTGACCCCTGGAACTGAGCGGAGTGAGAGGCGTAGGGCAGACGCTCTAGTGTCTGGTGCGAGACCCCGGTGAGTCCATGGGACAGCCCAGTTCAAACCAGTCTGAGATCCTGGTACCAATAAAGGCTGCGCTCAAGCCACTGCAATAAAAGCCATCATTGTGCCTGCACTGGAAGTGCTGTTGGGATTAGTCGTGGACTACAACTGCAAAAGGTATTTTTAAGTAAAAAGAGATTTACAGACGATTTAGAAGATGGAGCATAATAACCCTGGGGTTTGCTGCTGAATTTGGAAAGCGTTGTTAGGAGCTGATCAGCTCTCGTGCTCAGAGGCAGTTCAGATGTGCATTGCTATTCCTGTTGAATTCCTGTGGTATTTCCGTATGGAAGGCCAGGGATCAGAGCGCCCTTGCCAGCAAGAAAGCAGCAGGATAGAGTTAGTAGGAAACACAGTCAGAAATCTCTAGGATTCGAAATGGGATGGTGATCCCTGGGATGCTGAATAATCTGGGTTTTGATGTCCCAAACCACCCACTCTCAACCAGCTGGTGGTGTTTTGCTTCTTTGAAAGCCCCTGTGGGTTTTCCACAGCAGCAAATAAATCATGGTGGGCGTGAGAGCCCTGTGCTTCCTTCACGCTGGGGTATCCACACTTGGGACTGCTGCTCATCATCCTTGATGAGCCCATAGTCGATCCAAATCTTTCTCTGGCAATCCTCTGTGATGGGAGTTTCTCCCCGGTGACATTTGATGGATAAACCCTGCCAGTACAGCATGATCGGTGTGAATGCAGAGAAGGGAATTAGGTCTTCTCCTTCACTGCTAGCAAGGGGCCATCATGGAAATAACCTTCAGCAACAAAAAGAAATGGGTGAATTGGGTTTCCTTGATGCAGCAGATGGAGGAGTTTTCCTAAACAATTCCAGTTTTAGTGGCTGCTTTCTTGGGTTCCTTCTTCAACAGACCTTCAGGGGCTTGGATATTCAGTGGGAACCCAAGATGGTTAAAAACCCCAAATCTTGAGCAACCCCAAGTATTATGCTCTTACATCCTCTATCACCAGATGTGAAAATAGAAATAGAATCCACATTTTGGGTTGGTTTGGTTTCTTTTTGTCCCACCTGCCCCCCACATTATCCCTGCAAATTTAGCTTTAAAGAAATAGCACCGGGCGATGCTGCTGCTCTGTGTGAGCCCCCAAAATTTTAGTGGCTGAGGGAACAGCCTCTTCAGAAAGTACCTTGGTGACTCAGAGCCCACATTCTGCTCACTGTCACCAGGATAAAGGCAAACCATTTGGAAAATCTCCCCCCACCTCGCCCCCCCAGGGAGCCCACCAGTCTCATTGAGTCCATGGAAGTTAAGCTTGGGAGAAAGGGGCATGTGGAACAGGCCTTTTTGTCTTATTTTCCCCCTCAGGTGTAGTTTTTTGCCCCTTGGAGATGGCATCTCATCCTTTGGGAAGGTAGAATTAAGGTGCCCGTCACACTTGAGGCCTGGATGCAACTCCTAGCACAGCACCCCTGGCTTTGGAAGGGCCTTTTAGGTGGAAAAAAAGGAGTTTTAGTTGTTTGGGTTTTCAGATAGCTCATGGAAAGTGCATTGTAACAGCACACAGGCGATGTTTTACCAACTTTTTCTGTTCCTCCAAGAGAGACTTTTTAATTTGCTTCAGTAGTTTAGAGTTCGTTTCCTTGAAAGTCTTTTTGGACCCATGAAAATGCCCTTGAAATGAGTCAAGTTTATCGAAACAAAATTGTGCACACACCCATGCACCGGCCCGCGTGTCCGTGCCTGTCTCCCTGGGTGTGTATACATACACATAGAGAAATATATTATTTCCCAAAACATTCCTTTCTTTAATTGTTTTTTTTTAGGTTGGTTTGGTTTTTTTGGGTTTGTTTCCCCCTGCCCCCCAGGATATTAACCAAAAGGTGTTTTAAAGTCATGGCATGAAAACTCCTAAATGTAAATCTGAGTACCTTGTGATGCTAATTAACAGGTTTTTCCTGAAACTTTATGTGATGCTTAATATTTTCCTTAGGAAGTTTTGTTTAATGTTAGATCATTGTTCTGGAGGATGTTGGTCCTACTGGCATTAAACTAATGGAAATAAATGCATGTGTTACAAGTGTAGAAACGGTGAAGAATTAAGTGTGAACTTACTGTACGATACTGATTCTGTTTTCAAACAATCTGTTTTGCTGTTCAATAGTTGACATATGGAAATGCCAATGTACTGTAATTTAGCACTTTTTCAATGGACCCTGTTCTCACTACGCCTGAGGGAAGAAGCAGGTTTGGCTCGAGGCCGTCTGAATGCAGCCTCTGAACCCTTTTCTGTGTGTTTTAGCACCAGAATTGGCCAGGTGGAACTTAAATTGGTTGTTTTCTCATCGGTTCTATGGCTGGCACGGGGCAGAGCGGGGCGGCTCTCCCATCCCCATGGCCAAACCAGGACGATTTTGCAACTTGGTCTGGTGAAAGGTGACCCTGCCCATGGCCATGGCAGGGAGGGTGGAATTAGATGATCTGTAAGGTCCCTTCCATTCCGGGATTCTAGGATTCTGTGATTTTGGTGCCGCCCTCGCTGTGGGTGGATGGACTGGTGGCACTGTGCTCCAGCAGTGCATCCCCCAGGAGCCAGGCTGGGGTCAGGCTGTCCGAGCTGGGGTGGGAAAGCAGCCGAAGCAATCCACAGTCTCTTAAATCCAACGGCAGAAGGGAGAGCCCTCTCCAGCCCAAACCCTCCTTTCCTAGTGCTAACAGGGTGCAAAGTGTTACTTGTCATGTACTGTACTGAAAGGGTTAATTGATCAGTGACTGTATTGTACTGTATGAAAACTCATGAATTGCCTTGTATTGTTTCTAATGGACTGTTCCATGTCTCCCACTGCCCATTCCCACACTGTCCCCACGTTTCCCAAAGGACGCATGTGCTCAGTTAGGTCCTCCAAACTCTCTGGTGCTAACTCCTCCGTATCCGATGGTGCTTCTGCGGACGCTAACTGACCACATGCCTGTCCAGAGCTTGAAGTTCACCACGTCTTTCTTGTCTGTTTGTATGAAGTCTCTCACACACACACACACGAGAAAAATTAAGGATAAACTTGAATTTGTTTCAAAGCCTCATTGACAATCTAATGTTTTCTATGTCTGCTTTTATTTTGGGATGGTTTTTCTAGAAAGCAGTCCGCCAGCACCTTCACGCTGGGAGGGGATTTCGTCCTGTTCACTCCTCTGCCATCTGAGGTGAGCTGCTCCCTCGCTGGCTTTTCAGCTCAGCCACTGGAGGTTGATCCATCAGGAGCCAGCGAGGAAGAGGAGGTGCAGGTGACTTCAAAGATGCCCAACCCTAAAAAGCAGCCGGGATCCCCGTGACTGCACGATCCAAACATAGTGGGGTGGGCACTGAGGGTCTTGGAGGGGATGAACCCACCCCTTGCTTTGTGGCAAAAATTGGCTTTTAAAAGAGAATCGAGGTAGAAATTTAGAGTCCCAAAGGTGCCTCCGTATCCTCCCAGCATCGCTAATCTCCGCTGGCAGAGAAGCCACCTCCCGAGCCTGAGGTTTTCCAGGTGACACACACCTTGGATGGCGTGAACAGGGCCATCCCCTCCAACCCCCCACCCCGATGCGAGCTGCTTTTTGGACAAAATGAAATCTGACTATATTTTATATCGATTTGAAAACAAAGTCTGATATTTACCCCTGTTCTCAACTGAATTTGCATATTGTTGTTTGCCACGATATTTGTTCTGTCTTCAAATAAATTTGCTTACTTGTGTAGTCTTAACTGTCTGCTCAGATTCTTACCATCAGATTTATCCCTGCTCCAAGGTGCCTGCACCACAGCTCTCCTTTGAGCGCTTCCCAGGGAGGTGAGAAGGAAATTTTCTGGGAGGGGGAATCATTTCAGGCTCTAAATGTTTTTCTCTCCGTTATCTCCCATTCATCTCCCTGGGGCTTTTCAATTTGATGCCCTTTTTTCCCCCCAGTCTTCCATCATCGGATCCTTTTATCCGGGTAAGTGCGTGGCAGAGGAATGGCCGTGCCTCAGCCTGCTTAATTTGAGAGATTGAATTGTTGCTAACACATTTTTTCAGGGTGAGGCATTTCCGACGGCAGTATTTTGCATTTGGGAATGGAGGGATTTATGGCTGCGAGCTGCCGAGAGCTCTGGGCATCGGCGTCGGCATCCAACGCCGGCTCTTCCTGCACATTGCATTAGCAAGACGTTGGCATCAGTCACTGGAGACGTCGCGGCGGAAGGCAGTGCCCTCAAAAGGCTGGAAAACCAATTTGCACATGCGTTTCCAGGGAAGTAATCAAATCAGCCAGCAGGTTCAATAAAAGGAATAAGCAAATATTCCAGATTTGCCTGCGTTTGCAAACAAAACCTGTTGCAAGGCTCGCAGGTTCTGAGGTTCAGCCCCCTCCCCAAAACAGCCATTTGGGCTTTAAAATTGTTCCAGGCTGCTGCAGGAGGACATTTTTTATTCCCTAAAAGATGCATCTGTGTCTGAGAGGAACATTTCAGGAGGATCCTTGTGAGGGTTTGGTCACTCTCCTTTCTTTTGGAACCCATCCTGTACATATGTTATGGCAACAGAGTCCATTTTCAGAGATTCATCCCCCTTCTCCTGGCAGCGTTCCCCCTCTCTTTGCCTCTTTCCTCCCCTCTGACCTCTCTCTGGCTTTTTTTCCCAGCTTATCAAGGTTTTGTAATGTTTCCTGCTGCTCCTCACAGTATGAGCAGTGCTGCCCATGGCGACAGATGCCACAACAGGAAGGAGGGAGATGAATCCTGTGGGGAGACACTGGGAAAAAGAATCCAGTCTTCATGGAGGGTGCTGCCAGGTACGTCTGCCTCCCATCTGCTTCAAAAATGCTGTGTCTGCTCCCCAAAATGTGTTTTAGGGATCTGTATCCTCGTGCCCCTGAGCAATCTGGTGCTCCCTTGCACCCTCATTGGGGGTCAGGTGCCCTTGGAGCAGCTCCCACTGGGTTTGTGCACCCTCAGCTGCTGGCAGAAGGAAGAACTTTACTGATTTATTTTATTTATTCACCGTGGGGGTGGTTTTTGCCCCTCTCTAAAACACAGGAGTACCATCAGGAATCCAGCACTCTTTGGGAAGCAGTGGATAAGGTCAGGCAATACCTTCCATAGGCAGTGGTGGCCGTGAGTAATTTTTTCTGCTTTTTCCCTTGCGTTTTGTATCACCCCCTAAAAAGCCAAGTTTCAGTAGAAAAATCACAAAAATAAGAAAGCAAGATACCCTGTGGGGGTTTAATGTTACACAGCCAACATTAATGTATTTTTTAATAAAGTGGCCTTTTATTCCACTTTACCAGCATTGCCTTTTTAGAAGGTTCTAGCACAGAAATGATGAGATTTTAGAGAAGGTGGTGGAAAATCCTGCCGTCATTAATTCCCTCTCAGTGAGGCTTGTCAGTTTTCCGTGCCAGGGAGCCTGATGAATGTCCCCCACTGCTGCTGGGAGATTCCGCAGGCTCTGTCCCTGCCACTCCTTTGCAGGAAAATCCACAGCTCATCCCAAGAGCTCCCTCTTTCAAATAAACCACGTTGTGTTGCTCTGAGGATGGTCCTGGCTCAGGCTGCATAGCGGTGGGTGCGAGGTTTTGCCGATTCCTTGCTGAGGACCTGCCATTGGATCGATACCTCAGAAACCTCTTTATTTCTGACAAGGAGCCAAGAGAAATATCTCAGCTCGAGCTTTCCATTTAAGGTTTTCCTATTACACATTTTAATGCTGGCAAGGAATCAGTAAATAGAAACTTATCACCAAAGCGTGCCTGTCCATATGTCCGTACTTTGTTTCCTCGAATTAGATCATGAGGAAACCTTAAAAAATTTAAAGATGAATAAAAGCTGCTCAGCATTTGTTTTAAGGCTGACCTCCTGAGGCTCGGCATGCCCTTTTTTGGGTCATTTTTGACAAGCCAGGGATGATTTTTATGGGCGGTGCTACTCTCCCTTATGCTCCTGAAGGCACGGAGTGCATGCTGTCCTTGGGAAGCTCCAGGGTGGGAAGATTTATTATCCAGTGCCATGAGGCAGGATTTGCCTTTTCCCATGGCCGTTCTTTGCTGCAGTGTCACAAACATGGGCAATATGGTTAAAAATAATCTTCTGGAAAACAAATCAGCAAATAAAACATCCAGAGGAGTGTGAACAGTTCCTGGCAGCTATCTTTCTTGGGAACTGGAATGGTGAGAGATTGTCATCTAAACAGTAACTACAAAGTTATATTTTATATAAATTGCTCTCTTTTACTTTGCTAGCTGTATTTTTAGTTGGAAAGTTCACTTTAGGGATGTGATGTTTTGAATTCTTTAATTTTTTCCCTTGCTTCAGGGTGAAGGCCACAGGTCCCTCTGCTTTACCTGGCAGAGATTAAGGGAACTGTGACCAGCATCAGTGTTCCTGGTAGAACAGCCTGAGTAGCTCCTCAGCAAACCCCAGCCTTCCCATCTATGAAAAAACACACCCCATGGCCTTGATCTATCTTATCCTGCTAAAAATCCCAGGAAAGTTTCCCCTCAGTGGTCTCCTAAAATCCCAGTCCTTGCTGCCTGGGCCAAGCACTCAGAACTGATGCGTAGGCAGCACTCCAGACTGTAGCAGTGTCATAGCCTCAGCTATTACATCATTACCACAATATCACTACTCCGTTTTGGTATAGGGGAGACAGCAGAGCGAGTCCAAAATTGCAGGAGATAAATAAGGAGCAGTGGGTCGAAATTTGTGCAGGTCTGTCACAATTTCGAGCTGAAAGCAAGATGAATTGAGTGCCAGATTGTAAGTAAATATATTAATTTTTACTGCTTATATTCACTAATCATGTGTCGTATTTGGTACATCATGGTACACGTGCTCCAGTTCTGAATATTGCTCCACAATATTTCACGGGAATACGATGAAAGGAATTATTGAACACACATTTACTGAAAGGCAGACCGGGATTGTTACATTCCCGGGCCCTGCTGCCAACGCTTGGGACTCAACACCCAGAGAGGCTGCAAAAGCCTGTCATTTTATCCTTTTTCCTTAGAGAGAGGAGAGCATTTTATTTATTTTTCCTTAGAAAAAGAGCGCAGGCTGTGTCAGCCGCCTTTGGGCTGCGGGGAACGCGGAGCACCGCGGCCGCCATAGCCTCAGGGAGCCGTGAGGGGAGCGGGGGCGGGGCTCTGA
>VWZT01014700.1:101521-136266 GCA_013397055.1 Pachycephala philippinensis
GGTGGTGCCTTTGGAATATCGGGTTTGGGGAGACGGGGATGCGGCTGGTGGGATATCGGGCACTGGGAGAGCGGGTGGTGCTTGTGCGATATCTGGCGTTGGGAGAGCGGGTGGTGCCTATGGAATACGGGGCGTTGGGAGAGCAGGATGGTGCCTGTGGGATATCCGGCATTGGATGACTGAGGTGGTTCTTATGAGATTGGACATTGGGTGACCGGGATGCTGCCTCTGGGGTATCCAGCACTGGGAGACCGCGGGGGTGCCTGTGGGGTATCTGATGTCCTGGTATCCTACACAACATGGAGGAGCCACATGCTGAAAAATCAATCCCAAGTCAGTGAGGAAACCCTCTGACTTCCGAGGTGGCATCTCGGGAAGCAGAGGGGGCAGAGGTGAGACCCAGACAGAGGCTCACAGCCTGCTGAGGGGGACCAAAACAGAAAGAGGAATGGTTGGATAAAGGACACTGTCTGCTATTCGGGACTGTGCTTTGGACAGTCCTTGGCTTGGATTTGTTTAGCAGAGACTGGCAAGAGACTTTTTTTCTCATCAGGAGAAAGAAAGATCCTTAGCATTGTGCTGGGTGTTGTCTGAGCAGTCCAATAGCTCTGTGTGAACCCTCCCTCAACACTGCAGTCAGTGACCAAGTGAAGGTTTTCCTTGGCAGATTTCTACCTAACCTCCCCACAGCTTCTGTTTTCTTCCCCCCTTTTCCTTTTTTTAATCCCATGCTGGGGCTATGCGTTTGTTTTGTGACTCTTTCTGCAGAGCTCCATCACTTGTGAGGGAGCTGTGGCTGTTTGGGGAGCTGGAGTTGTGGCTGCTGTGTTTTGGGAAGCTGGAGGACGATGCCAGCAGGCTGTGGCTGAACACACAGGAAATAGGGAGAAGCTGGGTAGGAAAGCTCAGCTGGAGGTGGGGAGGGTGTTTGTCCTGCAGGTGACAGGTAGGTGTGTCATCTGTCACAGCACCTCGTTCTTCCGGGCTGCTGGAAACTGATGGAAGCGACTGGGGCATGAAGGAAACACTGTGCCATGCTCTGACTTGGCTTGTTTAAGTTTTGGGGAGTGGTTGTGTCACCCAGGAGAGGAGCTTACAAAAACCTCTGGGTGTGCAGCCCTGCCACAAAGCTGGTTTAGTTGGTTTCCTTGAAATAATACTTGGAGAAATCCTTTTCTCCAGAGCACTTCTTAGCACTCCTGGTTTTGGGGCTGATTTTCAAAGAGGCCAAGCACAGTAGTACCTCTTGCCTCAGGTTTCAGTTTGTGGAAGAACTCGGTACTAAAATAAAAAATCACAATGAAGTGGGGGGAAAAAAACCCCAACAGAATCCCAGAGTTACCTGTGTGGGTCATTCTTGGTTTTAAGTCCTGGCATAGTGGACAGCGATGAGGGAAGGATTGGACATGATGAAACTGTGGTAAGTGATACTGCACTCTTAAAAGTTGTTGAAATTTGCACCTGTAAAAGTGTCATTCTGTCCTCACCTGCCCAGTGCCAACCTTGTTTGGCAGCTGATCAGCCCCATGTGGTTCATGCAGGTGATGGAGGTCCCATCTCTCAGTGTGAGAATGTTGTTCCCATGCTGCTGGTCTTTAAAATGGAAATTAGCTCAAATCCTGCAGAAATTCAGAGGATAATAGAAGGATTCGTTCTGATCACTACTGGAACTTGCACATTTGGGATGCAGGTGTGGGAGTTAAAAGCCATCCTGCTTAATCCAGGCAAAAGGGTTTTTCACAAAGATAATGAAATGGGATATGGAAGAAGGCAAGGAAAAGGCTATCTCCTGAATTAAACAAGCAGCCATCCATGAGCATTCCTCTCCTTGTAGCTCCTCTTTCCTCTCCTTGTTCTTTGGAGGTGTAAGAAGGGTCACGGTGTGGTTGTGTGAAATTCCCAGTGTTGTGTTGCATCATGGCTGGGAATGTTTCATCTCTCTGTTGGTGATGCTCATCCTGAGGGGTGCTGGCTCAGGTACCTCTGGGAGCACCTGGGCAGAGGCTCTGGGGTGTCTGCTGCTGCCTTGTTCCTGGAGGGTGGAACAGCTCCATCCCTGCCATCCCTCTGGCTTCCATTCACTTGGCTGGTTCTTGTTCTGGAAAAGCTCCTTGAGATTTAATATCCTCAGCCCACTTGTTGGCACAGGTCTGTGGCAGTTGGTGGGATGAAGGTGCAGGTGAATTTTGATCACAAACTCCATGCCTGGCTTCACATTCCCAGGGAATGAGCCTCTGTGGGTCAGACCGAGCTGAGGGAATGAATCTTCCAGAAGGAGGGCAGTCTCTCCACTCTCCAAGGCTCTTTAAAAGCACACAAGGTTGAGGTGATGGGCAAGCTCACAGCCAAAAAACAGGCTGCTCTTGGAAGTCTCTTTGAGCACAGACATGGCAACCGTTGGTTTGATTTATTTAATACAAGGCAGGTTTATTTAATAAAAACACCTCAAAGCTGCTGCTTTTTATCCTGACCTGGATATGGTTTTCATCCAGCACAAATGGGACAGATGCACAGGAAGCTGATACCATTAGTCACTGTTTTCTGCAACAAAGGTAGCTAAAATTTGACTTTTAAGTCATAGTTATTTATTAGCCTCCTGGATTAAGTAAGTGATGATGATGCCAGGCAGCCTGCTTGCATCAGAGGTTTTTATTTTTGCTTTGTAATAATGCTTTTTATTTTAAGTCATTTGATTTCTGCATTCACACTGCAGGCAGATGCACTGGTTAGTCACTGCTTTTCTGGGGTGTTTTTATTGATGCTGAAGATTCTGAAAGTCTTGTTCTGCATTAGAAAATCATCACGTGAGGGCAAACTGGGACTCCTGAGCCTGATCTAAACCAGCTCTGCAGAGTTAAAATGACAGACTGGATCTGTCCACGTGCACGGATGAGTGTCCGCAGGGTGAGCCAAAATGGGCTGCAGGGGAACAGCTGGTTGGCAGCGTAAGGAGCTGCTCCTTGTCACCTGCCAGCTTCTCCTTCCTCATCAGGGGAAGCTTCTGGATTCTCCTAGCACCAACATTTCAGTTCGTGGGCTGGCCCCCCTACCTGGGGTAGATTTAAAGTGAGCATATTTGCCCTGTGCCTGTGGAAAAGGAGCCCTGCTGAGCTCCAGCTTGGAACAAACCCCTGCCTGTTGCTTTGTGCAACAGTCAGAACACACGGAGCAGCTGTTTTGTGGGTTTATATTTGTCTCTCCCAGAGAGTGGAAGCTCTCAGAAGGCGCTATAAATGCTTTTAAAGATGTGTGAGCAGAATTTGAGTGCTACTACTGCGCTCAAATACAACGCGTTCAGCAGTTCCCGATCATGTTAGAAGTACAAGGCAGCCCCACGTCAGCAGGTCCATGGGCAGGATGTGACTTTAACGATCAGGGTCTCATCCCTTGGGTTAGGTTCTGTGCAAAGAGTGTGCTGGATGCAGTCCAGAATGTCCAAACTGCTTGGGGTTTAGTTATTCCTTCCAAATACCTCTTTTTCCTAAACGAGGCAAGGCAGCAAACATTGGAATGGGAATGCAGGCATCCTCAGGAAGCCCACAGAGGGTATCCTTGGGAAGCAGCTCCCTCCTGGCATCACAGGATGAGCCTTAGCTCATCCTGAGCTAAGGGATATGGCAAGGAATACCCAGATCATCACCTGCTGGTGACTGCTCAGTGCTGGTGATCTTCCAGCCCTTTTGTTCGGATCAGATGGAGCCGTCCTGTGGGTGTTCCCTGTGCCTCAGATGTGCCTGGAGCGCTGATCAGCGTCAGTCAGTGAGCTGGAGGCAGCACAACAAACGTGGTATTTGATAAGGATAATAAGGTGATGCAGATAGGCTACATTGCATGGTTGTAATTAGCAGAGGAACTGCTGGGTGTGGAAGAAGAGATGAGTAAAGCCAGGAATGCCATGCCTCCATCTGTGGTCGTTTTGTTGCCAGCTGGGTACAGCCAGGGAAGCTGGTTGTGGCTCCATATGTTCCAATTGCCTCTGTCTTTGCTTTCCAGTTGTATGTGAGTTGCCTGTAGAAGTTGCTAAACTGTTGTGCTTGGAAGAGGATTGGAATTCTGGCAGGCAAAACGTGCCCTGGGCAAGGGAATCTGTTCTCGCTGTAGTAAACCTGCTCATCTCCATGCACTGGGATTTGGGAAACACCCCTTGTCTGTGCTCACCCACCAAACTGTTTTTCCAGTGGTCAGCTTGAGCAGCAGGGATGAAATTGGGTTCCCAGTGGGAATGCAGTGGAATAACATCACCAGTTTCTGGAGGAGCTTTATACCTTTTTGTCCTAAATGGGTTTTTCTTGCCAGGCTAAAGAAATCCTTACAAAGGAATCCAATGTGCAAGAGGTACGCTGCCCCGTCACCGTCTGCGGGGATGTCCATGGGCAGTTCCACGACCTTATGGAACTCTTCAGGATTGGTGGGAAGTCTCCAGACACAAACTACCTGTTCATGGGAGACTACGTGGACAGAGGCTACTACTCAGTGGAGACGGTGACTCTCCTTGTGGCGTTGAAGGTACGGCTTGAGAGATTTGGGGCAAAACCCGGGAGCTGGGAACAGTTTTCTCTGGAACAATTTGCTCCTCCCGGTGACGCTGCCGTTGGCTTGAGCGTAACGGGTGTAAGTTGATCCGTGTCAGTGGACACGTGCTGGGAACAGAGTGCTTGGCTGCTGCTTGTGGTATTCCATTACTGTTTCTTTCCATCCCCGTGCTAAGGAAGCGTTTTCTCCATTGCCAGGTGCGGTACCCAGAGCGCATCACGATACTGAGGGGCAACCACGAGAGCAGGCAAATCACACAAGTCTACGGCTTCTACGACGAGTGCCTGCGCAAGTACGGCAACGCCAACGTCTGGAAGTACTTCACTGACCTGTTTGATTACCTTCCACTCACAGCTCTAGTAGATGGCCAGGTAAGCTGGGATAAGGAAAACCCTCTCTTCCATGGATTTCTGCAGTCTGTGTTGTCTGACATCCACCTGAAGAGTCCCAGACAAGCTCCCTTAACTTGTGATCCGAGGGTGAGATGGCTGGAGTTGTAAACGACTTAACAGAGTTAAACCCAGCTGGTTTGGACATCATTCTTCCCTTAATAACATGCACTTAATGGATTGCTCTTTTTTTTCTGGAACAGATATTCTGCCTCCACGGTGGCCTCTCTCCATCCATAGATACACTGGATCATATCAGGGCTCTGGACCGCCTGCAGGAAGTTCCACACGAGGTAATAGGAAAGGAAATGCTTCAGAGACTTAAATATCTGCTGGTGGAAAATGCAAATGTTTTCTCACATTGCAATCCATTTAAACACACGGTTGCACACAGATTATGGCCTTTACTGGAGCTAGAGCAGATGAACGTTTGGGCAAAACACACATAAGTCAGTGTGATGTGATTACAGCAGCCTACATAAGGAGAGCTGTGGGGGTTTCACAGCTGTTTTCCCCGGAATCACGGGATTTTTGGGCTTTCAGTCTGACTCAAAGAGCAGGATTTGGTAGGGGAAAGTGTTTACTATCTTCAGCTTCGTCACAGATGTGGTTGTGAACTGACAGCCACCGTGTGAAGCCACATTGTGTCACCATCCTTCCTCCCCAGCTAGTCCATCCTTTGGTGGTGTTTCACCTTGTTATAGCTTCCTGAGGCCTGAAATCTGGACTGAAAAACCATGCTTGGAGCTCCTGGGGCAGCTGGAAGTTGTGTTGGGAGTGGCTGGGGCTCGCAGATGTGTGTTCAGTAAACTCCTCACGTGCCTTGTGCCGAGAAGGACGTGCTGGCAGTCTTGTTACTGTAAATAAACCGTGTTTAAGCATCTTGCCGGTGATCTAACAAAGAACCCTTAATCTTTCCCAAGGGTCCGATGTGTGATCTGTTGTGGTCGGATCCGGATGACCGCGGCGGCTGGGGCATTTCTCCACGTGGTGCTGGCTACACCTTTGGGCAGGATATTTCCGAAACCTTTAACCACGCCAATGGTCTCACACTGGTCTCCCGCGCTCACCAGCTGGTCATGGAGGTAGGGCAAGCACTCTGCTAGCCAGGGCTAACAAAACAGGGGCCCATGGGGGTCTCTTCTTGGACACCTTCCACTCACAGGTTTGTTGATACCTAAATCTTACACAGGTAGTACCAAAGAGAGGCTCTAGTCACGGGAAAATGATAAACAATGTAAAATTACATGCTTTGACCTGCAGCCTAAATAAGGGCATCTTCTGCCCTTTCCAAGCAAATTTACCCCTCCAAGTAAATTGCCAAAGGGACCGTGTCACACCCTGTTTGTGGCAGGAATAATCTCCTTACATGCTGGCTGCTCTTGCTTTGACTGCTGCTACATCCGACAGCCTGTCCTGTAGTACTTGGCAGTCAGATGTGACAGGGATTATGCCGTTTTTGGCTGTCGGCAGGCTATTCTTGGATGTCATGCTGGAAAAATGCCAGGTGGGTTAATGGAGCAGATGCATTTTTAAAATCTAGTGCAGGTAGATCCCTTAAGCAGAACCATGTGTCAGAAGTCACTGGCATCCAGCAGGCAAATTGTCACTTGTGGTGGATGAAAGCTGAAGGCATCCCTAAAAATCCCAAGGCTTTTTTGTGGTACAGTCCATAATTTACAAGTGAGGAGTGAGTGATCTGTAGACTGCTTGAAGCTGGTTTTGCCAGGTACCTGCTGCTGCTTCTTGTGTTAAAGCACGTATTTTGAAACAAAGCTAAGTCAGTTGAAAATAATTCAAGAAATCCCCAGTTTCACAAGTGCCTTGGAGAATTTCAGGCCTGAAGAGGAACTTTGGATGGGCTGAGGTTTAACGGAGACCTTTTCTTTTTGTCTCTCTTCCTGGCAGGGTTATAACTGGTGCCACGACCGGAATGTGGTTACCATCTTCAGTGCCCCCAATTACTGCTACCGCTGTGGGAACCAGGCTGCTATCATGGAACTAGATGACACTTTAAAATATTCCTTGTGAGTATCCTGGCTTGGGCTGGGCTCCTTTTCTAACCACTCTGTGAGGAATGACTGATCATTCCCAAAGGGGTTCTTCCATGAAGAGCCAGCTCAGACCACTCTGGAATTAACGTGTACTCTGCCTTAAAATAAGCAATGAGTTAAGCTCCTAAAAGCTCCTCTTCCTTGTCTGGAGAGTTGGAACTTTTGCACTTCAGTCCTTTTATTGCCTAAGCTTGATGGAGAGGGTAAAAACACGTGGATTTATGTATTTGTTTTAATATTTGGTAGCACTGAACTTTGTAAAGATGGGTGAGAGGGTCTGGATTGTGCATTCAGCTGCTCCCACGAGAAAGCAGTGACAGGCTGCTGGGTCACTCTGAGTTTCAACTCCCACAAATTCTTGTTTTGGGACTTCGAATGTTTTATGTGGAAGCAGCTGGGGTGAGGAGAGCGATAGCAGCAGGAGGACAAGCCTGGTATTTATCGTGGTACTGGAAAATTACTTATGGAGGAGGGTAAGTGATCCCTTTTTCTTTCCTGCAGCCTCCAGTTTGACCCAGCACCTCGTCGTGGAGAGCCTCATGTTACCCGTCGTACCCCAGACTACTTCCTATAAACCTCTCCCAACCTTTGTAGAAGGAAGTACACCTGGCATTTTAAAAAAGCAACAATATTTACACGTTTCTGTAAGAAATCAGGGTTCGTCTCAACTTAAATCCCCATCATGGACCAAAATGTGCCATACAGAGGACGAAGAGCATTTAGCACAACTTGAGACTGAATTCCTTACAACACTCTCTCTCTCCCATGCCCATCAGCCCGAAAGTCAGTTTGCCTGCTGTATTTGTAGTCATTGTTTTCCTTCTGGACTGTTCAGAGAGGAAAAGGTAACTCTTTAACAACACTTCATCTCCTTTGATGCTTCTTTGTACATTTTTAGTTCTAGTGTTTAACTGGCATGAAGTAGAGTTTGTTTTCCAGGGAAGTGCACACTAACTTCATCCCCCACCACTCTTTATTTTATTGGAAAGACCGCTCAACTTAACTGGAGAAAGGAAGCGATTCCTGCTTGGGAGTACGTTGTCATAACCCAGATAAAAGCGTTCCCTTTTTAGCTCTATTCCCGTTCTGTGCTGATCCTGCCCCTATTTTTTTTTTTTGTTTGTTTGTTTTGGGGTATTTTGTTTATTTTGTTCTCTCTTTTGTTATTTCCCCCCTTCCCCTCTGTATATTTGTCCTGGAAGTGCTTGCAATCCTCCTCGCTGTACCTGAACCAATAAACTCGCCGTTGTCAGCCCCAACACGTGGTGTCGTGCAGGGCCGGGGGCGGGCCCGGGGCGGGGCGCCGGGGCCAGACCGAGCCCGGAGCGATGGCGGCGGCCGCCTACGAGCTGCTGGTGCTGGGCGGCGGCTCCGGGGGGCTGGCGGGGGCCCGGCGGGCGGCCGAGCTCGGCGCCCGCGTCGCGCTGGTGGAGCCGCTGCGCCTCGGCGGCACCTGCGTGAGTCACCTGCGGCTGGATCCGCACCCGGGCCGGGGAGGGACGGGGCAGGGGACGAGTGACGCGGGGCCGGTGCCCCCACGCTGGCCACAGTGACCCGGGCGTGGTGGCGGAGTTCCCGGGAGGGTCGCGGTGCGGGAGGCCGGAGGGAAGGACTCGCCCTCCCGGTGTCCGAGCGTTGCGCAAGGACCTGCTGAAGCAGGACGGATGCCAATCCCCCATCTCCACCAGCTTCTTCCCAGCGGTTTCCAAGCCGTTTTCAGGCAGGTGACAGGATGCCGACGGATCCTGGATCTGTGTAGCACAACTGCAAGGCGGTAAAGCAGAACTCAAGAGCATAGTGAGCTGGTAACAAAGTCAAAAAACAAGCTGGTTCCTCAGGTAAGCCAGGGGCAGGCTCTAGTTCTGTGCCCTAAGTGCATTCTGCTGGAAAAATTGCCATACTCCTGGAAGTGCAGGCAAGTGCAGGCAATACCATTCTCCTAGTAAATAATTTTAAGACTATCAGTGGAAAAAAACCCTGTGTTTGAAGGCTCCACCTTCTATATTCTCTTTCAAGGAAGTGAAGGAAAACGGGCAAACCGCAAGACCTTGAGCCTCCTGAGGCGGTTACACCCCTGTTTTGCCAGGAACCCGTAATCCTGCCTTTGTTTTCCTGAGCAGAGAGCTTAGATGCAGTACCAGCCTGATGTGGGATGGTCTCTGGAGCATTGCTTTTGGAAAATTGGGCCTTGACACTGAGACTTGCTCTTATTCCCCCAGGTCAATGTTGGGTGCGTGCCAAAGAAGGTAAGGGTGTTCTGCCACCGGCTCCGGTGGCTTGGGTTGGGTCTGGCGTGGGTGACTGCCAAATTCCAGGGAGGTGCTGGCACAGGGTGTGGGGAGGAAGCAGGGCCTCTGAGGGTATTGAGCCATTGGGATGCTGTGGGCTCTCCTGTGTCCCATGGGTGCTCTGGGCAGAGGTGAGGAATCAGGAAGCCTAGAGGGGGTTTTCCCAGAGTCAAACCAGTCTTCCCGAGCCAACCTGTAGTTTGTGTGGGCAGGTGATGTGGAACACGGCGGTCCATGCGGAGTTTGTCCACGATCACGCTGACTATGGCTTCGAAACACCCGGTTTCAAGTTCAACTGGAGGTAAGAATGGAAAGGGCCAGCTGGAAACCAGCATCTCCCAGTGAGTGTCCCATGGGGAGCAGCCCATTTTCCACTTCACAGGGGTCCCTGCCCACTTCCAGGCTCCCGTGGGTTGTGCAGAGCTGATAACGTGGCCGGGATTCTCACTATGTTTCAGAGAAGTGGGATGGCAAACTGGCTGTGGGAAGAGACTCTGGAAAAGACAAATGCAGGGAAGGCAGGCACAAAAATCTTGCTTTGGTGGGGAAAGGGTCACAGGGAGCTGTTTTTTATGTGGTGCGGCTACCACGTGCCAGAGGGGTTGAGTTCACAGAATCACAGAATCATTAAGGTTGGAAAAGTCCTCTGAGGTCATTGAGTCCAACCTTTGACCAACCACCACCTTGTGAACTAGAGCATGGCACTGAGTGCCAGGTTCTTCCTGAGCTCCAAGGTTCATCTGCTGGCAGTGATGGTATTCCCTGCTCTGTTCAGGACCATCAAGGACAAGCGTGACGCGTACGTGCGGCGCCTCAATGACATCTATGAGAACAATGTCAAGAAGGTGAGCATGGAATGTGTTTATCCTGCAATCTGAGGGGCAAAAATGATGGATTTTTGGCCACTTTTCCAGGCTTAATGGGTGTCCTCCAGCTGTGGAAGCTCTGGCTCCGTTAGCTGTCTCCCATACCTCATCCTGCTGTTAATCCAATAACTGTTACCCCTAAGGCTCGCATTGACATCATCCGGGGCTATGGCAAGTTCACCACTGATCCCGAGCCAACCATCGAAGTGGAGGGGAAAAAGTACACGGCTCCTCACATCCTTATAGCCACGGGCGGGCGCCCGGCTGTCCCTTCTGACAGCGAAATTCCCGGTGAGCCTGATGAAACTCCCCAGGCTCCCAGCCTGCAGAGAGGTCTGCCAAAGCAAAGCAGGCTGTGGGAGGGGAAGGGGGACAGGTGAAGGGTGCGAAAGGGTCTCTGCTTTGCAGGTGCCAGCCTGGGGATGACCAGTGACGGCTTCTTCGACCTGGAGGAGCTTCCCAGGTAAAGTGGGATTCATTCCCCGCAAGGACCAGCGCCAGCTCCAGCTGCCTGCACATGGCATTGTCGCTTCTCCGCAGGCGCAGCGTCATTGTCGGGGCCGGCTACATCGCGGTGGAGATCGTGGGGATCCTCTCCACGCTGGGCTCCAAGTCATCCCTGGTGATCCGCCACGACAAGGTAGTGCCACTGCCTGTCCCCAGCTGTGCTTCCCACCCGGCTGTCACATCCCAGCCCACCAGGGTTTTCTGGTTGTTAGTTCCTGGTAAAGGAGAGTCTGAGTTGGCACGGGAATAGTGATGCAGCACATGGTGGCATGGGAGCCATGGAGGGGCTGGGGGGGACATGTTTTAGCAGCACCCACCCGTGTGCCCGGCATTTCTGCAGCCGTGCGTGTCACTGCATCCGTTCCCTTGAGCTTTATTCAAGTCAGGACTTGAAAAGAGGAAAAGAAAATAATGGGGAAACAAACAGAGAAGTTTGTTAACCAGAAACACCCCAAACCTCTTGGATTCCAGCAGCAGGGAAATGCCGGTGGAGGGGCTGCCAGGCAGTGCCTTCACCTGCGGACCCTCATCTGACAGGGTTGGGGGGGATCCTTGCCCAGGTCCTGCGAACCTTTGACTCCCTGATCAGCTCAAACTGCACCCAGGAGCTGGAGAACACCGGGGTGGATGTCTGGAAGCACACGCAGGTAGGAATGCACAGAACAGCCCTGCAGCTTGTCCCATCCCTCCTGCAGAGGCAGGTGTTGCTATTTTGGGTGCTGCTTGCAGAGCCACAGTTCTGCAACATCCCTGGTTCTGCAGCATGGCTACCATTGCTTGTTGCAAGGCAAAAGCCGTCTGCACCTTCTCCTGCTGCTCCTGCTGTTCCCCTTAGGTCAAGAGGGTCACTAAGTCCTCATGTGGGCTGCTGGATGTGACGGTGTCCTCGGCAGTGCCAGGCCACAAGCCGACGGAGACGGTGATCCGGGATGTGGACTGCCTGCTGTGGGCCGTGGGGCGGGAGCCCAACTCCGAGGGGCTGTGCCTGGACCAAGTGGTGAGATGGCAGCACGTCCTTTCTGTGCTGGTGGGAGGATCTCCTGGTGTCCCATGGCTCTCTGGGGTTCCCTTGGGTCTCCAGAGCCTGTCACAGCATGGTGTTCCCATGGCTTGGCCCCCACCTGGGAACACTGTGGGCACCAGCACAGGTGCCCCATGGGCTGTCCTATCCCTCCTGGAGCACGTGTGGCTGCTGTTTCCCATGGCAGGGCGTGAAGGTGGACCCCAAGGGCCACGTGGTTGTGGATGAGTACCAGAACACCACCAGGAGAGGGATCTATGCCGTCGGCGATGTCTGTGGGAGAGCCCTCCTCACCCCAGGTACTGCGGCCGTGCCCCTTCCCTGCACAGCTCCTCGGTGCCACACCGTGCCGTGGCTCAGGCTCCCTGTCCCTCCCCGCAGTGGCCATCGCAGCTGGCAGGAAGCTGGCCCACAGGCTCTTTGAGGGCAAGCAGGACTCCCGGCTGGACTACGAGAACATCCCCACCGTCGTCTTCAGCCACCCGCCCATCGGCACCGTGGGGCTCACCGAAGGTGGGGACGGACGGGGCGTGGAGGGGGTGAAGGGGCTGGGGACGCTGCCTCAGAGCTGCTGCTTTGATGCTGGAGATGTTTGGATCTCCAGCAAGTGAGCCTTGACAAAAGGGCTCTGACTCCTCTTTGTAAATGCCCCGTGTGCATCCCTCTGACCCCCGTACTGTGTCTTCTGCTGCAGAGGAGGCCGTGGCCACACATGGGAGGGAGAACGTGAAGATCTACAGCACGTCCTTCACTCCCTTGTACCACGCTGTCACCCAGAGGAAGGTGAAGTGTGTCATGAAGCTGGTGTGCGCTGGCAAGGAGGAGAAGGTGAGTGGAGGGCGTCGCGGGCACAGGTGGGGGGTGGTGGGGACCACGTCTGACTGTCCTCTTGTCCCCGTGTGGTCAGCTCTTGGGCTGGGATCCAGCACCAAGAGTTCAGCCTGGATTTTGGGTCCCACGTGGCCTCTCCCTTCTCCAAAGGTGGTGGGATTGCACATGCAAGGGCTGGGCTGTGACGAAATACTGCAGGGCTTTGCCGTGGCCATCAAGATGGGGGCCACCAAGGCCGACCTGGACAACACTGTCGCCATTCATCCCACATCTGCTGAGGAGCTGGTGACACTGCGCTGAGGCTGCGGGCACGGACACCCCAGGGATGGCAGCTGCAGCTGGGAAAAATGTTTTACGTGTTTTTTTAAGAGTGCCTTACTGCCGGGCAGGTGCCTGGAGAGTGTGTCTGTAACGTGTGCTTGCTCTGGAGTGGGAAGTAAACACGTTGATGCTGGCAAGTCTCTGCTTTTTGCTCTCTGGTGCCTGTCTTCCCCTGTGCCCCACCATGGAGGGTGCTGGCACAGTCCATGGATGTGGTTTGGGGAAGGCTGGCAGTGGCCAGGCTCCTCCTCTGCAATCCCTGGCACTGGGGCTGGACAGGAAGCAGCAGAGCGGGGCAGGACAGCAGGGTCCTTGGGGTGCTTGTGGGTGCTGGGTATCCCATGTGGGCTCCATCCTCCTCTTTATCTCATGTCCCAGCACCACTGGCTCTCCAGCCTGTCCTGACATCACATTTGGGGCTCCAAGGGGGAGTCCAGGCTGGGGGTTGAGGGACCAAATTCCCTGTTTCCAGCCCCATTTCCAGCGGCTGGAAGCTCCAGACCCAGCCGGGAAAGAAGAGGCTGAGTCTTGTGGGGTTTTGGGCATCAGAAAGGGGCACCCCAGGGTGAGGCTGGGCCAGGCACCTTCATGTCCTGGAAACAGAGACCAAGTCCTGTGTTTGGGGGACACCAGGCTCATTTGGCCAGATTTAGGGTCCTGTAATAAATAAATCAGGCATTTTCTTTGGCTCAGCAACAAAGTCCTGCGTTGCTGGCACTTGGAACCAGCCCCACCTGGGCAGTCTTAGGGCTGCGAAACAGACTCCAGTCCTGTTTGGGGAGTGCGAAAGGAGGCTCATCCAGGCAGTTTAAGGCTTGGATCAGAGAGCCCGAATCCTGCGTTTTGGGGCTCAGGACAGAGCCCAGACAGGTGAAAGAGGGTGGAACCTGGGGGGCGGAGCAAGGCAGCCCCAGGGTGCGGGGCCGGTTCAAGTGCGCAGGGTGGGACCGAGGGCATTTGGGCCCTGGGAGTCGCTCCTTCAGGCTGCGGGAGGGGCAGGGGCCTCAGCCTCCTGTCCTCTACCCCCCACACCCCTTCCTGACCCCCCCATGCCCCTCCATCATCCAGATGCTCTTTACAGGGAAAAAAATATAAATTATGCCATGGACAAATGCATTTACAGCTGAACTGGGCAGATCTGGGCAATGTGACCAGTCCATGGAAGTCAAACCGGTGACAATCCAGGGGGATTTTAAGCTGGATACTTGCAGATTTCATTTTCCAGAAACTCAAATTTTTTTTGGCACTTCTTGCTTAAATGTTTCCCTGTTGGAAGAGATCAACTGATATTTTTAATGACCAGATTGCCAAAGAGAGGGAAAAACAATCAGCATTCCCTGAACACCTCCATCACTTCCATATCCATCCACAATCAGGGGCCGATGGACAGCAGCCTGTGTGAACAGGCTCTGGATGATCCTTGAGGTCCCTTCCAACCCAAACCGTTCTGGGATTCCATGATGGTTCTACGAGCTTTCCTTGCATTTATTTTGCATCGTGTCCTTCTTTCTGCTCCCAGCAGATGGCGCCGCCGGCCTTTAAAAGAGGTGGAAGTGTTCTGGGACATGGATCAGCCCTGCCGCTCACTGAGTTGTTTTTAAAACTAAAAAGACAGTGTTCTGCAATAATCTGTGATGAAGATTCAGTGTTGATGTTCCACGGGGTATATGGGAAGCAGAAAGCGATTCCCTGCAAATCTCAATTCCCTGCATTGCGGATATTTTGTTGCTTACAGGAATAACACCTTTCCATCTGAAACTTTGGATTCCAAAGTGAAATGGCCATGTTTTGGGCTTCCAGGCAGAGGGAATGTGAATATGGGAAACTGATGGGGAGACAGAGAACTGCAGCAGTATGTGTGTGCAGGGAGAGCTGGGGTAGGGATTTTAGATAAATTCCTCTTACCTGGATTCAGGGCCTTTGGGATCCTCTCTTGGTCAGAGGTTTCTCTAACTGTGGTTCCTTATGGCACCCAGCTCTGAGTGCCTCAAGATCCTGGGAATCTGGGATTCCATCTGCTGCATCACATGTGGCAAAACTGCCCTTAATACAATGTCTCTGCATGGCTGGAACTTCTTACCCTCCATTTATAGCTCCATACAGAGTTGTTATAATTCCACACTGAATTATGCTGGAAAGCAATTTGTTGATTTAAATTCATATTGGGGTAATTGTTTTTCCTCTCAAATTTGAATGATTTGCTGAAGGAATAATTTTAAAACTACTCCAGGAATAAAAAGGGGAGTGTTAAAATAGAGAATTTATTATTATTAAAGAATAATTCCTACATGCATGAAATCATTAATTGGTAGCCTGTTCTCCTATAATCTGTCCTTGGGACGCTGTTTTTCTTTCCAGAAAAACCTTATGCAGAGGCAGGTAAGGCAAAATCTACCATTCCAGCTACAAGAGCCACCTGGTTTCACCTGGGCCGCACAGACTGTTCTTTTCCCAGGTTCCTGATTTAAAAGCTGGAATCTCTGCAGAGCCTGGATCTAAATGCTGGAGAGCTCAGCAGGTAGGAGCAGAGTCCAAGAGATGCCACTGTGCTGGGAGCACTCAGAGCACAGGGGGAATCTGGACTGTAATGGATGGGGGGGTGTCGGGGGTGGCACCTGCAGAGGTGAGTCCCTGACCCCGGGAATGAGCTTCCCCAGGCAAAGGGATGTCTCAAACAGAGCAGGGAGGCTCTGCAATGGAACATATCCTAGAAACTCTTCCACCCAGGCACCCCCCCAAGCCAGCGGTGGCTGCAGGTGACAGCCCTGGAGCCCCGGGGCTTGGTGCCTGGCTTTGGGCTGGGCTCTCGGCTCCCTCCTTCCTCCTGTCCCTCCTCCCTGCCTGAGGCAGGAGCTGCAGGGGCTCCGGGAGCCCTCTCTGCTGCGCCAGGGGCTGCAGCCTCCTCGCTGCCTGCGCGGAACCAGCGGCTGCGGCGGAGCTCCGGCACCTGTAAGCGGGGTACCCCGGGGGAGTGGGCTGGGGGCTGCCTCGGGCTGGGCTGTTCCTGCCTCCCTGCTGGAGCTGGGAGCGGAGGGAGAGCTGCAGGAGCTTTGCTAGCAACAGGTCTGTCTGTGTGTGAGCTCGAATGCTGGGTGGGCTGCCTGGGGGTGCTTTGATTTACTGGGGGGGCACAGCACTGCCTGCACGGGGTGATGCCAGGGACCCGCCTGCTGCAAACAACGCCCCTTGTGCTGCCCAGGTTGGTCCCGGGGTGGGCAAGGCTGGAATACCGAGCAGCTCATGCAGTGGAGGGGACGGGAGTGGCAGCAGGTGCCTCTGACCCTCTGGCTGTGGGGTTCCAGAGCTGGGGGACACACACCGCCCCCACCAGCGCCTGTGTTGCTGCTGCTCGCAGGGCAAATCCACCTGGGCTGGGAGCTGGACTGCTCTGCAGAGCTCCAGGATTGGGGAAAAAAGAGCCTGAGGCTGTTCATTTTTTCCTCAGTGACTAAGACAAGTTTACATCATTTTATTTCGCTTTTCTATCAGTAGCAGGTACCTCCAGTAGGAGAAAAGCATCTGGAGCTTGAAGTACCTCCTGTTATCCTTTAAATCTGAACCACCGCAGGGGCTGCAAATTATAAAATGCAGTGAGATTAGTTTGGAGTGTTTTGCTGGAAAAACGGGGATTGAGTGTAACTCTGAGCAAAGGAGGAGCATTTCCTGAGGCTGGCAGGTAGGTACCTGTAAGATGACACCTCATCCCAAAAGAATGGACCTGTGCTGCTACTTTTTTCCAAATGAAAATCCTAGCAAGGAAAACTTACTTCCAGTCCTTGCTGTTTGGACAACCATGGGGTGCAGCTGTCACTTACTGAACAGAATTGGCTTCAACTGGAGTCAAACCAAGACGTTTCCGAGGTAACCTCTCAGCATATCAAACTTCTGACATCAATCAGAGGTATCTATCCATGTTATCCAGGTGAGGCTTAGAATTTGGTGTTAATTAAAATCAAGTCACTAAGGCAGCAGTAAATGGAAATTCAAGAGCACCAAAAGGATTCAAATCCTTAGAGCAGCTCACAGAAAAAATCAGTGAGTATTTAAAGTCCCGATGTGGATGGTGATGCAAAAGGGAACAGCCTTCTGAAGGAAGGTACAGGGAGAATTCAGCCCTTCCACAGCCATTATCTTGCTAGAGAGGTGACACTGTGCATTTAAACCTCTGCTTAGAACAGACAGCTCTTCTCCTGTGCAGCCTGCACAGTTATTTAAGACTAAAGACGTTGCCTCTGGGCAAACCAGCGTTGGGAGGTGATGAAGTGTTAAGGATCCAGCCCACACATGCTGCACAGGGAGCTCACCTGTTCTGCCCCTGGGCCAGGCAGGCTGCTCTGCCTAATTTCTGGTGGGGCATGATCCAATATTCCACAGCCCAGGAACTTGGGCGAGGGGTAAAATGCTCTTTGTTGTAACAAGCTCTAAGTAATGATCCCTCGTGTGACCAGGTCACGGGCTGTTTGCTCTCGTGCCTGGCCCACAGAGGGCAATGACACTTCTGTGCTAAAAGACATGGAAAACAAACAGTTGTATGGCTCTTGATCATTTTTCACTCGAAGCAGAGACATCACCTGGTGCAAAGAACCCTTGGGATGCGCTCTGTGCATTGGGATTGGTTTGGTTTTCTTCTGGTCATTCACTTTGCAGTGATTAGAGGATCCTCTGTGACATAAACTACCTGCTGACAGTGCTGCCTCGCTGCAGCTGCTGAATTAGCTCTCACTGGCTGCTGGGCTTCTAAAGCACTTATTTTGTTTGTCAATTCTATCCTCCACTGGGACTATCTCACGATTGTCCTACTTTTCTGGGTTTTTTTTTTACCTCTTTCTGTCTATTCCCCAATTACTCTCCTCAGCTTCAGTGCCCCAAATGACAGGGCTGTCAGGGAGTGACTCATAAGCAGAGGCTGAATTGAAAGGTGCGATTTAGGAGGCTCATCTCCCATGAGTGGGGAATTTAGTGCTGCAAAGAGCCCGGCAGGGATCATTGATTTAGCTGTTCCTATAGACTAAACCCCAGCACTCACCGCTAAACGCTGCTAGAGCATCTCTCCAGGGAAGAAGCTGCGAACAGTCCAGATATTTTGTGGGGTCCCTGCCCAGTTTCCAATGATGGATGGGAAACTGCTACTTAGAGACTGGATCCCGGGAGAACTTCAGCAATTTCCTACTGAAAGCTTTTAAAACAGGGACTTGCTTGCAAGATAAGGCAGCTAAAATCTTATTGTTTGCCAGGCTTCTCAATAAAGTGCATAAGTTGCATAAGTGTGCCTGGATGTGGAAATCTTACTTTAACCCGATTTCAGGGAATAGCTGGCTGAGATTTTAGTTAAAATTTTAAACAGCCTGTGACACATCGAATAGAAAAAAATATATATATTCAGAAGCTTAAAGGCTGACTGAGCATGAAGTTAAAAAAAAAAAAAGTATAATGACAAGGAATAGGTAAGCAGCCTCGGCTCCAAGGAAGCAGGGTGGAAATTATATATATATATATATAAATACAGAGCCATAACAAACTTGCTGTGAATGCCTCACCTGCCATTTGCATCTCCTGATTTGCATTTGGGATTTGGCTTTGGAGCAAAATGTTTTCTATTCCCAGCTCAGGTGGATGAGTAATCTGCAACTAAGTCTTGTGTTTATTACAGTCATCCCCTTGATAGCCTTGTTCTTTATCATTTAAAGTTTGAGATCTTTTGATAAGAAATACCTTGACAAAATATTTTCTTTGGCCCCAGCTCAGACTATGCAGATAAATGACTCTGAGGGGAGGATAAGCAGTTTAAGCCCATTGAGAAGAGCTCTGCATGCAACTCTGAGATTGGCACATCTCCCTGGGATTGCCCATTTCAAAATGAGAAATTTGCTTCTCAGGGTGCACTTGTTTTTCTTTATGAAAGTAAATGTCAGTAAGAAAAAAATATTTTATTGCAACTGGCTATTTTTAGGGTGTTTTTTCTTCCACAGCTCTTTTCTCCTAGCTGAAAACCTACTGGGATATTCGGGCTTATTTGGAGATAAACCACTCTGAGGTATGTCATATAAAATACCATGCAAATTCTGATGGATGAAAAAGTTAAATACCTGAAGAGTAAGTTCTATTGTCATAATTCACAAATATCCCCAGCGTTTGTACGTAGCAGCTCAAGCCCCTGCATTCCAGACCCAACACTTCCTGCACCACTCCCTGTCCCACGCCTGAGCCCCAGGAACTGGGAATGGGGAGTTTGGTGTGGCTGCAGGCCCCTCTTGGTCTGGAAGAGAAGCAAAGATGAGCCCAGATTCCCATGGTCTGTGCATGGGGTCCCTGTGGAACAGCATTTTAGGTTTTTAGTCAGTGGCTCTTCCTGGTTCCCTGAGGCGGAGGATGATCCATAAATTTCTCCCTTATTTCTCAGATACTCAGAAGACCAATGTCCTGGTCTTTTTGCCATCCTTCAGGGGCTGTATTTTGTCCTTGAGACTTTCCCACTTTTCAGCAGACCAGGGATCATTTCCCAAGGTTCCTGGGAAATGTCTGTTGCTGTGCCATTACTGATTACAGAGCTCAGGACAAGGGAAGAACAAATTTTTTAGCACTTACTACATTAAATTTTCTTTTTCTACAACAACATGCTCCTGCTGTTCTTCCCATCTCTGAACGTTCCTTATTTTTATTTCAGCCTCAGAGGATTCTGTGAGGATATTTCACTCATGAAAATCAAGATGACAAACACAGCAGGTTGTGCACAGAGGTGAAGCAGTGGTGGCTGCTCCAGGGCATTCCCTCCATCTGCCCAATATATAAATAATTCCATCACTTCATAATCAGCTTGAACTGTTACTTTAACAATAGAGAACTGATTTTCTGTATCCAGAGGTACGAGATTGTCCTGGTCAGGCTGTGAGACATTACACTGTGTATTTGTCTTTGGAGGCTGTGACTGGGATTCCAGCAGGGAGTGAGCCTCGTGTGCTTGGAAACCCCATGTGGGCCAGGGCAGGTTTTCACTCAGGGAGGCTCCCACTTTATTCCTTTGCAGATTTTCTCTGATATATCAAATGAAGAAGGGAGGCCTTGCTCTTATCAGGTTACCACATGGAAGCAAATTACTGTTATTTATCATCTTATAATAATTGGGTATTACATTATTTTTTTTCTTTTCTTAGATGATTTATGTTTCTGTCCTCTGTGCCTCTCTCAATTATTTATCACTGCTTGTTTTAGCCGGCAAGGACCCTGTGAAAACACAAGGCACTGGCTTAATTTCTCCTTCCAGCCAATCCTCCTCCCTCTCCGCTTCAGGATAATAAAAATCCGTGGAGCTTTTCCATTTCCTGTGATCTGCAGTGGTTGTACAGCAACTTCCCTGTGTCTGCCACAGCCACAATTTCATTAGTGCAACTGGGCTAAGACTCAGCTCCAGTTTTGCCTTGAGGCTGTTTACAACTTCTTGTTTACCAGTTATGAACAAAAACTATTCCAGAGATCATTACAGAAGAGATTGGAAGCCGCTGCTTCACAACACGGTGTCAGAAAAAGAGAGAAAACACAAATATGTTTCCAAAAGAATGATTATTCCTCCTGCTTTTAGTGCGATAAGGGACGATCCTGTCGTGGAATGACTCAGAACTTCTGCCTCAGACCATCAGAGACCCCTCAAAAAGCTGAAATCCAGCAGGTAAGGAAGGAAAGGCACCTCTGCCTGACCTGCTGGGGACAGAACAGGGACAGATGGGCATGGGGACTGGGAATGTGGTGGGAGCCAAAAACCACCTTCCTGGGGCCGGAGTGTCTACCTAAAGCAACTCCTCTCGGAAGCAAAGGATTACGGTAGAAAATTAGTGGATAATAATAATAATGCGGGGAAGAGTCGCAAAGGGAGCAACAGTAAGTCCAAGGGAGCAGGAGGAATGCTGGCTTTAAATGGGGTGAGACAGCATCTCCTGGGATTTATAAAGCACAGCTCCAGGCCTGGGATTAAAGGAACAGTGTAAACTTGTATTGTCAAATATCTGTATTTGAATTCTGCTGGCGTTCCCCATCCTGAGCCCATGTTTGGGTGCAAGTGCATCAGTGCTGCTTCCTCAGGATCAGGAAAATGGGCACTAAAGCTCTTTTCACAAGGCTGACTCTGAGCTCTGCCTGGGGAAAGCATTTGGCACATCAGACATTTCCATAAAAGTACTTCCAATAATTTTGAAAGCATGTTGAATAAAAACAAATAAAGATAAATAAGCCTTTCTCCATAAGGACAGCCCCACAGAAGGTACAACTATTCCTACACTTGTTCAAACATACAAGCAGCCAGTTTTTGGTGAGGGATTCCAGATTTTTGTCTCCCTACCTCGCTGTGCAGGCATTTAATGAGTATGTAAAATACAGACCCATTAAAACACTGCATTGCTGCTGATTTCTAAACAGGCACAAGAGACCAGAACAGGATGGGTTTTCACTGCTCTGCTTGTTCCAAACCTGAGGCACAGCAGTACAAATACTTTTTTTTTACTTCCTCTAAGTAAAACACTTGCAGAGGCTTTGATGTTCATACAAGCTCATCAGGATTTGGATACTTGTGCTTTAATTTAAATTGCATTTCTACTAAGCATCTTAAAAGTACCTGCACTCATACTTTAATTTCATGCCTTCTGCCACCAATTAATTTTGCTGCTCTTATTAGGAACATTCCACCCTCTGCTTCTTTAGGCGTCCTCATCTGGGAGACAAAATAGATGTGGAAAAGAGTTTGGAGTGATGGTTCCAAGTCAAGTTACCTGCTTGGAAATGAACTGAGCTCTCTTGTATCTCAGCATGTTTTAAACACAGTGTGGTCCTTCTTCATAGCAGACTTGGAGTTATGTAGCTTGTGAGCAGGGAATTAAATCAACCAACTGTACACAAAACCATCTCATGTTCCTGAAGTGGGAGCTGGATTTGGATACATGCGGGCTGAAGGTTTGTGCCACTTCAGCAAGCTTTAATCCCTGTTTTTCAGTGATTAGGGACTTTTTAGTGATTGTTGCTCAGCCACCTCACCACTGCCTGAGTGCACGCAAGCTTTACACTTATTTCAGCACACACAAAGCAGATAATAATACTAATAATATAGAAATAACAATATCCCATATTAAATAATAATAATAATAATGTCACATTCCCTCACACCAATTGCAAGCAGACTAAAATGACCCTTTTACAAATGTCTTTCAGGGCACATTAGAACACGAGGAAGAAAATGGAGTCAAACTCTTCGTTGGATTGGCCTCAGGTGCTGAATTATAACGGGACATACAAGTACCTCTACTTGGAAGGAAACGTCTCCTATGTGGACTTCTACCTCCATCAGCCTTCCGTGGCCGCTGTCTTCATCACCTCCTACCTCCTCCTCTTCCTCCTCTGCATGGTGGGCAACGGGGGGGTTTGTTTCATCATCCTGTGGCGCAAACACATGCGCACGGTCACCAACCTGTTCATCCTGAACCTGGCCATCAGTGACTTGCTGGTGGGGCTCTTCTGCATGCCCACCACCCTCCTGGACAACATCATTGCAGGTGGGCTGGGGCGCTCGCGGGGCGGGGAGAGCCGGGGGCACGTGTCAGAGGGGCTCTGTGGGCATTCCGAGGCACTGCAGTCAGAGGTGAGGGCTAGTGGAAGGTGTCCCTGCCCATGGCATGGTGTTCCCGGCCATGGGTGGAATTCCACAATCGTTAGGCGCTCCCTTTCAATCCAAACCACTCCATGAGTCTATAATTCTATCGGGAAATGGAAGATGAGCGCAAATGATTTTAAGCAGGGTCCTGCAATGAGATGGCAGCAATTCCAACTGCCTGTTTCCTTCCAGGATGGCCCTTTGGGAGCCTGGTGTGCAAAATGAGTGGAACGGTCCAAGGAATCTCTGTTTCTGCCTCTGTTTTCACTCTGGTTGCTATTGCTGTGGACAGGTATGACGATGCAGAGTCTGTAACCATCACTCTCATCTCCCCCTGGCCCCCTGACCATGCTGAGCCCATTCATTAACCCTCCCAACACCACAATAAATTACATGCATTTTGCTCCTATGGCTGTTAAGCAAAAAAATAAAGGGGGCAAATCTAAAGAGCAATTTGCTTCTCCACTGGTATCCCTTAAAGATGGTGGAACTGGGCTATCCCGGCCCACCTGGAATTGTTTTTTTCCTCAGCCATAAAGCTGGATAGCAGAGGTGTTAATACCTGCCTTGGTTAAATGGAGCAGCACAGGCAGCAACTGATAAGGGAGGATGAGGAGATGATTCCATCTCTGCTTGTTGAAAACCAGGCCATTTAAACTGTGTGTGTCTGCTTGCCTGGGTGATGAAGCATTCCTTAAACAGCTTCTCTGCCACAGGTTCCGGTGCATTGTGCATCCATTCAAGCAGAAGCTGACCATTCCCACGGCCGTGGCCATCATCGCGGTCATCTGGATCCTGGCCGTGGCCATCATGTGTCCCTCGGCAGTCCTGCTGCAGGTGCAGGAGGAGAAGCGTTTCCGTGTGCTCCTGGGCTCTGGCAATGCCACCCTCCCGGTGTTCTGGTGCCGGGAGGAGTGGCCTGACCCGGGAATGAGGAAGATCTACACCACGGTTCTCTTTGCCAACATCTACCTGGCTCCCCTGTCACTCATTGTTATCATGTACGCCAGGATCAGCATTTCCCTCTCCCACACAGCCGTGCCTGGGGCAGGGAAGCGCAGCCAGGAGCAGCGGCACAGCGTCTGGAAGAGGAAACAAAAAGTCATCAAAATGCTCATCGTTGTGACTTTGCTTTTCACCCTGTCCTGGCTTCCCCTGTGGACTCTGATGCTGCTCTCGGACTACGCCAGCCTTTCCGACCTCCAGCTGCAGCTCATCAACATCTACATTTATCCCTTTGCTCACTGGCTGGCCTTCTTCAACAGCAGCATCAACCCCATCATCTACGGGTTCTGCAACGAAAACTTCCAACGGGGCTTCCAGGCCGTCTTCAAGCTCCAGCTCTGCTCCAGGGCGCTCTGTTCCCAGCCAGGCCAAAGCAATGCCATCCTGCCAGCTGCCCACTGCCAGGCGTCCCTGGATCAAGCCCCTCAAACAGCTACAGAGGAGGGAAAGCCAGTTAAGAAAGGAAATTGGGTGCATAACCAGCAGGATTTGATCATGGATGATCTCAAAGAGCCCTGCAACAATGGGATCAAGTGAAACACGCTGTGACTCTGTAAATGTCTCTGAGCAGCTGAAACGGGGTTGCTTGAACAATATTTGTGGTCACATTTCAGCCTGTGAGTAATCCCTTATCCTGTAACTCTCACAGACTGAAATATTGGAGACACAGTGTGGAACCCACCAGCCCCTGGATTTTCTTGTGATTGTGCTCACATTGCTTCTGCCTGGACATTGTGAACGCCAGCTGTGTCCCGCCCAAATGACAAAATTAAACGTTTTCCATCACGTTCCATTTATTCCCCTTTGTCTTTGTTATTTCTGTCATAGTCATTATTATTGCAGCTAGAGAAATAAATGGAAGTGGAAATTTGAGAAATAAAGGATAAAAAATGTCTTTTGGGGTATGTTTTTTGGGGAACTCAAATTGATTTTTTGGGGCATATGAGTCACCCAAAATGACTGAAATTTCAATATGAGCAGGAGAGAAAGCACTTGAGGGCCCATTGGACCTGACAAACCTCAGCAGGTACCACAGTGACAGTGGGAGCTCCTGGAGTGGGTGAGGAATGAGATTTGTGCAAGGACCAGCAGAGGATCAGAGAGCACTATGGCTTTTTTATGGTTTACCTCAAAATGTTCATTCTCTGTCCTATACACTACCTCAAATTTGCTCCAAAATTTTCCCTGTCTGTCCACTAGTTATTAACTCACTTTTACATCAAGATGTTAATTTGACCTAGAGAACAACTCCGATTTTATGCCCAGGAGGAACATTTCTCCTACAGGCAAACACCTTGTCCATATCCAAACACTCCATATCCAATCCAGCAAACACCAAATTCGTGTGCTTGGCTCTGAAATGAGACAGGAAAGCGGGGTTTGGCTGCGGTTTGGGACACGGTGTTTCCCCATCACACGATCCCTGCCTTTGGCCGGGGGAGGCGGGAACGGGAGACGCTCGCGCCCCGCCCCGCCCCACCCCTCAGCACGCGCCCGGGGGCGGGGCCCGCCCCCCGCTGTCCAATCAGCGCTGCGATCGCCTCACGGCACCCGCCAATCCCGAGCCGGCCGAGGTTATAACTGCCATAGCGGAGGCGGGATTTCTGATTTGGGCCTGCTTTCACCGCGCAGTTTCAGTGAGGTAGAAGTACAATTTAATGTATCTATTTATGATGTATGGAAATTAGAGTGATGTTTCAGTGAGTGATGTACTGGAGGGCACGTACTCTGTGACCCCAAGTAAAACCATGGCAAGAATGAGACTGTTGATCTCTGGGTTTGCCTTGGCATCCCCGAGGCTCTCCCTGTGAGGGTTATGAGGGTACTATTTTCTAAGTCGGTTGTTTACTCACCTTTTTAGTGCTGAATTAATGCTTTTTGCACATTTCATGTCTTTTAGCCTTAGGTGGCATTTCTCATGGGGCTGGTGGAGTGCTGAGGGTTGCTATTGATACTAGGACAGGTAATTGCCTTGCAAAGCTTTGCTATAAAACATAACTATACCAAATCATTGAGTTTCTACCATAAGAACAGGACTTATGCTCCCAATAAAGAATTGGGGTGTGTTGGGCAGGGACTGGGAAGCACAGAGGATTTTTTTCCCTTAATTCCTCCGACTATTGATTTCTGTCTGTTTGCGGCAGTAACTTGATTAACTAGAGCTGCATCACTCATGATATCTAAGCAGTTGTTTAGGACTGAGAACACAACAGGGAGCAGAACCGGGGTTCAAGTGTGTTGAAACAATGCCAGGAAAACATAAATCTCTCAGAAAATAGCATAAAATAATGTATTATAAATGTCTTTATTTCAGTCGAGTGCCTGTCACTATAGTGGTGAATATGCAGCTGTACCTACAAAGAAAACACGCTGGCACTCCTGGGTTAATGTTAATTGTTGCAGGTGCTTTTGATTAGGTTCAATTGCAGTGGATCTGTACTGAGAAGCTGGAGCCCTGAAGCACAAGAAGCTGTGCTGTCCATAGTGAATATTGTCAAGTGAGTTTCCTGATGTCCCTGATCCAATGCTGTGCTGTCACCAGGTCAGCTCATTCTGGTTTAAACTCTCTTGAAAAGTGCTGGAAGTACAAATTGGAGTTTAAAACACACACGGGAAGCTTCGTGTTCTTAAGGGAAAGCTTTAGGGCTGTGCAGCTTCTGAACTACACAAATATTTCAGGTTCCCACAGAAACCTGCTGGGCCATGGTTTTGGGGCAGGAGTGTCAGAAATTTGGCTTATTCACTGCCACCTTGAGAGTTATTTTCTTTGAAGCTCTCAAGATCAGTCTAAAATTAGGGATCATGCCCCACCAGTGACCTGTGGAGGAGAACAAATGATGTAGTTGTGTATTTCTCCTGCCCTCGATTTCTGCTGACACTCCCTCACTTTTTGCTGACACAAATGGAACTTTTATATCCCAGAAACACAGGGTCTGCAGTGTTTTACAATAACAGAGTGAGACGTGATGGATTATCCTGTTCAGGGATGCCCATGAGGGGGACAGGTCAGCTGGGACAGCCCTTCCTGCTGTGTCTTTTCCTCTCTTGGGAGAGGAAAACCCACTTGGCTTTCCCATGCAGGGCTGACCAAGGCTGTGAATTGCAATCCTCAGGCTCCTGGTTGTCACGGGATGAGTGGGAGCTTCAGGCAAGCCCTGCCTTAGCCTCAGATTTTTGTCAACACCTTAAATTTAAGAAATCACTCTGGCCCACAAGTCTCAAGGATGGCAGATCAGGTCTGTTCACAAAATTATTTATTAAGCAGACAGGAGATAACAGATGAATAAAAAATTGTAATGGCAAGATGTAACATTAAATCCAGAGTGTTCATGGTAGCTGGGGACAATCCAAACAAGCCATTTTACTTGTGTTGTTACCAGTCTGTGCAGATCAGGATGTTCCCCCCTCCCTGAGTCTTAAAATCATGGGAAAGATGAGGTGCAAACCAGGATCAAAGAAGTTCATGGAGTTAATTTTTCAGTTGCAGTGATTGGAAGAGTTCAACAGATGGGTCAGTGACTCCCTTCACTTCCATTCACACTTTTTAGTCCAGCGTTCTCCTTCAGTTCAGCATTTCACATATTCCTGGCTCAACCTATCAAGTGTTAGATAATTTTATGAAATACCCCAAAAATATACATGTACTATAGAATAGTCTGGTTGCCTCAGGGGGATCAAAGGTGTGATGTCACTCAAAATGTTCCTACCTACTCAGCATATTACTCCAGTCAGGAATTTTATACCTTACCCTGAGGAGGTAGGAACAGGTGCACAAAACTGATTCCATAACCGTAAGGAAATTCAGGTTTCACTCAGGGAGAAATCTTTCCCACCCACAGAGCCAAGGAGAGTGAAGACAGAAGCATTCTGAGGCAATACTTGGGGAAAACCCATCTACACCGCAGAGCTATTGAGACAGAAAATACACAAATAACTACGCAGCAGTTCCGTCTCTGGCCTTTAGTTGCCACCAGCGCGCTGTACTCACTGCCGCCACACGGGGGCATTGGAGGAGCAGTTGTCGAGACCCCGCGCTGATTTCAGGGCCCCAATTACGATCTCCTTGCCAAGCGGACCACAGCGTTTTGGTATTTTTGATGTGGAAAGGCGGTGCCAGGTCTGGATGATTTTGTTCCGGTCTCCGTTGGCACTGGAGGCACTCTGTGAGGATGCCTTGACACATCTTCCTGCTCAATGCTGCAAAAACAGATCCTCTTGTCCGGTATGCCCTAATTTACAATTTAGCTCCCCTAAGGCTGTGCTGGGTGTGGATTGGGGTCGTATCTGGGCACAGGACTGTGTGGTAGCTGGAGACTGGGCAGGCTGAGCTGCTGTGGTGTCCCAGCCCCTGTAGTTTTTTGTCACTTTGTTTCTGCAGAGAGGAAAAGCATCCCTGCTTGGCTGGTGTGTCCCTGCAAGCGGAAGAGCCCAGGCCGGAGGCTGCTCAGCGTTGGTGTAACCCACTGTCAGTGTCACCTGCCCTGGGCACAGTCACCACGGCTGCCCAGAGCCAGGAGCATCCAGCTGAGGGATCCAGGAGGATGCAGCTCTTGTTTTCACGGAGGTAAGAGGTGGGGGTGCAGGATCTGGAAGGGGTGTTTTCCAGGCAGGGAAAGAGAGGTATCAGGGAGAAATTCAGCTCCCAGCAGCTCTGTCAGTGCTGGATGGACTCGGGGCTGGTGAGAGCACAGGGAACCCTGGGGCTATAAACAGTTCAAATGAGCACAGAAGTGAACAGTGGAGAACTGGACAAAACAGATGGTGAAGTTTCAACAAGAACCAGGGAACTGGAACTTGACTTTTGGCATTGCTACATCTAGTGTCTTATCTCTAGGCATGAAATCGGAACTTGAACATGCCCACAGTGCCTTGTGGGTCGAGTTCAAGGAGCTGCTGGAATGACAAGTTGCAGCAGCCACTTGCCTCTGTGTGTAGAACCAGCTGTAATGCTGGCAGCCACATGTGAGCTGAGAAATGAACATCAGGAGGCTGGAAACAACTCCCAGAAATTTATTTTAAAAAAAAAGGGATGGACTTCTCCCAAAGTGTCTGACAAACTCTTTTGGCTTTACTTTATAAATTGAAAACTGAAGTGCTTGTAAAGGTGTTGGCATTTGCTTTAATGTGTTTTTGGTGATGTTTTGACTCAGTGCTGTTATTGGAGTTGTTGGCTGAATAGGTGCCCCTAATTCTGCTGTAAGCTCATGGTTTGGTTCACTGCTCCTCAGAGCTTGTGCAGTAGATGGAATTCCAGTGGTACCTCATAGATGGCTTGTGGTGTTCCCTAAAGGAGCATTTCTGCCTGCAGTGACAGTTCTGGTCCCATGTGAGCTGGTGTGAGAAGCAAAGGGTTTGCAGCAACAGGTTTGGAATGATGTTCCTGTGGCACAGACATTCCTCCCTGGCAGGTTATCAGGTTTGAGGCATTGGCTGAGAGTATCAAAGCACTGACAGGGTCTTAGTTGTGCTGGGAACAAAATACTTAATTGGAAATCCAGTCTGGGGATGTTGTGGCTTCAGAAAGAGCTCTGTGACCCTTTCCATGCCCTGTGCTGACATAGCACAGCAGGCCATGGGGCTCAGGTAGATCCATTGCTTGTTCTGAAGGGGCAGTGAACTGGTACAACGTGCACTGAACAGAGGAAGTTGGATGTGAAGATTTGGGTCAATCTAGAAAGTTCCTTGAGCCCTAAGAATCGTGGCAAGTGCAGCACTAAAAACTCCAAATTAGGAATAATCAAAAGGTGAACCAGTTCTCAAGAAACTCAACTTTCAAAAGTGTTTTTCAAGATAAAATAAGATTGAAATGAGCTTGGCAGGAGAGCCCCTGTGAAACAAAGCACAATGAAAATAGCTGTGAGCAGAAACACTAAGGAATTGTTGCTGCTCCTGATGTCCTGGTCTTTTCAGGTTTTGTACGGAATTGAAAGGTGTTTTTCTTGCCTCTGGTGGGCTGCAGCCACATCCCCCTTGAAGAAGAAAAGGTGAAGGGAGTGGCAAGCAGGAATATGGCTTTTAGACTGGATTCCAGTTCCTCCTGGTGGGTCTGTGCTGCTTGAAGTACAAAGAAACAAAATCTTGGAGTAGCTGTTTGTTTGCTCACCTGTTTAGCTTCCAAGAGACACACTGGACATGGAATTCCAGGGAAGCTTCACTGCCTGTAGTGATTGGACTGAGAAGCACTTGAAGCTGTTTCCTCTCTGCTGGTTTCCCACCTTCATCTCAGTTATCTGCAACTCCAGTTAATCACACATCACCTTTACTTTTCCAGGGTCTTTGCTGAAGGCTTTGTAAATGTGGAAATGAGCAGTTCTCTGCTGCTCTCAGAAGAGAAAGGTGCTGAGGTCCACGAGCAAAGGACAAAAGTAATCCAGCATCCTGGATATCTCTTATCTAAAGTCCAGTGCCAAAGGATAACTCACAAGTGGAGTCTGGGATGATGATGGTTCTGTTAAAATTATGCAAAAAATATAGTAAGAAAAATCAGCATCCTTTTTATATCTGAAAGAGATTTGCATAAAAATCCTGGAAAAGGACTCTTATATATTTAATATGGCTGTCACCTCTCATTTTTTAAAAGAAAAGCTCTATAATGAGCAATGAGAACAAATATGTGAAAGCCAGGAGCCTTTGACTTGGACAGTGGACTTAATTTTCCTTTTCTACTCTCTTTCAGGACAGGAAAAATCATTTAATTTGGCCCAGCTATGGTTTTGGTTGGGTTTGAGCAGCCAAACGCAACAGCCTCCAGCCCTGATGGCCTGCACTGGAGGACACCTGGTCCTGGACATGCCGTGGGGTAAGTCAGAGGGATACATTTCCCTTTTCCTGTCTGTTGGGATTAAGTCACTAGGAAATGTAACCACAGCTCTACTGTTTACTGGGATCTGGTTAAAACTCCATTTATCCTTGTGGTCAGGGATGTACGGTCCAAGGGATTGTATTGACTTGTGGATTCCAAGGACAGCAGAAACAGGAGGGCGTGTGGTGCCAGAGCTGTGTCACATCAGGTTGTGTTTCCCTCTGAGGGACACACTCTCTAGGCTGAGATTGCTCTGAGTGTTTGGATGAGCAATGCAGGGAACAGGGAGCTCTGAATTCCACGTGCTGATGGAACCATTGCCTTAGGTCTGTTTGATTTGTGTGAACAGGGATCTGTTTTAGACCATTGCCTTAGGTCTGTTTAGTTTGTGTGAACAGGGATCTGGGCTGGAGAGCTGTTGTTGGGAACAAAGAATGGAGAAAATCTGCTCCATGGATTTGCAGTGAAGGTACTGAGTAGCAGGGAAGGGGGAGTATTTATGCTATCTATAATCTAGATATCTATCTCAATATTTCATCCAAATTTGGGATGGAGCAGTGAGGCTGCTGGTTGGATCTAGCCTGGACCTGTCAGGATTAGCCTTAAACACCCCAACCAAACCCCTGAACCCTCAATGGATGTGTCAAACACTTCCACAGAAACACAAGTCAGTCATTTTTAGAGAGGAAAATTTATTAGCAATTACTTATGATCCATGGGGAATTTTCTTTGGAATTATCAACCAGAGAGTGTATCAATGAAGAGCATTTTTTTGGGCTCTTTTTCTGGTTTGTAATTTCCTTTCTGGTTTAAATTAGTTTTGTGTGCTCCTGTTAAGGAAGCAACGTGTCTTCACCTTGAAATTGGGGGTGGTTTCATTTGTTTAGGTTTTTTTTCCCCAACTGAATCAGCCCTTCCATGAATATTATGTGTTGTTCTATACGCTTTGCTTATGGGTCAGAGAAAGAAGTGAAATTACATTTTATTGTCTTATATTTTTCCAAACATAAGTGGGATGTTGTCTTGCCGCTCCCCAGACCACTCCAGGCACATGGGAGTAGCTCAGAGCTGGCAGAGTTCTCTGAGAAATTGCAATATTTCAAAGGTTTAAGTATGAATAACAACTCTTGGTGTTTTGGTCTCTTGGTTATAAAGATTCAGTCCTACAGTCCCAGATGAGGAAAAAAAGGAACTTCTCTTATTCGTGGGAGATCATCTGTTATTCCTTGTGTAGTCTTTTAATTCTGCTGTATGACTTACTGTCAAGTATCTTTCTAACAAAAGTTGATAGAAATTTAGATTTAGAGTTTGATGTTGGGTCTGTTCACTACAAAACCTTGCAAAGCCTAAAGGACTGGGGTGTTGACTGCTCTCAGCAAAGGTTATTTATTACTATTAGGTCAGATTTCGCTCAGCTCTGGGCAGGACACTCCTGGGACCGTGCTGAAGATCAGAATTAGGGCTGTGTTTAAGACTGATCCACGTAAGGACAGTGTTTACCTGTAGGTGTGAAAGGCAAGGAGAGTTTTGGGCGTAAAATCTGGGGTAATCTGTAGCAGAGCAAATGTACCTTATGAGGTAAATTGAGGAAGTCACTAATCAAAAGTTAGGGAACGTTTGTGGGGGGAAGCTGGAGAAAATCTCCAGGTAGAGAAGAGCAAGATGGCATTTTTGAGGAAAACTATTGTCAGTAAAATCTGAGGTAACATCTAGGGGAGAGAATGAACATTTTGAGGTCAGCTCAGGGAATCAATAGTCTCCAGGTAGGGGAATTTTTGGGGGTGATTTCTGATGTAATTTGTAGGGGAGAGCATGAACATATTGAGGTAAACAGGGAATCAGTTGTGGACAGGTAGGGAAAAATTTGGGGTAAAACTCGAGTTGCTCTCAAGTAAGGTACAATGAATATGTTGGAGGTTAAACCCTAGGTAAAATCTCTGTTTATAGGTATTCCCTGGTGTCGTTTCACCTGCCTCAATTCCTTGCCAGCTCCAAGATGGGAAAACCTGGCATAACTTAGAGGGGACAGAGGTGACACTTTTGTCTGAAAACCTGGTGTAATTTAGAGGGGACCCAACACATGTTTGTGCAGGAAAATGTGAGGGGATGTGGAGGGGAGTGGGGTGGCATTTTGAGGAAATAGCTGTGGGGAGACAATGCACATTTTGGGGTAAAAATGAGGAAATCAATACTGTACAGGAAAGAAAATTTGGGAGGTAAAACTTGTGGTAGTCTTGAGGGTAGAGAATGATCAATTTAATGTATAAAAGGAGGTAATGAGTAACCAAGGGAAATTTATGGGGGAAAAGCTTGAGGTACTTTCTGGGGGAGAGAATGAATATTTTGAGGGAAAGATGATGTAATCAGAAGTGGACAGGCAGGGAATATTTTGGGGGTAAAACCTGAGGTAATAACTAGGGGAGAGAATGAACATCTTGAGGTAAACTGAGGTAATCAGTACTGCAAAAGTAGGGATATACTGGGGGTAAAACTTGAGATAATCTCCAGGGCAGAGAATGAATATTTTGAGGTAAAACTGAGGTAACCAGTAGTGGAGAGGTAGGGAAAATCTTGGTGAAGTTTGTGAAAACCTCTAGCAGCGTAAATGAAAATTTTGAGTTAAGAGTTAGTTAACCAATTGCACACATTAGGGAAATATTTGTGGCTAAAAACTGAGATAGTCTCTAGGGTAGAGAATGAACATTTTGAGGTAAACAGATGGAATCAGCAGTGGACAGGCAGAGAAAATTTTAGGGGTAAAATTGAGGTAATGTGTAGAGGACAGAAAAAAAAATTTGAGGTAAATATGAGGTAAAAAGTACTGGACAAGTAGTGAAAATTTTGGGGGAAAATCCTGAGGTAATCTGTAGTGGACAGAATGAATATTTGGGATGAGATAGAGGTAATTAGTGGGGGTTTTTGATGGGAAATTATAAGTAATCTATAGGGACAAAATGAATGTTTTTGAGTTCAAGTCTGAGTTAACCTGTAGAGGAGAGACTGAAAATCCTGAGGTAAAAATGAGGTAGTCATTAGCAGATAGGCGTGGAAAAATTTGGGATTAAAGCTTGAGGTCATGTGTAGGGGAGAGAATGAGCATTGTGAGGTAAAATGAGGTAATTAATAGTAACAGGTAGGAAAAATCTTGGGTGCTGAGTCTGAGGTAGTCTGTAGTTTGAAGAAGGAAAATTTTGAGGCAAACTGAAGTAATCAGTAGTGTACTGGTAATGTGAAGTTTTGGCTTTAAAAATTGAGATAACCTGTAAGGAACAAAGAATATTTTGATGAATAACCTGAAGCAATCTGTAAGGGACAGAATGAGTGTTTTAGAGATTAGAGGTAAATAGTGGGGGGTTTTGGTGGTAAAATCTAAGTCATCCATAGGGGACAAGATTAATATTTTGAGGGTAAAACCTGAGGTAGTTTGTAATGGACTGAAATGAACATTTTGAGGTAAAAAGGAGGTTGTCAGTGGTTAACATGTCAGGATAATTTTGGGGTAAAACTTGAGCTGTTCTGTGAAGTACAATGAATATTTTGGAGGGAAAATGTCAGGCCATCTGTAGGGGCCAGTCTGGGGGGAATAATTCCTTCCTGGAGAGCACCATGCTGGCAGAGGGGTCACACACAGAGTCCAGCTTCTCTCCTGTGTTCAGTCCAGCAATCTCTGGATGTCACAGCTCCCCACGCCAGGGTCTGTCCTGTAAATGTGCTCAAACAGCGTTTAACCACATTGGCCCAAGTTGTGTTGGCGCAGACTGGGGCCAGAGGTGAAGGTCAATCCAAAGCAAACCCTGCTTGACCTCTAAATCGCAGGGTAAGTTCTGTAAGCTGCCACGTGAGGGGATAAAAATACATAAACATGGAACCAAGAGCGTCAGTGAGGTTCCTGGGAATCCATTACATTGTTTTCACGGAATTTTTAACAGGTTTTGAAGCTTGTTATGACAATAATGCATTTCTTCCTTTGGATTATTCACTCTGTAGGATTTGGGGTTTATTGGGGTTTTAACACCCTCCTGGTGGCCCAGACACTGCTCAGGAGCTGGTAGGAAAACCAGAGTCAGAGTTCTTTGGCAGGCAGAGGTGTTTTCCCCCAGACTGGACAGGTGGGATCTGCATTGGCTCCTTATGGAACCTGCTGGAAGTAGAGAAGCACAACCCAAATCTCCACACTGTGCGTGGAGTCATGGAACCTAAACCAGCACAAATGGATACCCCAAAATGAACCACGAGAGAACGGGACCAAATAAGGGTCACTGCCACTACGGTAAGGCAAAAAGAATTGTACCTATAGCCCAGAATTCCATGCTGAATTCCTGCTGGAATGGCCTCACAGTGCCTCATAGAGCATGGATATTCGCATGCAGAGCTGCCCCTTGAACAACAGGTTTGTCAGGAACCAGCAAACATCCATCCAGAGAAGTTCAGTGGGATCAGGACAAGGACATGTCTATATTCCATAGACTTTTACTTATAACCCTCCTCCCCCAGCCC
>VWZT01014702.1:0-14976 GCA_013397055.1 Pachycephala philippinensis
TCCGACCCACACATATCATTACTATTCCAAGTACCAGTCTAATCACAACAGGTCAATAAAGTGTTTGGAGTAGTTAATGATAACAAATGTGATGCCATACAAACACAGTAACTGAAGATTACTGCAAACAAACAATTTTTTCCACTTAAATGAAGTTTTCAAATCAGTCCTATGCTTGTTCTTGACTTCACATTGAATAGCGGAAAGCACAAGAAACCAGATACTTTCCTCAATTAAAGAAGTCCCCTGAAAGCCACACCTTTTATACATTATCAACAGTTATCAGAGGCTATAAGGCTATGTGAAAAACATATTAAGCTTTAAACAAATCAGCAAGTCCAAAAGAGACTCCCAGATTTGAGGGCTTATGTGGCTTAAGCTTAGCAAAGCTAAAAGACATTTTACATTGTAAATATGTCAAGTTGTGGTTTAGGAATGGTACTCCCTAATTTAGTGCTCCCACTGAGACTCTCCAAACTAAGCTGCCACTTGCTCCCTCCCCCTCCCCTGTGGGTGGCTGAAGAGGAGAATTGGAGGCACAAAAGGTAAAGAGCATGGGTTGAGATAAGAACAATTTACTGGAAACAGCAATGAGAAAAAAATGAACAGTAACTGTAACAATATTAACAAAAGCGTACAAAAGAGACAGAATGATTCACATGCAAAATGCTTACCACAGAGGTCAACCTGACCTGACCACAGCCACATCGCCAGAACCAGAAGAGACTCCCTTCCCCCCAACCCTCAGCAATGACATGAGATGGTATGGAATAACCTCAGGGTCCTGGCCATGCCCCTCCTGGCTACTGCAAAAATTAATCCTGTCCTGGCTGGAACCAAGACACAAGTGCAACCTACCTTACCAATATCAGGCTCCACTTATGAGTACAAACATCTAGATTTCAAAACTGTTCAATTATTTACAAGTTATATGATCAGGAGTACTGATGATTAACCTGATGACAATTCTATAAATTACAGTATCTTCTGCTTGTGTTTGGAAACATATGTACCTATGTCAAAGTATGGTATCTCAGTGTAGAGAGCATACATTTTTCTGCCATATGGCCTATCCACAACTACATCTTTTAGTAGTTAATTTCATGAAGAGTAGCTCAAACAATTCATACACTGAGCAGCAGTTAAGACTTTCTATTTAGAATAAAGACAGATGCATGCCGCAGCTAAGAGGAAAAAAGGTAGTTTAAGTTACAAAAAACAAGTAATCTATCATTTACATGCACATCAGCCATCACCACTGTTTCCATTTTGGTTGTTTTTCCTCGACACTACCCCTCCTTGTACACATTGTATGAAATTCTGTACACGCAAGTTTTATGTCTAGCTAACCTTTCTTCATTACTTGTTTTTATCTGCTTCTTCCTGACAGCAACAGTAACAGCTGGGATCACAAAAAGTCCAGTACCATCCTACTTAAAAATAAATAACGTTAGGAAAAATTTCCCTAACTATTGCACCAATTAGTCTTTATAAGACGAAATTGTATGAACTTTCTTAAGATATATATAGTTTACATTGTATACTGCATAGTCACAGTTAAGTAAGCATGACTAAAAGGCCTCAGCTCATTGCAAGGAGGAGGATGACAGCCCCCACCATCAAGAATAAAGGGTAGCCCCTGGACTACCCAGATCATGACAGCAATCCCAGCCCCTCTGACACCTCTATGAAACCCTCCGCTTATCTGGCATCAGAGATAAGTAACTGTAGTAGACCAACTCCAGGGACTTCTAGATCAAGAAAGAAGCAGGTGGATGATGATGCCATATAATTAGAGTTGCTTTGCAAAACAGTAGCATGTTAAGTAGTGATTGGTCAAATTGTAATCGTAATGTACCCAAACACTTGAAAGGTATAAGAACTCTGTGTTAAAACTGCATTCAAGGTGCCCCAATCTGAATGGGACACCTCATGCGCATGAATATTTACTCTTGTAATTCTATACTTTCCATGCTAGCCTCTCTCCTCAGTCTGCACAAGCCAGTTGTGAAATTTTCTTAACAATAAATGCAGCAGATAGCAGAGATGAGACCTTCCACTCCCATTCAGAAGCAGTTACCATCCATTGCTATGACAGACACACAGAGAAGTCACATGCAGATCCTTCTAGAAGTTGGATCTTAGAGAAAGAGGAATCTCTTTTATAATTTAAAATATCAGGTTATATACAACAGACGTCCACATTGAGAGGAATATAGGACTTGTCTTTACAAACAAGCTGTGGGCCTGCTGGTAGACAAGGCTAAGCACTATGAGATAAGGAAGACAATGGGAGGAATTCCATTGATTGATGAATTAAAGAGATATGTATCTTCAAACATACCAAAAGTATGCCGACAAGGCAAGGGGGGGAGAGTTATACAGTAGAAGGGAATTTTTAGGCATTCCAGGAAGTCTGTACCTCTCAAGTACCTCAGCCAATGGGGAAAGAGAGAGGGAAATGCGGTCCGGGAACTAGGGAAACTAGGATAAAAAGGAGGCTGCGACCTTCAAAAATTTGAGAGACCCCAGGGGAATGCCCCATGGCCTCTCCCTTTATTCGAATAAAGTAAAGGGACTCCTCTGTCTCCTTTTTGGACATAAACCTCTGGTGTTGGTGGATTAATTTTCCTGACAACATCAGTTTGAAAGACCATTCTGGATGCCATTTCAGGAGGAAAATGCTATCTGTTGAGGGTGATCTCATCATTACTCAACAGAAAACTGCAAAACTGTGTGAAAATGCAAAAGATAAGCAGTTCCTTTCCCATATAGGTTCCATATAATTACTTTGAAGTTCATTAGCAGTTTTCTCCTTTTTCCCTAAAGCTAACAAAACTCTCTTCAGAAGCTAGTGTTCCTATTGAGGTTTCCCCTTTTGCACTGCTATAAGAGAGCTCTTCTGTAAATATAGTAGAGACATCTCCTGACAGCAAATCATAAGAGGAAATGATTTCAAATACAAGTAAACACTTCACTTGCATAAACCTACAATGAGGCATTACTGACCAACTTGGCATACAAAATAGTCATGGAAAAAGGGGGCAGACAGTCCTATTTTCCTTCATTGAGAACTAGCTGCAATAATCTTCTCATGGAAATGAAAGTAACCCTGTCAGCAACTGGGAAGTCAGATTTCAGCATTTCCACGACTTCTACATAACAGGAAACAGATTACAGAAACTCTGTTTTACTAAACTACTTAAAAGATTTTGAAAAATTTTAAGAATAAGTTTGTGTTGCATATAAAAGATGATTCTGAATTTAAAACTTATATTTGATAAAATAGCCAGAAATTTCTGGGCAATCTGTAGCACTATTTATTCCCCATGTTTCTAATTTAATTGTATAAGTGGAAGCTCAGTGTACTTGAGACCAAAACCATTCAACATTAACATCTTTTAGTGTAAAAAGCTAATACTCTCTATTATAGCACCCTCTTTTTACCCAATGTAAACAAGTGTTTCACAACTATTAAGATGATTCTAAGTGCCATGACTGGTTAGATACATACTACTTATTGAGCTAGTGTGAGAAGCAAGAAGAGGACAGCTGCAAATAGATTGCACAGAAAAAACAGAGTAGATGAAACAATAAAAGGAACATGCAGTTCTCAAACACATTTTTATTTTCATGAAATCACAGAGCGGTTTGGGTTGAAAGGGACCTTGGAGATTATCTAGTTCTGACTCCTTGCCATGGGCAGGAACACCTTCCATTAGACCAGGTTGCTCAGAGCCCCATCCAACCTGGCTTTGAACACTTCCAGGGATGGGGCAGCCACAGCTTCTCTGGGCAAACTGTGCCAGGGCCTCACCACCCTCACAGTAAAGGATTTCTTCCTAATAGCTAATCTAACCCTGCCCCCCTGTCAGTGTGAAGCCATTCCCCCTTGTTCTGTCACTCCAGGCCTTTGTGAAAAGTCCCTCTCCAGCTCTCTTGGAGCCCCTTTAGGAACTGAAAGGTGCTCTAAGGTCTCCCCAGAGCCTTCTCTTCTCCAGGCTGAACAGCCCCAACTCTCAGCCTGTGTCCATAACAGAGGTGCTCCAGCTCTCTGATCAGGTTTGTGGCCCTTGGTCTTTGGTCAAACTGCAAAAGCTCGATGAGAGAAGTTCAGACAGTTCATCAAGTAAAGAAACATTTGACAATAAGTGAATTACCATAATTTCAACCTATGCTTTTATAATGTGCATTAGCAGTGGTTAAACATTCACAATCATCTTTATTCAACCCTTTAAACATGACCATATAAGCATGTTACACTGAATAAATCAAACAGACTGAGAAAAAAATATACTTCTGATTATAAATAATTTAAGTCATAACCTGCTTAATCCTCTTTTTAAAATAGCCTACCAAACCTACAACTTATTCTCCAGGAAACAGGCAGACAAATATTCCAACCTCAACATTTGGAAGTGGCAATCAACCATACAAAGTTTAGGTTCCTAATTTACTTCAAATTGTCATAAAATAAAAACTGGATCATCTCCAAATTAAGTTTCCAAACCCTAGTTAAACCTTACAACTGCCTACAGCAAACATGATATATCAATGAAATATAACCAAAAAAACCATCCCTTCTTGTTAGATAAGCTCTAAATAGAAAAAGCCTAGAAAAGAATGAATGTGGGAAATAGTTAATTGCTTCAATTGCTGGGGTGAGAATTGAAAAATTTGTACCCTTTGACTCTTGTTTTGGTCAGCTCCAGAGAAGCTGCCCTACAGCTAGATTTACACTTAAAAGTACTACCCATACTATTCTGTCAGATAGCAGAATGAAAAAAAACCACACCCCCCTGGCCAACAGATCATGCATGCAAGAATACTAATACAGATAAGTTATAATGGCATAGAAGTCCTTTTGGCAGAAAAAGTTTGTCCATATCAAGAAAATTCTAGAGTTGTTCCAGAGTTGCATCAATATGCAAAACTCCCTCACATAGGTGAAATAAAGTATTTGTTGCAACTAGGTACAACTTTTCAATAACTACAAGATTTGATTTATGCTGCTTAAAAGATACCCTATTTAATAATTATTTACAAATTTTAGTGCAACAGATCAATAGAAACTGGGTGTACATTCCTGTGATTCTAAAATGAAAGTTTCAAATATTAACCAAAACCAATCTTCTCTTTACCCACAAACGTAAAAAGACATATACTAGTCATTATTGTTTGTTCATTTGTATTGTCAACTTCATTATCTAACTCCAGGTAAATTTAAACTCATTTTAGATGCTCTGATAAATATCACTGTCATTTTGTTTAAAACTGTTGCTGCTTGCTGCATTTTCAAATAAGTAACACGTGTTTCATACTTTTCACCTAGGCAATTACTTAATTGACCCTGCATACATGAAAATATTCCTCTGATTAATATTATGGTGTTATATTTTTGAAAGCTAGCTAACAGTAATTTTCAATGACCAAATGTCTGAAAGAGCTACATAAAATTGAGAGCATCAAAAATTTTTTAAAAATAGTCACCTGATGTTTATACTGACAACATATCTTCAGTTCTGAAAGTTTTGAGGTGTTTGAACACAAAAGCAATCTGGCAATTTCAATTTTCTTCTTCAAGCTTCAATAATTTAAATAAAAATAATCTCCAGAGAAATTCTAGGCATATGAAGAACAGATCTTTTATCTATATCTAGATAACTAAAAATATTTCTTTTGAACAAAACGATGAAAAGTTGCCAACTCACGCTAAATACACACACAAAGGGAAGAGACTGAGCAAATATTGCACAACAGCTCTCTTGAAACAGAGCATCCAACTGTATGCCAAGCAGAAGAGTAGCACTGTGTAAACGTATGAATGGAACTCCAGGTGGAAACATGACAAGTTCCATTATCACTCATATCACTTAAGTGCATATGAGAATGTGTCTTATTAGAGTGAGCGTCTTCACAATAATTAACCCTGGACACAGCCACATGTTACAAAAGAACTTGAAAAGAATCTTCCTCACAACCATTTCTCAAAAATCTACAGGTAACACCAGCAATTAAAAAGATAAAATAAAAAGAATTCATCAAAACCAATTTAAACACATATTTTTATACCCCAGAATTTTCAGACTTATCATGTACAGCATTACAGAGAGACCAATCTCAGCTATATATAGAACTTCCAGAAACTAAAACAATTATACTGACTGGCTTAGAAGTGGTTTATTTTGGTTGACCTGAAGCATTTTAATAGACTCACAATTAACAAGTGTGCCTGCACCAGCCAGTTTAAAAAAAATTTTAAAATCAAATTTATGTCAAAGCTTATGCAACACTTCCCAAGTAGTGCTAAGAAAACAGTAAGTCAAAGATAATGAATACTGTACCAGTATGAGTGTACTCAAAATGACAAAACCTAGCTATGTATAATGGAAATTACTTACAAGAACACTTACTTTAATGTTTCAAACCAGCTACAGTCACAACGAAAACAAGTTTCATTTCATGCAAGGATCAATAATCCAAATCCAGATTTTAAGTTTTTCCTCCATGTATAACTATCCAATTAAAAATATAAATATTTGCACAGAAATTACTGACAAATTATGTTTCTAAAACAGACTGGAAAGTGTAGTTTCTCTAGCTGGCTACTGTTCAGACTGTACCTTCTGCCATGCAGATAGAACTGAGTTGTTGGTACAGAAGTATAAAGTTCCGAGATGCAGTTTTGCTTTGACATGTAAGAACTGTGTAAGTTGTTACGGTGAATGCCGTTCCCCCAAACAACTGCATTGTATGTGAGACAACGAAGAGAGATCAGACTGCAGTAGAAGCCCCATCTACGCACCAGTGGCTGCAAGTGTTAAGACCCCCTAGCGAATGCTGTCCCGCTCGTATCTGCACATCCCTTGGACCAGCAAACCCTCTCCCCCATCGTTTCTCCCTAATGGGCCCCTGAGCACTGCGCGGGGCAGGGCGCTTCCCCCACGGCCCAGCCTGGCCCAGGAAAGGCTAGGCGCGACAGGCGAAGGAGGCACAGAGGGCCGCGGAGAGAACAGCAGCCCCCATCCCTCCACCGCACTCCCCGCGGCAAGGCCCAAGCCCAGTCCCCAAGGTGACGCGTAAGAGTCGAGGTTGCTCCTGCGAAAAGTATGCCGGCTGCTCTGCACTGCGCTGCATCGCAGCGTGCCCTCCCTGTCCTATTCACGACACGGAGGAACCGGCCCGCGGCACTTCCCTACCCAGAAGCTCTCCACGAAGTACGCCATCATCACGCCGCCGCCAGGGCCCTGAGCGAGCCCAGCCTCAGCCGCCGAGACGCAACAGAGAAACAGGCGCCACCACGGCGCACCACTCTTCCCGTTACGATGGAACCGCCTCCTTCCTCACAGTTTCGCGACCCCCAGTCCCGCGCATGTGCTCAGCTGCCGTCAGGCGCCGTGGCTCTTGCGCAGGCGTGTTGCATTTCCCCGGGTGGAGGAACGGCTACCGCATACCCAGAGCATTGGCCCCACTGCAGTTTAGAAGTGCTATCTCAGAAGTGAAGAAACTCTGATCTCTATAGAAGTGTGAATATACTTGCATAAGGCACACAGAAATCTTGAGTAAAAATCCCTCTAAAATATTCAGTTACCACTAAGGAGTGACTATACTGAAGGCTAGAATGCATATGAATTATTTGACAACCAGGAGAATAGATTCATGCTGTTTGAAGTGGCTTCATAACCAAGCATCTTTCCATCGACATATTGTTGGGAAAATCTTTAATTGTAACAAAAAGTGTTTAAGTCTTGTGAATTCCTTTAGCTTTAACCAACAGTGCTTAGTCCTGTATTAATATTTGCAAGTAGTTATCTTAGCCTTAAAGACTGTGGGTCTGAGCAATGCTGATAAGAAGATATATCTTGGCCAGACCACATTGCTGAGATGCATTCAAAGAGAAGAAACCTTTTTGGAGGCCTGTGACTGAAAAAGGATAATTTGAGGAATGGGATGTTCCCCAAATGACCAACAGAGACCCTCAAAAGACCCCTACTCTAATGTAAATAAGCTCTGAAAAGTGATTTAAATATGCGAATGAATTCACGAGAATGTTAAGCATATATGTATGAGTTTCAGAAAATGTAAATAATATGTATTAGTTACATAGATATAAACTAGTCTGTTAGCTAGCTGTGATACCTGTGATAGGAGGAGATATTCCCTGCATGCCCGGCACCGAAATAAAGTAATGCCACTTTCTGATACTGAAATTAGAGTGTTAGAGTTTTATTCCCAGCTTTCAGTTACAATATGATAAGATCTTTCAAGGCATTTGATGACTACTAGGCACTTTATTAACAAAGTGTAGCTTACCCTCTCCAGTACCTCCTCTTACAGTATTTTACAGTTTCAGTGACAGGCTCCTAAAAACTATACACTTCATCTAAAGTCAAAGAGTCTGAAGAAACTGTTTACTTCAAACCTTTATCTGCTTCAATGATAGTTCAGTTTTCCAGACTCTTCTTTTGCTTGATGTAGATTATTAGCCAATTTGGATCATATTGACTGCTGGAATACAGATCCACTGAATTGCTGTCTACGGCCAGTCTGTACCTGGACTGCTGCTTTTCAGTAAGAATATCTTTAGATATTCTTCATAAGAGAGTCAGCACTACTGGTCTCTTTCTGGGATCCCAAAGAGTTCCTATTCTGCCTTAAAAAGATAATTAATTGTTCAAGACAGCAGTAGTTTTTCATTATTGACTAAAAATAGAGGTCCAGATCTAAGTAATGATGTAAGGGGCTGCAGCTCACAGTCCTAGGCACGCCAGTGGTTAAGTGCTTTATCAAAATTTTATTTATTATTTTGTCAGCACAAAGCTTTATCCAATATTAAAAAAAAAGTAAGAAGGTCATATTCTATGTTGGGTTCCCCCTCAAGGGAAATTCTATCAGTTCTGGTTTGAGACTCTCCCCTACCCCCCATCTTAACACTGATGTCGTTTGCCCTTTGTGCTGCAAGATATTAGGTAAGGCATATAGCAGAACATTAAAGTCATCCCAAAGAATCTGATGAATCCACAACTTATATCAAATTTATGTTGTTTAAAAACTTGCATGAAAGTCAAATGGTTAGGAAAAATGGAGTTCAAAAGTTTACAGAACTATACAAGTTCATTAGGCAAAAAAATATTAGTTAGGGTAAACTTAAGACAGCCAAAACAGTATTATTGATATAAGTCAGCATGACTCATTCTACATTATGAAATTTCAACTATCTTTACCAAAGATCCGTTCATGAAAGATGAACAATATCATTCTTAATTGGTATAACAATCACTGGTAACTGGCTATACCTTTAGTACACCACTTCCTGTAGCTCCATGGTAACTTTAGGAGTTCCTTTCTTTCTAGCAACATTCTCCCAAAGTTTCGGTATATGCAAAGTTTCCTAAGTTGCCAGTGCCAAGACAGAAAAAACTTCTGGACTCCTTTCATAGTTAAAACTTCTTTAAAAGTCTCAAGACTGTTAGATCTGGATCTCTCTCTTGATAATAGGAGTAAGCATGTGTATTTTAAACAATAACAACCTGCTATAGGACTACATTTGTAAAAAAAAACATTATATATGTTTGCTTGACATAAGTAAGCAGCCTGCATTATAATTATCTTAGCCTTATGGAAGACATGACTATAGTACTTTTTGCAGTCTGTGTTGCTATCTGTAAAGATATACACCAGGGCAAACAATGAGACAAAAGCTGCATGATCAGAGCTGAAGCTTTGGGATTGTTTTCCCAAATACCTTTCACATGGACGGATACTATCCTATGAAGGAAGGAGAGTCAGGTTCACTTCTACATTTCAGAGAGAGGTCCACCTCTTCCACATTTTTAAAGGTATATAGTAATCCTTTATCTACTGCTACATCAAGATGTGCAGCAACTACTCCAGTGCTGCAACAATCTACCATCACACAAGTATGAAACCCATTCTTGGGTTTTAAACAACAGCTTTCCACAAAAATCAGAATGAAATACAAAATCTTAGACTTGAACTTTAAGGCATCCTGAAGCATATACACAGTTACCTAGAAAACTACTTTGATAAAGGATGATCAGGATCAGTAGTTATATTCTTAAGTCACACTGGAATTACCCACAAAAAATTAATTTCTTCAGGAGCAAACTTTCTCTTGAACTCCATATACAGTCATATAATCAAAGAATATCCTGAGTTGGAAGGGACCCATCAGGATCATCAAGTCCAACTCCTGGCCCTGCACAGGACACCCCAAGAATCACACCATGTGCCTGAGAGCATTGTCCAAACACTTCTTGAACTCTGGCAGGCTTGGTGCTGTGACCACTTCCCTGGGGAGCCCAACCATCCTCTGGGTGAAGAACCTTTTCCAAATATCCATCCTAAACCTCCTGTGACTCAGCTTCAGGCCATTCCCTCTGGTCCTGTCACTGGTCACTAGAGAGAAGAGATCAGTGCCTGCCCCTTCACTTCCCCTGAGGAAGCTTTAGACTGCAATGAGGTCTCCCCTCAGTCTCCTCCAGGCTGAACAAGCCAAGTGACCTCAGCCACTCCTCGTATGGCTTCTCCTCTAGACCCTTTACCATCTTTGTTGCCCTCCTTTGGATGCTCTCTAATACCTTTATATGTTTTGTATATTGTGGTGTCCAAAACTGCACACAGCACTCGAGGTGAGGCTGCCCCAGTGCAGAGCAGAACAGGACAATCCCCTCCCTTGCCTGGCTGGCAATGCTGTGCCTGATGCACCCCAGGACACGGTTGGCCCTCCTGGCTGCCAGGGCACTGCTGACTCGTATTCAACTTGCCATTGACCAGGATCCCCAGGTCCCTTTCCACGGTGCTGCTTTCCAGCATCTCATTCCACAGTCTATACATCCAGGGTTACCCCATCCCAGGTGCAGAATCTGGCACTTTTCTTTGTTAAGCTCCATATGGTTGGTGATTGCCCAGCCCTCTCATTTGTCAAGGTCTCTCTGCAGAGCCCTCGAGGGAGTCAATAGGTCCTCCCAGTTTAGTGTCATCAGCAAACTTACTTAGTATCCCTTCAAGTCCTGCNTGAAAAGACAAGGGGGAATGGTTTTAAACTAAAAGAAGAGAGATTTAGATTGGACGTTAAGAAGAAATTAATTACTCAGAGGGTAGTGTGCCACTGGAACAGTTTGCCCAGAGAAGCTGTGGCTGCCCCATCCCTGGAAGTGTTCAAGGCCAGGTTGGACGGGGCTTGGAGCAACCTGGTCTAGTGGAAGGTGTCCCTGCCCATGGCGGGGGGGGTGGGACTAGATGATGTTTAAGGTCCCTTTCAACACAAGTCATTCTGATTCTATGATAACATTCTTTTCATTTATTTAAGATGCTAGTACTTACTCTACTCATCTTGTTTGTATATAGAAGTAGTAATTAACCTCAGACTCAGGCCTGAGTCAATAGTCAGATGTTTTGTTCAAGTTCTCCCTTGACAGCAGCATGCTCTAAAACAAGTACCCTACAACAGAATGGTAGTGGGGAGGACTATTTGAATGAAGACAAAACCAAAACTACACCCTGCCTTCCCAGTCACTGGTTCACTCATATCTTATAGCCAACAGGAACTGATCTCTTTTCTAATCAACTCGGTCTCTACATCCCTACTGTGCTGTCAACAGCTATTCCATGGTCTTCTCTTTCTGGAGGCAGAAATTGAAGTCCTTATTTAAGCAGACTTTCAGCCAAATATGCAGCAATTAATTTCTACTATACATTTTATTATGAATTTACTTAGTAGTTATATCATGATAATGTATTTTATTGAATTCGTTACAATACAGAAGGTCCCTGTGCTAGACATGTAGTTGTCTAGATTGTTTATATGTTATTGACCAACTGTAAATATTGGAAGCAAACATAAAACAATCAGATCAATATGGGTAAATTTTGTACAGGGAGCTACAACTGTTAGTTTCATACTTTCATTTTAGAGACTCCTGTATCAGGAATTTATATAAGTTTAAGAATAGACCTTTAAAACAGTTTGCATTATCACCCTGTAAAAGCTAGATAAAATTAGACTAAGACCATTGCAAGATTTGGTTCAAGGTGTTGAATAATTTTCATTTAGTTTTAGCTTATTCAAATTTTTACTCAATTATTGATAAACACAAGTAATGAGAATAACACCACAAGGGCCCATTGAGAAGTGAGAACAATATAACACCATACATCTACTAAATAAGTGAGGAGCAGAGGAGGATGGCACCATAAATTTACCAAACAATGAGATAATGCAGGAACAAACTATTGATAAGACCAAACAAGTCTTTGGTTTGAACATTTGTGCTAACTTTAGTCAGATAACCAGCATAGTAAAATTCACATCTAGAGATGGTAGAAGCCCCTTACTCACATAAGTTCCTTCCCTATAGAGCATGTGTGATAAAATAAATGGGTACTATGTCTTTAAGTGAAAGTGAAAAAGTATTTAGCCAATGAATGTAGTTTTAGATTGTTGCATATACTGGAAGTTATGATCTTTCAATGTTTGAAGTGTATGAAAGCGGGTAACTAGCATACTGAAGGTGTGCCAGCTTTGTGGATTCATCACCCAGCACCCATCTCTGTGCAGACATGAATTAAACAAATACCTCGACTGTGTGTGGATTGACTTCTTGCACACTGGGTAGAATCTATATTTGGGACAACATCCTCATTTGGTCAGATTTATCTAGCTAGCATCAGATGTTTCAAACAAAAATACAGGCAATGTAACATTTCTCAGTAGTAGAGCAGTTACCAGTATCACCCCAGGAACATTAATTTCAGTTCAGGTAACCCTCCTATGTCTACATTTATTGGCCCCCAAGCAGCATAAAACATCTAAACTAAACTAACCTTAACTTATCCAAAGATCGTTTTCATTCACAAAAAATTAAAATCCTCCTTATTCCAGAGACTCCAGAACTTACATGTGTGAACCAGAAGAGTACCCTACTGAGTCAGACAAAACACAAGCTGAACATGACATTTTCATCTTTCATTAAAAATTGGAATGCAACATATATATTTTAACAACTTTATTAACATATTCAAGCAGTGATTAGCATCCACATCTATTATGTCACATCATACAAATGTAGATACAAAATTACTACAGTACAATATATATTCTCTGCATGATTCAAAATATTTGGTGGCCCCAAAAACTCTAAAATTCAGCAGCTTATCAAAAATTAAAACAATATTCTATTTAAAATGAAGTTCTGTTAGCAAATAGGCAGACTTCAAGAAATATCACTCAATTTAGTACAGTTTGAGAGGTTGCAGGAGGATATGTTTGAAGGATACATTCCAACATTGTGGCAGATACAGAAACATCAGTTTTAAAGCTTTCAAGCAAAACTCATACAACCTAAGTTGTCACCAGAAAGATCAGTCATCTTTAATTTTAAATTATTTTCTGTACTGTATCCAATTGAAAATTTTAAAAGTGCTCAGTATTAGTAAGTCAGACATACATAGCTACCTATTTCTTCCCATGAAAAAAGAATTACACTGAAGATTTCAACAGCCAAAGAAACCTACTTATACCCATCTTTTTTTTTCTAATCGCTTTCCCACAAAGATCACCTAGGTCTTCTCAGTTTTGTTGTTCACCCAAAGTAAGGAATTAGATACCTTAGGTGAAAGTAGCACAATAGAACTAGCTTATAGAAAAGTGATATACTATAAGCACTGAATTCTTTGAGACGCGGACTTGACTTACTTAAAAAGTATACTGTAACACCAGACAGGGATCCACCTTTTATAGAGACATTTTAACTGCCCTCACAAATACATTCAAGTAAGTATCCTTATTATTTTAGTAGAATATACTCTACAAGGCAAGCAACAAGAATACTCACCTCAGAGTTTTCCATTTAAACTAATTATATACAACTGGCTTGCTCCACCCATTACGTGCAAAGAGCAAGCATCAGTGTCAGACCAAAAAAAGTAGACTGATGGTGCAAGTCATTCTGGTGAATGCATAGGTGAGTGAAATACACAGCTACTGATCAAGCTTTATTTACTCAAGATGAGGTTACTGAAAATACGTAATATATCACAAATATGTACGCAAACCACATCAGCATCTACCTGAAGTAACTGCAGGATGTTTTGCAATTTACAGCAGTCATTTCACTGTAGAGCTTAACCTTTATTGAAGATAAAAAGTTACTCTTTAGACCCTATGTAGAAGCTTTATACACTTATGCTCATAAAAGAGAGAGCATCAAAGCAATTAGTGTTAATTTTCAACTTCATTCCTTGACAAAATCTGAAAGAAAAGATTTCTAATACAATATTACATTTAAAGCATTTTTCAAGAAATATTTCAGTTGTTTGAATGTGGATGCATTCTCCTCAAGGGAAGAATGTTTTTGCACCTTTATCTGTTAATACATTCAATATGAATAAAATAGGTGAAGCAAAAGTCATTATTGTCCAACAGTAGAAGGTTAATTTAGAGTAAGTTTAAGACAGAGGAGCTCCCTAATATGAAATACATAAACTGATATAATTAAGACACATTTTTATAAGCATGTGTTCTGAACAAAAAGGGTACAAGAGTATTCACCTGAGATAAAGCTAATATTTGAATATTTCTAAGTAGCAATGAGTTTCACTTGAGTAAAACTACTTGAAGCTTTAAAATATACATTTTACTATTATACAATATATGCAGTATAAGTAATTAAAATTGATGCTTACATAAAACTCCTAAAAAAACCCCCACCAAATCCACAGTGTATCAGTAATTCTAGTTACAAGACTTATGCTGCTTCATAACTTTAAAAAATTATAATTATTATAAATTTTAAACTCATTCTTCCAAAACTGATCTTTTGAGTACAAGCTTTAAGGAGCAATAAATTAAAGTGTAAGAATTAGCTCATTGCAATTTAAATATATACATATTCACCAATTAAGAAAATATTCAAGCTTTGGGAAAAAAAATTATAAAATTGATTATACTTTCTT
>VWZT01014703.1:0-12601 GCA_013397055.1 Pachycephala philippinensis
AGGGGACAAGGAGGGTCTAGCCTAGGAGAGTTGAGGGAGAGAAGACGTCTGTCACATCCTGCACCGGAATGGATGTAAGAGAGTCTCTCCTGGAAAGTCAGAAGGGGCAACAAAAGGGGAGTAACTGAGAGGGTAGCCTTGGCGTGGCATAGGTTGTTGTCTCCTGCTGCAGTCTCGCTCTGCTCGCGCCAGGCCTCTGCGTCATTGTGTTCGGTGGGTAGCGGCAGCTGGTCTCCGCTTGCGACCGAAGGAGCCAAGATGGCAGCCTTCCGGTCGAGGCCGCGCCCACTTCCGTTGGAGNNNGGGGTGGGTCCGCAACAGGGAGGGGTTCCCGACGAGAGGGAGGGAACCCGACACGGACACGCCCGCGACGCAGGGGGAGGACCCCGACGCGAAAAGGGAGGGAAAACCCGAATGATGGAAATGGGGTTCAAGGTGACTTTCCTGTAGCAGGAGACAAGGAGACTTAACAAGATGGCCGTGGCTGCCGCGCGACCAGCGCCATCTTGAAATTAAAGCAAAAAGAGGTTAAAACAACTTTACAGGGAAAGTGGGTACGGGAAATCGCTTCTTCTCAGCTCTCGTTGCACCTCTCCCGTAGGAAAGGCTCAAGGAGAGCGATCTCGTTTAGAACTCCTGTTGCACCCCGTCCTTACACAGGGCTCAAGGGGAGATTCTTTCTTGGGAAAGAGGGAAAGGAATGGATCTGACCCGAGCTAGGAGGCATGGTCGTCCCAGCTGCCTCAACCGAGCCCCCAGAGCCGTGACCGGTGCAAGGAGATACGTAGACCCGGACCGCACTCGTTGTCCCGACCAGGACCCAGAGCAACGGCCAAAGCAGGGGCCACGATTCCACACCACCGCCCCGATCAGACCCAGAAAATAGGATAGGGAAACGAGTTTGGAAGACTCCTGTCGCAACCCTCAACCTCAAGGCGTGAGGGAGTCTCTCCAGGAAAGAAAGTTCTCGAAGGGAAGAGGGTTAGGGAGGAAAGCTGCACTGGAGAAGGGGCTCCCTCCCTGAGCTGAGACGGTAAGCGACCGAACCCGCCCCCCGATGGTACCCGGGGAGAGCCATCCCCCACCCGAATGTCAACTCCCAGCTATGCGACGAGGATAAATTGGGACTAACCAAAGAGGGAAAAACCCAACAAAAAGACCTCTCACTCTCCTGATGGTATGCTCCTCCGTGGTGGAGATCCTTCCGGAGACACGGATCTTTTCAGCCCGACGCCGCTGATCACTCGATGGTCGGAGCTGTTCGGCTGTCGTGGCTGCCCGCATTCTCCACCAATTGTCGCGGTCTCCGGCGACAAGTCCCCGGAACGGATCCCCCCGCCGACGTCCTCCGGGCCGCGGGCTGGNACGTCCTCAGGTCCGCGGGCTGGGAAACGGGGCAGACTCCCGCTAGGAGCGGAGCGGCGCCGGCGGAGGAGGCGAGGAGAAGAGAGAGGGAGGCTTCAGGCATCTTAGGGTTCCAAGGCTTTATTCATAGCGGGGGGGAAGGCGGCATGGTCCCGGGCCCCAGCTGCCGCGACGAGGAGAGGGAAGCCCGAAAGCCCCTAGCCCGAAGCCCCTTACAAAATGGAGGAGCACATACTTATACAGAGGGGGCGGTACACAAACTGTGGGGTGATATACGGGGACCAACGGGAAGAGGGACAAGGGATCAGAAGATCCGCGGGGATAGGGAGAGGGGAGGGTGCTTCGGCGGAGGAGCCCGCCTCCACATTCTCCCCAGGGGGAGGGAGTGTTGGCATGGCAACTAAGACCAGCCCGCAGCATATTTGTATTACCTCTCTTTTGTTTGTCTCCTCACTGGCCTTCCAAACACCCGCTGGTGCAGGGAAAACGGTGTGAGCAGCATGTGGGTGGCTTAAACAAGTGCTCAGAGGCTGCAGAAAGAGGGCAATTTGCTGAGCTGTACACTCTCAGCAATACTTCTCTTTGGTTTTGCCCTCTGTAACTGGTCATCATTTTCTTCCTGAAACTCTGTCTTCACTTTATTATTACTTTTCATATGAGATGGTTGCCTTTGCTTGCGTTGGGACTGTACGGTACCACTCCAGAGTGGTGAGCCATTGCCTGCTGCCCAAATGGCTGAGGTTTGCCATGTGGCTTCACTGCTCTCTGTCAGTGGATAACTGTGCTGAAGTATGAATCCTCAAAGTGCTCCCCTTTTACTGAGATGAGGGAAACATGCAGCTGAATTAAAACATGGAGTCCTGTCACGACTGGCAACGGTGGGAAAGAAGTGACTGACTTTGAGACACTAAGCTGTAAAACAGTCTGTCAGGTGGTGCCACCAAACTGACCCCATTTTTGACAGCACATTGTTTGTTTTCTGCATTTCTGTAAGCTAGGGAAAGAGAAGAGGAGCTGCTTTCCTTTGCATAAATATTTCTTTAGTAGTTACCAACAAAAAAAATACAAATTCACATTTGAAAATTTTGATGTTTCTTATTATACCATTGTCAAACTATGGAAAGTGAAGAAATTAAGAGAAACAGGGAAACTGCTTACTTAAAAGGAATGCAATCACCAAGTTTAGATGCAATCATCAAGAAGGTCACTTTGATATTCTCGACCCATCCTCTGGTATTATTTATTTCCAGGAAAAACAGAAGAGCAGATTTCATGAAAAGAACTAATGCCAGAAAATAGAATTTGTCTCACATCTCTAGGACATATTTGTTATAAACCAGAGACAAATATTTTTTACACCTTTCCCCTTAAAAATTGATCTATTCATACCACACATCTTTCTGCCATGTGTCAGACCTTTCCTTTCCTTTCCTTTCCTTTCCTTTCCTTTCCTTTCCTTTCCTTTCCTTTCCTTTCCTTTCCTTTCCTTTCCTTTCCTTTCCTTTCCTTTCCTTTCCTTTCCTTTCCTTTCCTTTCCTTTCCTTTCCTTTCCTTTCCTTTCCTTTCCTTTCCTTTCCTTTCCTTTCCTTTCCTTTCCTTTCCTTTCCTTTCCTTTCCTTTCCTTTCCTTTCCTTTCCTTTCCTTTCCTTTCCTTTCCTTTCCTTTCCTTTCCTTTCCTTTCCTTTCCTTTCCTTTCCTTTCCTTTCCTTTCCTTTCCTTTCCTTTCCTTTCCTTTCCTTTCCTTTCCTTTCCTTTCCTTTCCNTCACTGACCTGGGTGGCAAACTTTCTGTTAGTAGTTCCACAGCATTTTCCCTGCAATACATAGAGTGTGTTGATAATTTTCAGCCTGTTTTGATTTCTAAATCTCCTTAAAAACTGATGCTAAGTTTAGAACAATCAGACATTTCCAAGTACGATCATGATAAGTAAAAATATTTTGCAAGGGGTTTGTGGTTATGTGCTCAAGGAGAAAGGCAGCTCTGTTGAGCTAAGCAACAGGTTTTTCAAACACAATCAAGATATTCATAGGCAAAATCTGAACTTTTTATAGCCAGAGGAAGTCAGGAGTTGACTTCCAAAGCTAATTTTGGACAACTTCAAACTGGGTTCTTACTATTTTAAAAATAAACAACTACTGACTCAACGCAGAGGAAAGCCCCAGAGAGGGAGATGCACGTTTTCACTGATCACTCTGAACTGGTAATTTCAAACTCTACCTGTAGGGCCCATAAGCTATGAAAAATAAGTTGAATTTTAAAAAGAAAGTAGTGAAGAATCAGTGTGTACCCATGGGAAAACCCCTTTGCTGAAGAGCTCTCCATCAAGAACACTCCTGTGTGTTAACTCCTCTTACCTCTGAGTCAGGTCAAGGCTGAACTATCCACTCTTCCAAGAAGCCTACAGGCATGAGCTAACACGATGTTATTCTATTGACATGTCTGCTCACAAACCTCTAACCCCATGCATTTACAAATAATGAAAACAGATTAATAGATTTTAAGCCCAGAAGTGACCATTATTATAATTTTAGCCTGACCTTGCGTTCTAGTAGGGGTCATAGGATATTGCAGAGTTTTGTGCCAAAAATATGGCATTAGAACTGCATTGAATTTTGCATAAAGATGGACAATTTTCCTTAATTGTTTATGCTGTTCTTAACTAGGTGAAAAATTGAAATAGGAACTTATCAGTGAAAAAAATCTACCAGAGCCTGCTACCAGAGTCTATTGGGAATATGTGGAAGGGTGAGTACTAAAAGCAAAGGCTGCAATGACAACAGAAAATAGATCTGAGCAGGATCTTAGAAGCTAACCTGCAGAAGCAGTTCCTCTCAAAGGCCAGGGTAATGCTATTTGAAAACAATGTCTGATTCACTAAAGGAATGACAGAATTCCTGCTAACATCAATAGTTAATGCCACTGTTTTTACACCATGAAGTAAGCATAAGGATTAATATACAAGGAGGATAAGAAAAGACTTTTTTTGTTGTTTTTGTTGTTGTTGCTGTTGTTTGTTTGTTTGTTTCTTTCCCCCCCAGGGCAGAGTTAAGGATAAAGATTGCGATCACCACACACGCTTAATGTGCTTCACAGCGACAGTAAATGCTCATGCAGGATTAATTAAACAGAAGATGTATTAAACAGTATTATGTATTAAAGTTGATAAAACATACTTTGAATCCTTTACTGAATGAATTTCACTGACCTGTCTTCTTCAGGGAAAATGTATTCATTTGTGGGTAGCTTTCTATCTGCAGTTAGGAAGGTGTAATGTGAAAGCTTTTGCAAGGGTGCACTTGAAAAGTAGGGGATCAGTAATGTCCTGAAGAGGCTGCTCATGTGAGTAGCGGTAAACACACCTATGCTGGATCTTGATCCAAACCCAAAAATCTTGTTCTATGAAGTACAAGTCTCTATGCTTAAAACTATTGAATTCTTATTTTCTTTCTCCTTTCTTTAGGTTTTGTAATAGTCACTAATTCACAATGGTTCACATTGAAGATACAATTTTGGAAAAAAGAGAAAATCACTAACTGCAAATAACCTTACCTGATTAAAAAAATATATATCATATTTCAAGAGCACTGGATATAACAGAAAGTTGTCTGATGCCAGTAAACAGGAAATAAAAAGGGGGATGTGGACAGCCAGAGAAAATTCAAGTCTCATGAGACCAATACATAAACATAATGAAGTGCTGGTGGCAATTCGGCATTTCTCTAGCTTTGGGGAATAGAAGGTCAGGGGTCTAATTGTGCTGCAGAGAGGAAAATGTTTGCAATGTGGGGATGTGTTAGAAACTGTCTTAAGATTTGGAACTAGGGAATTCATAAAAAAAAGAAAGAGAACTAAACAGTTAAACACTAAGGTAATAAAGGACAGCGTTGTTTATGAAGGGCTGAGTCAAACAGGCAGCAACTTCAATAGACATCAAACGTCCAAGATTCGGAAATGTGAATATGCTGTTTAGACAGAATCCTAAATAGAGATTAGGTGGGTCTGTATTCTTAGGTATGCAACCAGCTCCAAAACAGCCCTATTTGCTTTTAACATGGGGAATCTGCCTTGAGTCTTCTTTTGTTTTGGGAAATGTGCATCACCCAGTTGTTTGCTGACCTTATGAGACACTTGCCTTGATTTGTTTCCCTCTATACAGACAGTCATGATCTGCAGCTTCTGTACCCAAACCCATTTCCTACAAAGCACAACCCTGTTGCATGTGGTAGCACACTTCTCGTAAGAGGTCCTTAAGAATATACATACACTGGCCTGGAGAAAATCTTAACAGAAAGCATACATAAATTTAGAGATGGAATGGAGCAAAGCAGAGGGTACCTTACCAATCTGTGCCAAGAACAGAGAAATGCTGTCTGTACTACAATTATTGCTGTTATTTACTGGCCAATGATACTTTTATGCACTGGAGATAAGTGCATAGAGATGGTTGATTCTCCAGAGAGCTTCTTTTCTTAAGCATGTTTCTCAAGAACTGCTCAAGTTGATTGAAAATGTCTGTTCTCACCTTCCCCTGTCCCTGTTGGAAGTTACCTGTGCTGCAGATTACAGCAACTGGAAAACTGCCATCTTTACATCCGTTCTGGCCAATGGCTATGCCCAGAGGTTAAAAAAGCAGTCTCAGCATTTGTTGGTTTATCCTTGACATGTGAAGAAAAGAATAATAATTCTTAAACCCTTCCTAAAGAGGGAGTATTGGAGCTGAAAGAAGCAGTTTTGCTAATTTGGAGATCTTCCTCTGGTCAGTCCAAACCCACAGTTCCATTTCCAGAGAGATCTGATATAATTCTTTTAGACTGGGAATAATAAAAATATGGTTAATGTCAAGAACAGAAGCCTTCCTTTCATTTTTTTAGTAGGTGCATCAAACTTGATAGATGGTGAAAGTCAGAATAAGTTTCTAAAATATGCAACTAGAATTCCTGCTTTTTATATCTTGATCCTGTTCCCAAGCAAAAATCAAGGGGAGTTTTGCTGCTGACCTCTGCAAGGAGAGAGCAGGGCCTTCAAATTGCATAGCAAAATATTCTTTATTCCTTTCTGTTTTAATGTCTATATAGATGTAGGCTGGAGTAGGATGAAAGTGTCAGTTTTTACATTTAAGGATTTGTGCTTTATGAGCCTTGATATGTTAATGCTTCCTCTGGGGCTATTCTGGATGAGTGCATTGCACAGGTGGCCCACTGCAATTTATAGACACAATAATTGAACAAGAGAAATAAGAGACAAGAGTGTTTTCAGCACATGGGATGCAGCTGGTTCAACTACTTTAGCAGGAGGCATAACTTTTGTATGACAGAGTCCTTTTCTAAAACACAGCAAGGAGGACTTTTTTCATGGAGACCCATGTGCTGCTTTTTGCACTTACCCAGCTTGCCCCACATACCAGAGCAGGCTCTGAGAGTTACTTTGTCATGCCCTTAAATGAGCAATTTCGTCTACTATAATTTATACTGCTAAGGAACTCTTAAAACAAACATCTGTTAAACCAGAAGTTGACTTGAGAAATGCATAACTCCCACGAGCTGAACAGTCCCACACCAAGGACCATTAAATTTAGCAAAGTGCTAACATAATGCAAAAAAGCAAAACAACTATTACAGTTACTATCAAATAAAGCTAAGCTCAAAATAACATCTTCATTGCTCTCCTGTCATTTGTTTACATGGTTAACCTTGACTTTCAAAGTTACAAAATCAATGTCTTGACATATGACAGAAGTTTTTCCTTACGAAACTGGAAGATGCTCATCTACAGCTATTTGTCTTCCTGAAATCTAAAATTATGAATAAACAAACTACTGCTAGTTGTTACAGACAGAACCTGCTAGGAAAAATTCTAGACTATGGAAGGATATGGAGCAAATTTCAGAAGTATTTAGGTTTCTGCCATTTTTTAAGAAGAAAATTAATTATATCTCAAACTTCCTGTAGATTTAAAAAATGAAAAATGTGATTTGATTCTATTAAACAGTAACAATTAAAAGATGAAAATCAAATCTTGACTGCCTAATAGCATGTATTCTGATACTACAAGATTTGTGGTATCTTTGGATCAGGATTTGAGGATGGAGGAAACAGTTTCTAGCATTTATGTGATACAAGTATTTTTAAAATTTAGTAATAAATCTAACATGAAGGTATTCTACCTTCAACAAATATTCCAGTAATCAGTGTCCTTTATTGTATCTTGATGTATACATTTAACAATTTCTGTTTGGGATGTTTTGGGAAAGAAACCTTAATTACCATAACTCAGTGCTTATACACAAAACGTTTTTAGTTTAAAAGTTAATTAAATGCCATAGTTAGTCAATTAGTTAAATTTTATTCACTGTTTCTCCCTCTTAAAAATTCATAATAATTAATTAACACCCAGAAACTTTCATTTGTCCCTTTGCACATTCTGCAACAGCACAATTTTAAAGTTTCTATAGACATATTGGAGACATTGCTCAGCACACAAGGAATGAGGCCATGAGTCATTGACTCACGTGTACTTCTGGGTTTAGGCAGTTATGAACAGCCATCAGTGTAACCCGTATTCTTATCCCATCTGAAACTTAGTGCCAAGTTTCACAGTCCTAATTTCGGCCAATTTTAATTACTGTGATAACCACATCAGGTATAATTTCTTCTGTTTGACCACAGTTTACATAAAAATGGGGGGGAGGAACCAATGTTTTTGGCATTAAGAAAACACTTACATGTATGTTTAAAAATTATCATTAAAATACACATTTATCACACAATCTTCACAAACTTCACTTACATCAAGAAAAAGAATTCTTCACACCAAAGTCAGACTAACACTGACCGAGGTGGGAAATTTGCACACACTCCACCCCTCACCCTTTCACCACAACACAACAACAAAATTTCCCCAAAATTATTTAAAATAGATTTAAAACATAAAACTCGTTACCAAAGTCCATATGCTTAAACATCTTACTGAACTGGGACTACAGACATGGAACTGAGTTTAGACAGAAAAAAGTATGCATAACTTCAAAGCAAACTTTTTTTTAATAAATAAGAAGAATTCGCAAGAGGCGCGTCACAAATTTCCACAACAAAATGTATTTATAATTTTTTTCAGAAGGATTCCTCCATTCTCCCGTTTACTCCTCTATAGCAATTGTTTTGTCCTCTCATTTTCAGAAAGTAATGGAAAATGAGGGCCATAGATAATACCCTGATAATCTAGAGAGTTCTATTCTATCCTGTCAGGATTTCAATTTTGTGATTTTTGATTTAATAAAACAATGAAATAAATGATCAGCTGAAACGACACATAATCTTCCAGGAGCCTCTACAAATGTGATGGAGATTTGGTAGAGGTCTGTCATTAAAACAGGAAGTTGAGCACCACAAAAATGCCCAAGAAAGGCAAGAGGATGCCACAGTGGTAGCAACATTACTGGTGTTCTACAAATTTCCAAATAATTCAATTACCTCTGAGACCACAGTTTGACAGAGTACTCAGCAGAAATCTATTATTAAGCTCACAACATAAATGATACCTGCTTTAATATCTTACTGTCTCCTACACAAGCTTCACTGGGCACAACATCCTTGGCAGTTACAAGTAAAAATTACAAGTTTCCAGTCTGTGTCTTGTTTATGTGCTGTTCTTGTTTCCCAGGAGCAGTCTTTGCTGCACTATCCCATCTGGGCAGTAAATGTTCCAGTTATCCTTGGCAGCTGCCTGCACGACCAGCACCATGACTTAATTTTCAGCAGTTCCAACATCTACCTTTTCTAACTAGATGTAAGAGGCAATCTATTTCTGTTTCTCAGGGCACATGGGGTAGAAGAAGAAAATGTCTGCTTTTTCATTCATTGTCTATTACTCATTTTAATTTTATTACGTGCTTTAGATAAAGGCAGAAAATTTTATACTTTGTAGTTTTTCTACAAGGCTGCAAGCCTAGGGACTACACTGAAGCTTACTTCAACACATACCGTGCTTAAACCCACAAAATTTAATTTCTGTTATGTGTTTATGATAATCAGAACTAAAACCGCCTTCACCAGAAATTGTGATGACATAATTATATTGGCATATATCTGAGTATATCCCAGTTTCTTTGAGTTCTGTACTCAGCCATAAGCTTAGGCCAATGCATGCCTCTAGGTCTGAGCTCTCCTAATGCTAAAAATAGATTCCTCACATTTTTCCATGTATTGCAACAAATTTACAATCCAGTTAAATGCTGTTTATAGAAGAAAGATGAAGAAAATAAATTGCTCCATCTCCATGCATTCTTCTTGCTCGGCCTGAAAGCAAACAATTCTGCTTTGCTCATTGATTACCAAAATAGTTTCTTGATGACTTGTTAATTTGATAGGTCAGGCAATTTATTAGGTGTTTCCTGTGTTTCCAGCTACAGTCTGCATTGCAAGGAAACAAGTAGTGTCTGTGGCATGGAAGATGAGTCTGTGTCTGATGAGAGCCATGTGTACCAAACTCCCATTTTTCATAAGTGCTGTCATTTTACAGATGTATGACCCTCTTCTCCTGGTTACAGAGGAGGGGGGCTGGGGGAAGATAATGTACAGGGTTCAGTAGAGAAACCCTTGTAGGCAGAGACACAAATCATGTCATGCAAACCAGAACAGGCTACAGGAACATCACATCTCTTTGCAGAAGACAATAACAGATAGGACAGAGAAAGATGGAGTCTAAGATGATTAGGAAAACAGGAATGGTTAATGGATAACAGCAACGTGGCGCCAAGCAGTTCATTCCATGTCATAAAGATATGAGGCAACACAAACAGAGAGCAGGTAAAAGGTCTTTGAAATTCATCCAATCAATGCAGATGCAGATTTGTGTTCCCAGTATATTTGACAGAGAATAATACAGACTGTGGAGAAATTAATGTATGTCAAATTAAGTCTTTTGTTTTCTTAGCATCTCTTATTCTCAGCATGCAGTATATCATCTCCAATTTCAAATTACAATTTTGGTTTTGTTATTTTTCTTTAACATCTCTTCCCTGCAAATTCGAATCACTTTCTTTTGCCTTCAAACACAGGGTTAACATGTATCTTAGGAAGATCATTTCTCTTTTACATCAAACCGGTAAGCTTGAGAAACACTCCGAAACACATGGCAGTAATTCCACCCCACTCCTCACCTCCTGTGGAGGTCCCTACTGTACTACTATTGCTGCAGAATTTGACTGGTCCCAATGCACGCTGAAGGCATAGAGGGATCAGTGCTACTAAGCCCCTGACCAAGAGGGTTCTCAAAACACTATTACATACATATACGGGGCAAATTGAGGTATTAGTATTTAGTATTAGTAGGGAAGACAGGTTAATCTCTAATTCTACTCTGCTTCATTTAGGGCACCTATTTTTATTTTCTACTTCAGTACTAAATTACTTATAAACCCTCCAGTTTTGATTGGCAGTTTGTGGCAGCCCAGTTTTGCAGTACTTGGCACACCTGTCACAGAGTAATAATCCTGGAAGAGCACTGAGAAGTTAATTTGCAGTGATAAAACGGTTGAGACATCAGGGTTCAGCATGCTTATACATGAAAAGTGCTTGAGACTACACTATAGCTAGTCTGAAGGAAAAAAGCTCCCTGACATCCTCTCTGTTCAGAAGCTTGTATCCCTCGCATGCACAAATTTACAAGTATATTGTGGATTTCGTAGGTTATCAACAGAAAGCAACAAGAAATGAAGTGAGCATATGTCAGCATGTTTTGAATCAACCAGAATTTGTATGAGAAACCAGTTAAAGGGCTTCAGCTCTTTCTTTTCACACAAACACTACTTGTAAGAAAGGTGGTAATGTGTAGTCGCTGTAAAGTGACCAACAGTAACGGGATGTAAGTAACAGAAACCTATTAGTATTGGGTAACTTTTCAAATCTAAATGACAGAAAACACAGGAACACAGCCAACAGACACTTCAGTAACGTGCTTGTTTTTGACTAAATCATCTACTTTGGTTGCGAGTGTTTATCCTTACTCAGGCAAAGATTTCATTGACTGCAGTGGAAATTCTGACTGTACGAGGAATGCAGAATTTTTTTCCTCCTGTAAACAGAGGTTCTCTGGAATTGCAGCCTGCACATAATAAACCTCTGAAACAATTCAGACCCATCATTCTATTTCACTGTGAACAGAACTCCAGTATATCTCAGTTAACAATAAACACAGGCTCTCCTCCCAGTCCTATTGAAATCTATGGCAAAACTCCCAGTGACTTCAATAGGAGCTGTAGCAGACCCTGAGGCTTTCAAAGACCAGACATGCAATGCTTTAGTGTTCTGCCTCCTTTTGCTACAGGTCAAGCCTTTGGCTTTGTAAAATAAGGAGAAACAGTATGTATTTTCTGCCTGGTTGATGAAAAAAAAGTAAACCAGCACTAACAGGCATTTATAATAAAAAGTGCTAAATGGAGAGCATGAACCTCATATCACACAAAATCAATTTTATATACTCATCCTATAATAAAATGCAGTCAATATAATGCTTTCCCACATGTTCCAAATCACTAAATGACAGTTAAGCATCATCATTTACCCTAGTCAATTACATATAACAGATAAGTAGATCAAAAAAGTTACATCTAACCTACTATAAAATAAAAAATGTTAATTACTGCAGAGGTAAGACTAGAATTAAACAGAGAATGATGTGTTTGCTAGATAACAAAGTTAGGAAAACAGGACTAAATCTCTGTATGCTATGATTACCTCACATTTGATAACACTGTCCAAGATGCTGTTTATTCTTTAGATAAATGTCCTAATCAATAGATACATGAAGACAAAATAAGAGCAATCAAGAGGGGTGTATTTGCCTCTCTATTGGTACATATCTATTGAGAGCAAATAGAATTCTCATCAGCAGAAACTACTTTGAGTCTAATTTGCAGTTCTGATTTATAGCTTTTAGAGACACCATGTCAGGGATATGGCAAATATTCAAGCATTTGCTTAGCTAAAAGATAAAGGGCTATAAAGGCAGCTGAGATACGACACAGAAAACAAGGTTTAGGATAGTATGCTCAAAACTGTAGGTCACCTTTCTTCAAGATCAGAAAGAAGCAACATGTCCCCATTGCCCAAGGGTTCAAGGAGAAAGGGTCTCTTAAAAAGAATAGTTGCTCACGTTTTTTGTCACTGACAGCAGACAGAGCAAGTCAAAAAAAAAATCACAGCTTTTTTGTCATTACTCCAGTAAAAAAAAAAAAAAA
>VWZT01014703.1:12625-32856 GCA_013397055.1 Pachycephala philippinensis
TGTATGAATACTCAATTTAAAGACAGTTGTATTACTAAAGGTTTAATAGGGAAGTTTTAACATGTGAATCAGCACCAAGCTTTCACTGTGCTAGGACCTATAAAAATACAATAGGCTCACTGTAAACTGGCAGGATGGAAATAGCCAAATGCTTCTGATTCACAGGGCCTTTTAAAACATAATTCCCCTGACAGAAATACCAATTACCCCTACCTCTAACATTTGCTGCAACTGTCTGATGAATTTGTTATAATCCAGAACAGTAAAATTATCTAGGTTTTAAATTTTAAATTTTAAATTCTAAATTTTCTCTCCCCTAATGTCACCTAAAAAAGTCCTGAGGATTTAAAATATAATAAAAATAATTTCAGTGACTTGATTTGTAATCCTGGCTTTCCAGACAGTTCAGGACATCTGAAGAGGGCACAAACTGTAATGTAGGATTATGAAGCTGGAGTAAAGGACAAGAGAGAACTTCTCATAGTGGATTGCCACTATCAAATCCATGAAAATAAACCACAACCTAAGTCTCTTTTTCACTTTGACAAACTATGTACTAAGCAGAAATAAGCATGTAAAGAAAAGTTCAGCTCTGCTTAAGTCAGGGAGTTGCTCATCACTCCAGTGAGGATTTCAGATTTTACATCTAACAGAATTTGCCTTTTTCAGTGCAGGCAGCTGAGGGGGATGGTATGCATATTTTCTACCAGCTATGAGTGCGGGGGTTTTTCCTGCCCCTTAAGAAAACAGCTTCTGAAGATCAGACCCAAACATTCGTTTTCGGTTCAGTATTCCTGGAATGCTCTTCTGCTTCCTTACACTTGTTAACTATTTGCACCTCACAGTATCCTCTCTGTAAAGTGGTGTTAAAATATCTCTCTCACATGGCTTTGATGACAATTAATATTTATGCTGATCTTTGAGAGACTGGAATGGAAGTTAGCACAGTATACATGCCTGGTTTTGTTCCCACTGTTCAGAAAAGCCTGTACAAAGCTAATACTTTGCACTAGGGATCTTTCTCATGGACAAGGAATGAAACTAGTGATTAGAACTACTGGTGTCAGATCAAAAGAGACCCTCTATTCACCCTATCTCCCTAATTTATTTTTTGGCATTATCTTTTTCCTTCCTATCTTTCCAAGGCCCAAGGCATCAAAATTTACATTTTCTTTGTGTTCTAGCCTTAAGAAAGAAAGGAAAGAGGCAGTAGGAGGGGAAAGCAAGAGAGATAAAAGGAACAAACAGCTCTAGATATCAAGCAGTGTAACCAATTCCTTAATGTTAGTCTGTGCTTTTGAATATCTTATAATTTATAAACTGGAAACACATTATGCTTTGATTTTCAAACAGCAGCTGAAGTCGCATGCCTGTTCTAAGCCTTTTAAGGGATAAGGAAACTCACGGAGATAAAAAAATATTCACTTGTAATTCTTTTATGATCCTGGTAGTGTTCCAGATTTCTATGGCAGGTGGTGTGGAAGGGATTTGAAAGGTAGTGGAAAGAAAGGATGAAAGTCATTTGGAAGAATGCTTCACTTCTGTGAAAATTGGTCCAAATTCTCTGCCTAATCACCAGAATTACACAAGTACCTGTTGCTTTTTAGAGGCTTTATAGTTTTAATGGTGACATTAAGCAGAATAGCTGCTGTCAGGTATGCAAAATCATACCACAAGAGCTTTTCTGCATTTCTTCAAAATCGCCATTTTGTGACGTTCTGTTGTGCTAAAGGGCCACATCTTTAATTCATTTGTGACAAAAGAGTGTGATCTGACTTGCCTTAAGTTTCTGTAGCACTCAAGGTAAGCTTTGTATTATAGTCTGAGATTCACTGCATTCAGTGAAGAAAGACTGCAAAGGAAACAATACACCAGTGAAAGCAGGCTGAAAACACATCCATCTGAACGAGAAATTCAGCCAGATATTAAGGAAGGCCAGTGGCTACCAAGATGATAAGCCTCTCTATCTGCACATACACCAGAACAGAAGGCCTGGGCATGGCTTTACATGCAAGATGTGAAATAGTTCTGCTCCAGCTCTCAGCCAGAGCAGCAGCGTAGGAGACAGGCAGTACAGGGATACTGTACAACTTCAGCCCTTGAATTCTACAATGATAAGGCAGACTCCCAGGATTAACAGCCCTGTCAAGGGTAAGTCTCTGAAGTGCTTATTTGTTTAGAAGAACCAACTCATTCATCATTAAGGAGTGATAGAAATGGAAGTCCTCTGACACAGTATCTGAAGTCTACCTGGATGTATGTTTGGTCGGTATCATGGAAAGCAGAAGATGAAATATTGCTATCTGGTTTTGAAAACAGTATTAAAATGAAATACGTTACTTGTGTTTGTAATGCCTGGTTTCTAAGATGTTTATTTCTTTTCATGGAAATATTGCCAGCCAAATTGAAAGTATGTACTTATGATGAGCAGAAATATACCTGTATGAACACAATTTTAAGAACAGTAGTAAAATTTAAATTAACATCCCCCCAACTTCAAAAAGAAACAGGTTAAAATTTGACTTTCTATGAACTTTAAATAGATGTTTCTGATAATAAGTAATGACATTTGTCTGGTAAAATTGTGAAATTGATTTTTTGTTAAGCTTCATTTACATAAAGAGTGAATGCAACTAAAAATTTGCAATACAAAAATCCTGAACTACTCATATAAAGATCTTGACTATATGGAGTTATTCTATGAATGGTCCTATACTGCAAAATTGGAACCTGTTTCTGGATTTCTCTGATCCAGGGTCTTATTCATAGCCCACCTTTCCTCTGTATCTTACTGAAAATTATAGTGAGGAGAAAGAGTCTAATAAAAACATGTTGTAAGAGCTGTGAATGACTTAAATACCTTTCTTGGAGACCAGAAGACTAAAATGAGGATGGTAAGAAGCAACAGAGACTGAAGAATATAAAACACTGCAAGAAATGCTGGGAAGCAATTCCTCACTCTGTTGGTGGTCTTGTAGATATTGGACCTAATTGGATGTTAAGAATTAAAGGTATCTTGTCCTGTCATTTTGACAACATGTGTAGTGAAGCAGACTAGGGTAACACTTGTTTTAACATTAAGAGACATATAAAAGTTTTCTTTCCAGTTTAGAAAACCTGTCATTTACTGGAAGTGCAAGCATAAGTTTTCAACAGAGTTGTGGTAGGAAATGCTAATTTTCATAGATTCATAGAATCATCAAAAGGTTAGAGATTATTTCATTCCAAAACCCAATGCCATGGGCAGTGACACCTCCCACTAGACCAGGCTGCTCAATTTTGTTATCAGTCCCACGTTTCCTAGGCTGTTATATTCTTTTAAATTTATTAGAGGAATCAAAAACAATAATCCAAACAAACAACCCCCCTGCTTATTCAGTGTTTCATTAATTCTCCTCCCCCGCCCACACCCCGCCTTTTTCTTTTTTTTCCTGTTTTTTTTTTTTTTTCTGTGGAAGAAACATGATTAGGTTATAAAGAAACCTATTTTAAATGATTGTGCAGGATATTGGCACACTCCTAATCCATATACGAGAAATCTGTCAACGGAGAATTTCACATATTTCAGTAAGAGGAAAGAATTATGCAGAATCACTGTCTTCAACACAGTAATGGTGTGACTAGAAATACTAAATCCTGTCAATAATTTGGCATCAACATTGAAGCTGACACCGTTTTTAAAATTAGTAATATATGTTGTGTATGACGCAGTGTCAATCACTGTACATTAGAAATCATGATAGATTTCTGCTACAATTCTGATTTTGTGGTTTTTTAGAAAACATCTGATTACCCCGACTATTCAAGAACTGCTCCCTTAGAAAGCACTAATTAAGATACTGAAGAGTCTCATCTAATATTTATACTTCTGGTGTTGCACTAGATCATTTTGCAGTGCATGAACAGCGTCATGAAGAAGGAATTAGAAGCAGTATAGCTCTGAGCCTCAGATAATCCTTCACTGATTAGTGAGATTCGCATCATCACCTATTCTGAATGCACTCCTCTCAGGATGTTGATAAAGCCCTTCAGTATCACAATATGGACTTCCAAGCACAGCTACGGCTTTTCTACCCAATCAAAGTGAAACCCTCAGTTCACCTGGTTAAGCTAGCTAATCCTAAATCGGCTTTTAGATTGTCACTTAACAACTCTGAGGCACTCCAGAAGGATCCCGCACAAATCCTGTGGTAAATGAGGCCTAGGCTGAGCGAAAATGAACAAACAAAAAGCTTTAAAAATGGACAGCAAATTCTTTATCTAAGGCATATTTTTATTTCTTTAGAGTGAGAATTAAGATGTCAGGAGTAGGACAGTTCTGTTAAACTGGTCTTCAAATGATGATGCATGCCTGCTTAGATTTCCAATGATGACATATGACTACACATTAAACAGCAAACTGATGCAAATAATGTGCAGAGGGTTTGGTGCTTTGCAATTTTTCAATATGTGGGCTATGACTAATCATACAAAATTATAGGTTTAATAAAGAAATTGAGAAGTTTTGTAGTTCAGACATATTTGTTGGCTTTGAAAAGGTCTGAACAATTCGAATTTATTGATGGACTCCCCAACAGTACGTAATCACCTTCTGATAACATTTTTAGCAAAAGTGACACTGCTATGTTAATGGCTGTATCTTTCAGGAAACCATATGCTTTCATCTAAGTCCTGCACACTATGGAAACTGTACTGAAAGCCTTTCTTGCATCTGGAAGAAAATCCTGTCCCTTGCAGGCAGGGGCCATGTGTAGGCTGGCAGCAGTAGCTGCTGACTGGCAATCAGAATGCAAGATAATGCTTGCATCTGCTACTAGAGATGGGCAATAGACACTGCCCAAGTATGCTTGCATTTAGGCTTCTTAGATTTCACAGGCTATACTGTAAAATTATTTCATCAAATACACCGCAATTTGCAATCTCATACTGGAATTTATAGTAAGATAATAATACAGGAAATATGCTCTGAAATTGTTTTAGAATTAAGTGACAGACGGAATTTGAACTTGTAACAAAAAATTACTCAAGTTTTAAAAATCTCCCTTTTGCAGTGAAATGAGGGAGCAAGATTCCAGCATTACCTGACAAGTGAAGGCATTCAGAACAAAATCTATCAGTGGCAGAGAATAAAGGTCTTGCCATCTGAAGCAGATCACTCAAGTACCAATGCCAGATTAAATAGAAAAAAACACACAGAGATCCAAGTTTATTATCTTTCATAGTGAATTGTTTAGAAATAATAAATAGAATACACAAACACTATACCATGGTAGTTTATTTTGTCTTGTGGGAAGTTTTAACAGTTTCTGGGATTAAACGGCTTTCCCCTTCTGTGAAGGGTCTGATGTAAACTCTTGTACTGAGGCTTAAAGTCTTAAGGTTGTTAGAAGTTTCCATCAGTCAGTCTGTATGTCAATGGATAAAAAGTTGGTTGCTGATCTGACCTGTTCATTGCTCTCTAGAATGATGCCATCAAACTGCAGATACATGTAGCAGTGCTGGGGGGGAAGGAAGGAATGGGAGAATAGGGTTATTTAGTGGGAAAAGTGAGTTCCTCTGTGCATTAATGTCAGGACACTGAGGCAAAGTCATGGAAATCTGCAAATTAATTTTGTTTGTGTGCATGTTCATTTTGCAATTGAAGCCTTCATTTTATAAACTCCTAAGAATTACATGTATTTGCCTTTGTAACAGAGGAAATAAAAAGACTACTTTTTATTTCTGAGACAGGTTAAAACAGCCTGTGTTGTGTAACATGCTAACTATACGAGTCTGCTGAACAATGTATGACTGCAGAGTTACACATCAGTTTGCCACAGACTAGAAAAATGCCTGTGAAAACTATGGTAGATAAAAGTAATTTCAAAGTTAGTTATCTAATTTCCATTTACGTGGATGAGAATAATAATTACAGCGTTGTTCAAATCTATTTTGAAATAATTTTTAAATTGATCTCCGAGAATTTCTGAAAGCTGCAAAAACCTCTCACTTAAATCCAGAATACTAGCTTTTTCTGTCTACATGTTATGAATTTATTTGCACTGATGTATTAACCATGTTTTACACAGAGATTGTTTAAATTCATCATTTTAGCTGCTTTTAGCTACTTTTTTAGAAATATGTTTAATGACACTCAGCATTTTCTACCACCTAATAAACTTCAACTGTGCTTTTGTTTCTCAGTCTTTAGATCCAGTTGTCTCCATCTCTAAATTAATACTTGTAAATATTAGAACAATTCAGGACTAAATCCTGAAATACAATATTTAGGCAACATAATTTTTTTTTCAGCAATGGGATTCTTGCCTCAAAAAGAGAGTAGGAAGGGATTTGGAGTTTGTATGCATTTTGGCAAACTTGGATTCCTGCCTCTAGTTATTTCCTTAATTCAGTTATCAGGAGAGAGTATCTGTGGCAAGATTTAAAACGTAAATTGAAAGGAAATCTATTCTGAAGAATAAGAAACAGTGGCTATTACAGGCCAGCCCCTGAGATTATGTTTACTGGCCAGGCATTAAGTTAAGGTATGTGTAGGTAGTTGAATGATCCACAGAACACAGGCTGTTCTTTGCATACCAGTCCTGCTCTGCAAATTTAAAGGAACATGAAAGCACTTCTAATTTATGTATTAAAAAATGTGGTGACCATGTCTGGAAAAGAATAAAACAAAAATGATGGTATATGTTCTAAAAGAGAGTCAGCTTTGCTTAATTAAGGGAAAAAATGCAGCAGACTCTAAAGGCATTTTCACTGCAGCCATATACCTTGAGGGCTGTATTAATAGGCCTAACAAAGGTTGATCAATGGGATGCAGCCCACTGAATTTCAGGTGACCACACTGGAGATGGGAGTCCCAGCAGACTACCTACTTTCTCTGTATAGTCTGTAAAGAGTTATGGACAATTACTTATCTGATCTATTTCAACAGCTGTTTCAGACTGAGGTGGCCTGCACTGCACTTTCCTCTAAGCACACAGACTGCCAGCAGCAACCAGGTTAGATGTGGACACCTGGGTATGGTCAGACAAGTCCTACTCTGTGAATGCGATGTCTTCCAGATGAGAATGGACAGTAAGACCGAAGAGAAATAGGTTTTTTGTTGAGGTTTGTAAAAGTATGCTTCCCTGCAGTACAGGAAGCTGTGTCAAGCTCCACAGTTATGATACCTGGTCTGTTTTGTAGGCTATGGAACTTGAAGCTCATCCACTTTCAATTCAAGTTTTGCTACAAGACAGCCTAATGCATGAGTTTTTGAAATACCATTTAGAGGTCAGCTATAACTCTCTGGCATATAGCAGGCATGTCACATGCCACAAGTTGATGATGAAGGTGCTCAGGTCAGGGGTGCGTCTTGTCGCACCCTGTTTGTAGTTGACCAAAACAAGCCAATAAAAGTTAACTAGGTTAATTTTTATAGCTCTTTCTATTAGCTGAATGCAGAGTTTATCATTCAGGAGAAAGGTAGTATCATGATAGATGGAAACCAAACATTAAGCCCAGACAGCACAAACAGAAGCCAAGCATAGGTCACTGGACAATCAAATCAGGCAACAACAATGGTTTAGGAGTGATTGGGGGCATAGTTCAACACACAGGACAAACCCATTGGTTTGCAGAAAATTGAATATTCTTTTGGATTTTACTGATTAATATTTTTCTTTTTTTTTCTTTTTTTTTTTTTTCCGGAAAAAAGAGTTGAGTCTTTTGAAATGTGTCAACAATTCATTCCTTGTCACATTTTCTAGACGGAGGGGAAGAACTCCTATCACAACCTTTGTGGTAGGTCACTCTGTGATCATCATTATCTGATGGGGTAGAATAATCCTGTGACACAATGGTGTAGATTATAATCCCCCCCTGTCAAGAATCTACTACAGACAAAATGGGTTAATATACAAAGTAGAACAAATCAGCAGAAAAACTGGGCTCAAACCACGTCACAGAAAATGGTTATAAACCAAGGCATGCTTATGTCTGATGAGATAGATGTTCTTGGCATTGATTTGCTGGAAGATTTCCCTATGTGTCAGTATTCAAGCAAGCACTTTGGAATAGTGCTAGGAATTTATATCCTGGGCAAAATCCTTTTAGACAAAATAAAATCAATGTCCCAGCTAGTCAGGATATTTTACTGCTTGTTCCAAAATAAAATTTCTTTATCTCCAGTCTTCACCAGATTCCAGATGCTGTAATAACTCATTTCTCCCTGCAGTTTCATTTAGAACTTCAAATCTACATTATGGTCACATTGTGTATGAAAAAGTGATTGCAAACTACCACCATTCTTGCAGCACTGCATTGCTGTTTAGTATCACTGAATTTGCATGGATTTGTATTTCATGAAAAATACACAAAGAAATATGGCTACTAACAGTACGTTCCTGTAAAACATCCATTTACAAACCATTGTTAAAAGAATCTTTCGATTTCATTCATCTCTTTTTAAATGTTCCATATGAACAGATCAAGTTTATCTGGCATGGGCTAGAAACAGTTCATTAAAAGGAAGAATATTACCATTGTAATATACTAATGAATGAAAATAAAACCCCAATGGGACCATAACTTAGAAGTGCTAATGTAAGAGGAAGCCACATTTACTAAAGTCTAAACAGACACTTGCAGGAATTAACTGAATGTGTTGTCTTTTTACTTGAAAAGAAAGAAAGGAAGAGAAGAGAAAGGCTTATCTGTATACAGCAAACTGTTCTGGAACAGGTGAGAGAGAGAAGACTTACAGATGTTGCTGCCAGCTATACCAGATGCATTTGGCAGTTGCACATTGCCCAGTTTACACAAGCGCTTGTGTGTGCCTTTATCTATTTATTTGCACTGCATATGTTCAGTTGTCTTGAGCAAAAAGTTGCATAAAAGTTGAAGAAATGCCCAGTGAATGTGGCAGAAAATAAATTGTGGGGATTTTTATACCCTTGTGTGATTATCTAAAGTAGAACATGCTATAAATTTAATTCCAAGTTCCTAATTTCTGGCAAATTTCAGTTGAATCAAATTTTGTCCTGAATTTGTTTGGAATCTAGTGTGTCTAGATTTGTGCCACCTCCAGTCTATCAACAATCCAGAGATGTCAGAAGTAAGATATTTCAGTGCAAGTTTTAACATAAACTGTATTCCAGGTGATACTGGCTTTTCTGGAAAGCTGTTTTAAAATACATTTGAAAATATGGATAATGAAGCTGCAGTTTACTAAATCTGTGGGGAATTTTCCACTGGTGATTTGTGATATGAAGTTTGCATCCTATAATGGAATGAATCTTAGGTATTCAAAATCCATGCAACATTTGTCCCCTTGTATTTGCTTTGGAAAAAAAAAAAGTAGCATATATTGTGCAGTTTTCATCTAAAGAGACTTTTGAGCAAAGTACAGATGCCCACACAGATTAACAGAGACCGTTTCTTTCTTGTCTCTCAAGCCCATCTGAATAGCAGCCTCCCCTGAATAATTTTACCCATAGGAAAAAACAGGACTGGCTCAGAGACCCAAATCTAATTCCGTGTCCAGCTCCTTCCCCGCTGTTTCAGCATGCTCCTCATGGCCACTAATAAAAATTCTACTAGTGTAGAATAACACTAGTAATTACCTCGACATAGGTACTTTTCATTCTGAGGTGATAAACCTAATTCTAACCATTGTAACAACAGACTAAGAGACACAAAATAAAAAAAACCCACAACAAAGAACACCAAACTGCCAAAAAACCCAACCCCAAACCAAACCAAGAAGGCACACACCTTAAACTAGGTTTCTAACCCTGGAATAACCTGCCTTTCCTTGCCAAATTTATCAGTTAAATTTTACTTACTTCAAACTCATTCCTAATCTATTGTAACTATTTTTCTTTGTTTTTTCTAAGATGCACCTCCCTGGTCAATAAGCAAGTGACCCTACCTGCAAGAAGGTGATCTGCAAGAAGAGGATCTGGCAAAGAAACTAAATAACCCTAAATAAGAGCAAAAATATTCCATTGCAGGAATGCAGAATTCTATTTACATCACTGGCATTCTGGAAGGCTGAAGTTTTTCAAAGGCACTACTGTATGCTAGAGAACAGAACACACTCATGGGCATTTTAAAGAAAGCCAGGAATTAGCCTTTGGAAAGTTTTCACATGTCTGTGGAAACTCACAAGCTACCCCATCGTTTTCAGGCATCTGTGATTTCCTTCCCCCCTCCCCTTTTCTTTTTGTTGTTGTTGTTGTTGTGACATATGGAACTGTCACTTCAAAACATGCGCTTGCATTACTGTGAAATGCATATTTCATTTCTCTAATCCTCTGTGGCAGCCAGAGAGGAAATATATTTTAAAACTTACTGTGGTTTTTGTGTATTTAAAGAGATAGCCTGAGCATCCTGTAGTGCCTCAAACCTGTAGCCTCCTCACCAATGTAATAAAAATGTCTGGTAATCATTGCTTTCGGGCTGCAACAGTTCCCATGTCTGGTGCTTAAAACCTAGCTAACCTCATGACTGAAAAACCAAATGAAGAGTGAGGTTAATGTGTCAAGGCTTTTGGATAGAAACATCAGTATCGAAAGTCCAGGAAGAAGTGTGGTGACAAAAAAAAAGAATCTGTTCTGTAATTTCAGAATATTTTATGGTATAGGGCAGAACTCGCCTTCCTCTGACTCCATCATGTTGTGTATAGGTTATGCTTGAGCAATTTACAATATAATCATACCACAGAAAAGGATTTGGATATGAAATATGAAGGGTGAAAAAGTTTCCAGGTGGAAGGTATTACTGATGTCAATATGCATTACAAGCACTAGGAAAATGTCCCACTTACCAAATAATATTTAAAACCAGTGTTGCTTTATAAAATTATTTTGTTTGAGTCCATTACAGAGCTCTGAAGATCTCTACATTTTTAGTTTGCACAAAACCCAAACATCTTTCCAGGAATCACAGCAAATCCCAAGACACACAGTATCTACTAGTATTATATATGTTACAAATATACCTAAAATAAAGGAATTATTAGTGGTATTTCTCCAAAGTGCCTCCAGCTCTTTCACAATTTTCAGATGAAAATACCAACTACCTGTCCTGTAAGCATACATCTCAGCAAATACACATATATTGGAAAAAATCAGGGCTCTACCATAGCTCTTTATCTCTTGCAGGACACCACTTAGGGAGAAGTAGCTAAGCTATTCTAAAGTCTCAGATTTCAAATGCTGTTTGGGTGCAGACAATGTGCCTTATTTTCTTTCTCACGTGCTGCTTACCCACATCATTAGCAAGACAACATACAGAGAGCCATTAACACCACAACACATTAAAGAAAAGTAGAAATTAAAAATATTCTGCACAGAGACCTTGTCAACTCATTACATAGTTTTACACACTGATATTGAAACATATCTGCCAGAAAAAAATTAAGTACCTTATTTTTATTCCTTTGAACGTTTCAAACGGGAACTCTGAGTAACTTAGGGTGAACTGTACAAAAAATTTCAGTGAAATGAGTGGGCACAACAAGGTTGAACATGTGCAGCATTATTTGCAGGCTCTTCTAAGTCACTCGTTCATAATGAGTCATCTTCATTATACCCAGAGAAATGCTATTGCTAGCAGAGTTTTGAAAGCACCTACAAGAATTCATTTTTGCCATTCAGGCTTAACATGTATAGCTCAGTCTTTGAACACACTGGGATGTTTATATAGCTGCACACATAATATACTGAGACAAGGTAAATCCCCACTTTTCTTTCTTGTCTTTCAGGTATTTTCAGTGGTTTCTTTGTGTTTGTCCTTCTATTTGAATTTTGCAATCCTAATTCTCAAAACCAGCTGAAGAGTAAACAAAGGCTTTGTGATGTCAAAAAAAAAAAAAAAAAAGGCAGATGAACAATAAATTGCATATAATGCAAGCTTCTTTTGCATTTCTTCCTTTAAACCAAATAAATTTAGAGTGACAGCCTTTCACAGAAAAAAAAGAAACACCGAGAAAAAAATGTGCAACATGAAATTGTTTTAACTGGCTAAGAAGTTAAATGCCTGTTCAGTATCTTTGATACATACTCAAAATCCTTTGTCAGGATTTTCTCAGTGTATTTTTCTCAGCGTCTGTTGGAGTTACCTGAATATTTTCAGTCAACAGCTGTTGAAAAGACATCCCAATGGCTCCCATCTCTGTCACTGCAGTCCATTCTGTGGACATTCTGTGTCCACCTTCTCCTGGGGCTCTCTTTAAATGAAAATCATATCACTTAGATCGTGCACTTTCTTTCTGCTTCTCTCTAGATGGCAGCATTTGCCTTAAGGACTTCCCTCTAGATAAGCTTGTCTCATACAGGAACATAAGGGCTCATGAAAAGTAGTGCCGGGAATCAGATATTCTTAGCCGTAAGTTTTGGGACAATTTTCACACTTTTCACTGTTTTGGGTTTGGTTTTCTTCGGTTTTTGTTTTTTTGTTTGTTTTGGGTTTTTTTTTTTTTTTGTTTTTTTTTTTTTTGGTGAATATTCATAACTCTTTACATTGATAACTGAAGTAGGCAGGGAGATTCAGTTAAGAGACACAATCTACATTGTCAGGGTGCAATTATCACTGCATAATCAGCCTGGGCCCCACAGTTCAAGAAGGATGTTAAGGTACTCAAATATATCCAGATGAGAGGAACAAAGCTGAAGAAAGGGCTAGAAGGCATGTCCTGTGGAGGGGCAACTAAGGATTTTGGGTTTGTCCAGTTTGGAGAAAAGTAGGTTGAGGTGTGATCTCATTGCTCTCTGCAGCTTCCTAAGGAGGGGGAGTGGAGAGAAAGTTGCTGAACTCTTCTTCCTGGGATCCAGTGACAGGACACATGGGAATGGCTCAAAGCAGCACCAGAGGAGGTTTAGACTGGACTTCAGGAACTGTTTATTTGCTGAGAAATTGGTCAAACACTGAAAGAGGCTTCCTAGATGGTCAAAGCCCCAAGCCTGTCAGTGTTTAAAAGAAATGTGGACAATGCCCCTAACAGTCAGCCCTGAAGTGGCAAGTCAGTTGGACTTGTAGGTCCCTTCCAACTAAAAATATTCCATTCCATTCCATTCCATTCCATTCCATTCCATTCCATTCCATTCCATTCCATTCCATTCCACCATATTTCTTCTCCCCGTATTCCACTATCCCACATATTCCTGGTGCTTGCTTCTCATTACAAACAGCTATGTAATTTCACAGTCCTTACTGTAGTCTTATTTGTCCTTATAGTAATTCATGACTAGATCCCTTATTTTTACAAAACAGTTATACAGAAAACTGCATAACTTTATCTGTATGAGTATGAAGATGTGACATATCCAGCCTCCATTAAAAGAAATAAATAAAAATTACATAAAATGGGGAAAATCTAATCTATTATTAGTACATTTTTTCAACTAAATGCTTTTAATAAAATAAAAGCACATGTATTTTATTAGGTGTATGCGACATATATTCTTGTTGCCTTTCAAGCAAGTCACAGCTGCATTATACATCTCTAGTAAATTTGTCCATCTGTAGTCCTCTCTAAAAAGATACATTGCAGTCATAATGAATCGATTTCTTTAGTGCATCACTACATGTACTCACAGTAGGAAAAGTGTGATATCAGTTGTGGTAATTTTTCAGTAGACATATATAACTCATTCCCTATTTACCACCTATTACCATGAGCAGTCATTTCAACAACGTGCACATTTTTTCTAACTTGTCCATCAGTCAGGCTTTCACTGCCAGCTCTGTCTGTACTCTGAATCTCACACAATCTAGAGATTTTTTTTTCTTTAAATGAGCCCCAGCTTCATTTTTCTCATGCTGCCTCCCCTTCTTCTCTCAGTTTGCATTTGCCTCTTAGTCCCCTAAAACTTCCTGACTATTAGTGTTTGACCTAGAGTGGGAAGCTGAGCCTGTGGATCCTTGGCTGTCAGAGCCATAGCACTTCCCTGGACAAGATGTGTCTGCTTAAATTCTGCATGCCAGTCTCCACTTCAAAATACATCTTAAAAGGCTGCAATGTAAGGGGAGATGTTGGCATTTCAATACTTTTTATTAACAACTGAGAAAATGAAGAATATGTTAAAATAAAAAAAACCCAACCCTAAATATACAGTACAAATGGGCCAAGTGTTAACTCATCTAGCAAAAAATGTTAAAGTAAAAGCATAAAAATTTAATGCTGCAGCAGTTTGATCCAGCCCCCCTATTTCATCTGCTTATCTCAGCCTCATCTGAGGAATGCCTAGCCATTCAAGAATTTATTTTCTTCTCTCTCAGGAGAAACTTCTGTAATTATTTTTAAAAATAGTGTTGTGGAGACGTGGTGGCCAAATGCCTATTGATCATGTGGAAAGATACATTCTTCTTTCAACTTCAAAGGCCACAGTGCTGTCCAAGGAACTAAAACTGCCAGCCAGAATACCAGGGAAGAAATAGATAGGGGTAAGGACAGAAAGATTGTATCTCAGAGAGCAGAAAAGAAACGATCATCTTCAAACTCTTCATTTAAATTACAGCAAAGGTACAAAGCTACTGCAAGGTGCCAGACTTACTGGAACATCTTTTGAAGATAATAAGAACTATTTGAATAAATAGGCTATAAATATACTTGACAAAACCATCTATAAAGTTACAAAAGCAGTTCTTTCTAAGGTTGATAGAAATGCAAAGGTCATGTTTAATTTAATAACCAGGCAATCCGTGGACATTAAAACAAATGGCATACTCCAGATACACATTCAAAGAGGGCAGAAAAAGTCATCATATTGAAATCAGATGCCATGTGCATCACACATAATTTCTTCCTGTACTGTGCTCCTACCCTGTCCTGTTTTTTCCAGCTTTAGAAAGCTGTTTCTGTTTCTTGTCTCTCACTTGAAATGATCCGGTTAAATCCAAGCTTTGGAGACACTTGCATGAAACATCAGCGATTACTTGATTTCTCAGCATATAAATCTAACTACAAAACTTACTATTTAGGACTCTGTTATGTAGTAACTTTTCCTATGCAACATTCCTGCCTCAGCTGCTATCTGCCCTGAGACCCGCATTAACAGAATTCTGTCAAAGCTGATCTCCATATAACATATTAAACAATTGTTTTCCCAGAAGAAACTGATAAAGCAACAAAAGTATTAGACAAGGCTTTTCAGTAAGCAGCTTCAATGTAAGTTCCACTCCAAGCAGCTTTTAACTTCTAAAAAATTAAGGCCACAAATAGCTTCTGTTTGATACAACCTGTTTAGAGAGGAAGCTCTCTTTAACTTGCCACTCGGCCAGCTATTTACAGGTTTTGGCTTTACCTTTACCTGGTAAATCTCCTCAGTCTGAGCTGAGAGTAGTACTAGATTATCTCACATTCATCTCTTAAGTTTATGTCACCAAAAAGGAACCCCAAAAGCTGATGGGAGGACAGAAGCTGCACAGGCTCTGTGCCCTTCTGAGGGCACAGCCAGCCACCCGTGTACATGCACAACCCCCCATAATATCTGGAGTCCTCTCTTCAGATGTTTAATTGCTGAAACCCTACCCTGGTGCATGTCAGAAAAGACCTTCAGCAGGAACTCTGATAAAGGCTTTACATATTAGTGAGGTTATATTACTCCAGACACAGTCTGTTTATCCCTTGCTGGCTTACTAAGGAAAATGTTGCAATGTGGCATTTTTGAACAGCTACCATGTATTACTGGATGGAAATGTTGGTACACAACATTGGGGCCCAGTTTCCAATTTGGCATCAGTTTACTACAGGATCAAAGGGAATATATGTTATACCTGCAGGTGAGTAAATCTGAACAAGGTACTAGATTTTAATGTCTGCAAATTGCGTTGTTCTGTTAAGTAGAAAATAACCAACATAAGCACAAATTTGGAAAACAGGAAGAACGTTAGCCAAACTGATTCACATATACAATGGTTGTCTTACTAAGATGTGAATTTCCTGACCTTCTACACATAAAAAATGAGCTCTATTTCAAAGTCATTACAATCAGACAATCAGTCCATATCTTGCTTTGCTAAATTGATTTTTTGAACCTGAAGAGGGTGTTTTGCATTCCTTCATAATTTTGCCTGCCATTTCTTCCAAGAGCCCTAATTACTCAAATTTATTGCAACACAGTGAGAACTTTTTTTAGATAAATATATAATTGCTGTTCAATACTATCTTTATCATTTACAGATATGCAAACCAGATGATGCAGCTGAATAATAAATGCATATACATCTAGAGAAAGGCATAAAGGAGAAACTCCAAATAATATATTTGCCCTTGCACAGTTCAAATAAAATAGCCACCTGTCCTCTGGAATGTTTGATACTGCACTAGAGTTGAGGACAGAGAATGGAGCTTGTGAAGTATCCACCTTATAAGTGATCTTAAAATCTGCATTTGTTTGTGCAACTTGACACGCAGGATTCCAGTTAACAGACGAGGCTCTGTGTCACAGGCAGATGCAAGTTTAACACTCTGTGATCTTTACCAGATGCTCTGAACTGGCTCTGGTCTTGGACCTATGACAATTTTGCCTATCCACTTTCAGATGTCACCAGCCTCTGCTAGCAATTAAGGGATTGTCTTTCCTTGCAAATGTATGATTTTTACATACTGTTTAGATGACTGACCTTGACAAATCAAGAACTGATCCCACACCACTGTATTCCCACTGGCTGAAAAGGAGCTGGTGGGAATAAATATACGTGAAATGGCTCTTTGGCTCTCAGGCTATTTAATTTTATAATATTTAATTTATATATTAGGTGAATATATTTTTTCATTTTGTTTAAAGAATAATATGGAAAAAAATTCCTTGGCTTTAACAGGGTGCAAACACAGAACTGGGTTGTTTCTTATTTGATACTTTTCTTTACCACTAACAAAAACTTCTGGCTTTTTCTGTATGTTTCTATTAAAATACTTTCAGCAACAAACTTTCATATGTTCCTTAAGGCTAAAGAGGTTTTCTTCTTCTCCTCTCCCTACTTTTCACTTAAAATAAAATAAAAATGAATATATCAACCACTTTGTGATTATTATTTAAAAAAAAAAAAGTTACTGCTTTTCAGCAGATCCCCTTCCCCTTTGAAAAAATGCTTTCAACACAGGGAATGTAGTGTGGAAAAAAATGGAACATATGATTACATAAAAACAAGAGCTTACTAATTAGTGTAGTGATTGAGTGATACTGAAATCACAGAAGTGGAATAAGAATTTAGACAGATAAACACTAAAGTCATGTGCCATATCTTTCATGGACACTTAGAGAATAAAAATGCCAACACGGCAGAAGAGTCTGTTTATAGGACCCTGAAGTTTTAAAACAAATCTTGGGATTGTCTGGTATATGCCATAATAATTTCCATATCCTGAATCTCTTGAGTTTTTAAAACTGCATTTTGATAGCTTGATCCAAGAGTTATTCACAGTAAGTTGAGAACTCTGAAGCTTTGCAAAAGACTATAGCTGTGTTTCTGCCAGTAAAAATACAAGGTACAGACCCCACTTGGCTCAATTCATTGTTTCCCGCCCCCCTCCCCCTCTTTTCTGAAGTGCTTCTTGCTCATCTTTGCCCTGGGACTTTACATAGCAGTCTGATGTATGAAGTTCACATGCTTTTTATCCATTAATAGCCTATGCCAGAAATACTTCAGCTCTTCCTGGAGCTAAGACACAAGGCTGTCAAGATAATGGCCTGGCTGCTCATGTGCTCCCAGGACAGTAGGTGTTTTACCAGCACTCCCAAAAGCAGCAGCTGCACAGCTCTGGAATGGCATTGGCCTTGTCAGTGGCCTCCCATCTCCATCACACAGTATATCAGTATGGGCCCAGGTGGATCAACCTGCTTCTGAAAGAGCTCCCAGGAATGCTGTGGTATAGTTTTGCAGAGCAGACAGTAGAACCAACAAAACCATTAAAGACATACTATCCACAACCCCAAAATTGTTATACAAAGGTTGTTTACAGATGATGTGTAAAGAGAGGGTTGCTTCTCCATAAGGGAAGACAACTCCAGTTCCTTAAATTGGAGGAATTCCAACTCCATAAATAGAAGGGAGGTTGGACAGCAATCCCTTGGGCTTTCTGGGCAACAGGAGGATTGATGTGCACCTTGCTGTCTGACACAAGAGATTCAGGAGGTCACTTTTGTAGCTGAGCTCTGCCCTGACATGGTTCTAGGGGTCTCCCTGACACACAACCACTCCCCAAGATCCACATTGGCTCCAAGCAATTGAGAAGAACCACCTACTCTAGTAGTAAAAATGTACAGAAATCCACAGGAAACTGAAACATCCTTCTATGAGTCAGGGGTCGTTCAGCTGAGTTACTATTTTAAGTTTCAGGGTTTTCATTAAAATATAAATGACTTTTACAGGTTCTTAGGCGGTCCCCTTCTGTTGATCACATAGCAAGCTGCCCAAGTCCATATTCCCCTGAGGGAATTACTAGGAGTATGATTTGATGGAGAAGATCAGAAAAGCTAATGCTGACAGACTTTACACCTGCAAAATAGTGGTGTCCTAAATTCCAGCACTGTGGAAAAATTGAGCTTTAGAAAAGATAAATGATCTTTTCTACATAGAGCTGGTGACAATGGGCTATTTTTCCAGCACAGGTATCTGGATATAGTGGAGTTACCTCTATGAGGTACTAAATATGTCAACAGAGAAGCTGTCTGAGCACTCCCTGCTCCTGTGCTGTCTTCATTTTCTTTTATTTATCCCTTTCCCTGTATCCACATTTTTCTGCTACATGTTCCACCAGGGAACTGTAGACTTTTGGGCGCACTGAGACATCTACAAGCAACTGGCCATTCACAAGGGGAAAAAGTCATCCTTGCTTTTTACCCAAAGTGATGGGAAATTGCTTTCCTGATGGGTATTCTAAACCTGACCTCTATAGGCATGGAAATTATTAAAACTCATTCCAGCAAGAGCATTATTATGGAACATAAAAGCTATTGCTGCATTCTTTGATCATTCTTCCTAGGCAAAAAAGAGGAAAATATTTTGTCCATGCCTTGATAATTTCTGAATAGTTTTGCAATGCAGAAGATGGAACCATAATAAAAGACCTTGTCACTTCATAAAAACATGATGGAGGATGAAAATATGAGTTCTTATTCTCATATCCATGTCAAGCAGGAATGTTTTTCCACTTTTCCAATCTTACTATGTCTTCAGTATATAGCTGTGGAGTCTGTGAGAGGCCTTTATGATATAAGCTATACAAAGTCTCTTGTATGAATTGAACTTTTAAGCCAAAGATAAGATGGCACCTGAGCAAGAAAATTTGATTTATACTAGGAGACGGATGAAATTAAGGTGAGAAAGGCCACTGGAGTACAACAGCTCATGAAGCAACCAGAAAACAAGGCTATTTTTCCATTGTATTTTCAAAAGTCAAGGCAGTTAGCTGTGAGTGACTGAATGTTTTCAGGCAGAGAGAATGCTTGTACTGGTCATACAATTTTTGAAAATCTTGTACTTCTATTGCTATTTAATATTTCTATCAAGACACTGTCTTAAGGAAAAGGGTGTTTCACTGTGTTGGACATTGCACAGAGAAAATACACATATATTTTCCAGATAGTTCTAGAATCAAAAAAAATATTCTGGTGTAGGGCCAAATGCCATGCCTACACAAGCCCTCCGCTTGGCAGACAGGGGATACAATAGAACTAGTCACCTTGTGTTTACAGGTTGGGATAATAATTAACAAGCACATTGAGCAACATTGCATATGCCATCACTAAAATCATCCATATAAGCAAGGCAGCAGGGCGTGCCTGATGAGCACCATACTTTTCGTGATTTTCTCACATCATGGCTTCATAATGGAAAAGGCCAAATTTAAGGAAGGGAACCAGCGGAGGAGTCAACTCAGACCAACATTGGGAGGCAAAGCTGTAAAAGCAAGGCAAAATGCCACATCTCATCTCCATCTGGAGTCCACCTCAGTCACTAACCAACCTCTGAAGTACATTCTGGTACTTTAGGCCTCTTTCAATAAATCTCAGGAAATCAATTCAGGAGGGGAAGTTTTTCCACTACACTGGACTTCTGATAAATGGATGCGACACAAACCTAAATTGCATAAATTAGTGTCTTTAAATGGCCCCTTCATGGTTTCTCAGTGGCAGGTAAAAATGGAGATTTATATTTCTCTTGCAATCCGTTGCACTTTAGAGCAAAACAGCAAACTGTCTGTGACAGCTGCTTGCTGAAAGAAGCTGAATATACACTGTGAAGTG
>VWZT01014703.1:32892-79627 GCA_013397055.1 Pachycephala philippinensis
CCCAAAGTTAACAGGAATTCAGGGAGACTGAACAACCCCATAAATCAGATTCAGTTTTTGAGGTAGTGTGTGCTGCTTTGATTTTCTACTGTGAACAAGAATAAATCTGTTTTGCCTCTTTTCCATATCTGCCTGTTTCAGCAGGTAGGAGGCGGGATGGAATACCTCTAGCTCCGTTTTAGCAGCAAGATACTCCAAACAAAGCATTTATGGGGCATTTTTCGATGCCTTGGATTATACAGCTGCTCATGTAGTGTGATAATCCCTGAGAAATATCTGAAGTCACTCACTGCTGTTCTGAAATGGGATAGGGCATATAGAATACGAAAGTATGGAAAAAAGGAAGTGAGAGTAAGAGAATGAGAGGAATTTGACACATTCTGCCAAGTTTCCATGAAAAACACAATCATCACATGCTAAATCTTGCAATGGCTGTTAACTGAAATGCTGTCAAGTAGCGCTCCACTGCTTGTAGAGCAGAGATGAGATTGGTTTAGAACATTTTAGATACTTCCACTGTATCCTATGAAATAAGAATATTTCCACATTTTCTCGTTATTGCCATAAACTTCTGGAAAGAGAATCTCTGCTTTATGTATGCTCAGTGATTAAACACTTGACATTCTGGAAAGACACCCCTTCTGGGAAATGGTCATTGTGGGAGTACCAGCAGACAGGGTGAGGTGGCTGGTAAACATAGAAATGACCATCATTAAACATCCATTGTCCTGCCTAAATACTGGCTGCTGTTCTGATGAGAAAGGATCTTCAGTCAGATAAATTTCATGCTGTTTACAAGACCTGCTGCAAAGATACAATGATGTCTGTGCTAGACAGATCAATGCTGATTATTTAATCTAAGACAACATATGGATATCACATTCTACACCTTAAGATTTGTTTGCCTTAAAGTATCTGTGAGCAGAACAGTTTGCAATTTGGCCTCACCTTGATTATTAGAGAGCTTTTATAATCAGGCAGACATCTTTGGTTACCCAATTATACTGTCATGGTATTAATAGAATAATTGCACAGAGACCCTCATAGACAGACAGGGAAATAGAAACAAATAATAAATCCATTGTTTTTACTATATTCATGCTTTTTAATCTGACAGTAGGCATGCCAAAATCATAAAAGACTTCCATTAACACCAGATTAGTAATGAAAATATTTCACATTCAATTCCCACGATAGATGTGGTTACAGTTGGCTTTATACATCTAAATCACATCAAATCAATTGCAGTTTATTTATATTTCAAAAATTCAGCCTCTGAATTTTGGTTTTACAAACTTTAAGAACTCTAAGATCCAATGTACATAAAATCAAGTCTGTTTCAGTTTTGAGTTCCTTTTTGAAATTGCTGTAAGCACTAATTAAAGAAGGCTTTGCCCACTTTTTTATTCCTGTATATAAGAAAGCTTATTTCATTTTTCTCCTTGGCAGTAGTATTCCTCAATGTATATAAAACTGTATATGGCAATAGTTTATGAATATGTGGCAAATTGCAGAGTACAGTTAGTTAACATGTATGCTTTCAGCAAGTATCTTCCACAAATAAACTTTAATGACAATGGCTACTACACCATGGCATCTATAACAGCTTCCTTTTGTGTGTGTGTGTGCACGTGTATTAATTTTTCTTCTTGGAACTCAACATACAATTAATGATAAGTTTGTATTTCACATATATTAAAATAAAAGCTTTTTAGTGTGTGTGCATACACACATATCTATCAATCAATCTACAAGCATGCTCCTCTAAAGCTGGGCAGGTATATGAAGGTGAAGGATGATCTGGATAAAACTTAGCTCTGAGCATTACACAATATGTATTCTATTATCACTGTATTGTGATAATAGAAGACTATCTTATCTTCCAGTCTGTGTTTGCTGACTGTATCTGTTGCCATTTTGAACTTTTCTTATAGCTCCCATTTCTCTTTATAGAGTTTATCTATAATGTGTTAAATTCCTGCATCTTCCTAATCAATTTAGAATGTTTTACAAGTATCCTCTGTGAAGCCTCACTGCTCCCCTTTGCCTTTGACCTTCCCAGTATGTATTATTTCTAATATTATTAAATGGAATTTAGAAACATGGCAAAAACAGGGTTGGAAAAAAAATTAACTTTATGAAAGCCATTCTCAGTCATTCTAAAAATGCAACATTACTGGGAAAATAAATAATTTTCTCCAAGAAAAAAGGAGAAAATTCTCTCCATGCCCCTGCCCCCAAATACAAGTCTGTCAGAGAGAGAATCTTACCAGTATGGAATATATTGTCTCAGAGCTTTATGGATATATGGATGTGATTTTTAGCAGCTCAGTGCGCTGATAACTCTGATAGATTTTCAATAGTACAGCGTGTTTAACACTTTAAAAAATACAAATATAACTTGTGAATTGTCCGTTCTCCTCCCCTCCACCCTTAAATTGTGAAGCATCATTATAATCCATTTGCTTGAGCAACTGCAAGCTGATGGAAGTCAACACCTGCTACTGACAGACAAGTTGGTATTAACTACACAACAAAATCTCTTTGAGGATTGGAAGATAAAAAAATGATTGAGAGATGAAGTATAGAAAGCGGAGGAAAATAAAAGAAGAAGAAAGTGCATGATGGAAAAAAAATACAGTGCAAGATTTTCTCTTCCCTGTTTGAAGAAGAATGTGTTAAAATTTCAGAGGCAAAGCATTTATCACTTTTTTTCATTAGGATACAGGTGGCAGATAGTGCAAAATAAACAAAATTTTGTATAGCTATAGATTGGGAATATATTGCAATTTCTAGACAGGGACAGCTAACCTTTTAGTAGTGCTTTTCTAGATAATATATGTGTTTTTACTACAAGGTTTAAATTTTTCATGAACTGATATATTTGTTATAGACTATACACACTACAAAGTATAAAATATTATATGAATCTACAGTATTTTTTACATATTTATATAAAATTATGCCATGTAAATACGTTTCACATGTAATATTGGGACAATACTGACACACAGCTATTTGTATGTTTCTATTCAACAAAAATTTTGACAGTTCTATTTTCCCTGAAGTTTGGTACACATTTTTACATTTGCACTCTTAGCAGAAGTGAAACTGCTTTTCCAACCCGTGAAAAGCACTTTCATTTCTCACAGATGACTTTCTTCTCTTCCACAGAACCGGAGCGGCAAGCCTGTAGTGCACAGGCCACATCTGGCTTGCAAGCAATTCAGTTGTAACATTTGTGCTCAGACAAGAACGTGTGATCAGCAAAGAGCAGCAGGAGAACAGACAATTTGTCACTGGTAGGAGGAAATGAGCCAGCAGACGCTGCTATCGCTGGGTCAGGCTGGGGCTTGGCCAAACTCTCATTTGGGGTGGTGAATGTGAAATTGGCTCTGGGGCACCCATCACCATTTGCCACACTTCTAGACTGCCCATTCAGTCAAAAAGAGCTCAGTTGTATGAGGATTTCACATGTGGATTGTAAGGTCAGACAAGCTAATCACCTTTGTTTTGCAAGGTTAATGCAGTAACCGTAGAGCTATATAGGGCTGGAAGGAAAGGTCACTTCTCTGTCAGTAGTTGCACAACTGAAGTCTGACTTAGATTACAGATAATAACTAGCAGCATGTATCCCAGCATGTCCAGCCCTGTGATACAGTAAACATTTCAAACCACACACTGACTTGATATTTGAATCATGCTCTGGTCAATGAACAGCACACACACCTTCCAGGAACAAACCATTCTTGAAATTAATAACTTTCAGTTGGGTTCCCTCTGAAATGTTTCAAATCAAAGGCACTCTGTTCCCAAAACAGAAGCTCTAATTCTCTTGCCATCTCTTCTGCAATAAATTAGGAAGGAGAATAAAGATGCTAGATATTTGCCCCAGCACAAGACTCACTTAAGTGGCATAGCATTAGCAAAACAGCTCAGTACCTAAAATTCAGGTCAGAGTAGGGCCAGAGAAAGGGTGTGTTTAAAGAACCTGTTTAGCTAATGCTTGTCCACAAAACAACCTTCCTAGTGAGAAACAAACCAAAAGGTAGAAATGTAATTAATCTGCATTAGTTTATGACAGAGATTGGAAGAATTTCCTCATTGTTTTAGAATCATGAAAGAGGGGTTGTAAAGGTGGAATGCAGTCCTGCTTATGTGCTCAGCTTTGGTACAGCATGTACAAATTAGTGGCAGAAAATATCCTTTTCCCCTCCAAGTCAGATTTTTGTTGTCAATCCCATCTCATTTCGTTCATGAAATGGGCACCAGACTAGGATCCAGTTCAGTCTTTGGATTTGTACCAACTCCAGCAGATGCTGCAAATTTGCACAGAAACAATCTAAAACTTGGATTGCGTTCAGATTCTTTGGTATCCTTACAAATCTATCCAGACTCACCAACTCACATTGGTAGGACTCATTTTTGTCTCCTGTCTTAGCAGTATCTACATCATAAGCCACACAACATCATGATGTCCTAGTGATCAATTCAGGAACATCTTTTCCCCGCCTTAAGTGTCTCTAATTGACAGACCATTCCTCCATGCAGCCCCAGGAGCAGGCGGTCTGTTTCACTTTGTTCCCTGACCTTTCAGATTTTATCTGACCACTCATTTATTTTGGAATGAGACTATGATAAATTATTATTCACTATTGTAATTGAACATGTTTCAGTAGTGTTATGGATCAGCATTGTAGCGAAGTAAATATAGATGATAGAAAAATCCATTTAAAAAGTACTAAAAGTAGAGTATCTCTCTCACAATCACCAACAATTTTTGTAAGAATAAAAAAGTAAATTAGTTTTTGTTAAGCTGCAGTCAGCCTCTTCTGATGCGGCATTTTAGAGTAAGAAAAATATTATTACTTTATGACCACTGGCAATTCCCAGATACACGAATGCAGCCTGTGTGTGTATGCAGCATCACATGATTTTGAAGCCAAGTATCGGACAGATGAGACATATGGTCACAATATTCTTCTTTTATTAATAGGTTGAGACTATCCAACTTTCAAAGGCCCGAATTAAGAATACTGTCTATCATTCTCCAATTCCCATCAGTTCCTTTTAACAGTGGAGAGGAAAGCCCCTGCGCTTTGATGTGGTAGCTTGCAAAATCGCAGTCTGTCCCACCCTTTCGCCAAATACTGTCCACTATCAAAACAATATGGTAACTCACCCAGCTTAATTCTATCTGCAGTTCCTTAGGGCTATAAATACAGGTTTTTCAGTTTGGTGCTACAAATAAACTGTAAACAGCTCAAACGAGGAATTAAGCTCAGGTTTTACTTTTTATTATCAGAAGAGAAATTAATTAACTTCTGCCATAAAAATCTATCTAACAGATACTGTGGATTTGAAACACAAGAAAAGGAATGGCAAAAGGAAGAAAAAAGAAGACATTTGCTTTAAACATTAAGCATTAGGTAAGGCTGTGTATAAGGGGACCCAATAATTTCTCCTTCTGTATAATACAGCCAAATTCATAAAGCAGCAAATCTAAACATGAATTTATTCCCAGACATGGCATTAATATCCACCCCTAAGAGGCAGGTAGATCCCTATACAAAGAACAATTGTGGTGCTTCTGATTGGTCATAGAGACTCTGCTACACAAATTAAAAATAAAAAAAGGTAAATAATTTATTGTGGAAAACAGGATCACAGGAAAACAAGAAAAAGGAAAGAAATAGAGATTAAACTGGCAATGAAATCATCTAGTGAAATTCCTGGAAAGTGGTTCCAGCTGAGTACTGAGTAGAAACAGTACAAAGTCCCAAGAAGCCAAACAGTAAGTAGTATTGCAGAATAATTCAATAAGCGTCAGAGACTCTTTTGCCAAAAATAATCAGGGTGTTTGATCTCAGCTTGACTGGAATATGCAGCTAGGAAAAAAATTACCCTGTTTACTGCAGGAATTGTAGTACTATGTCCCACCAATAAGGCTAACAACTTCCAGTCAGAAAAATGTCCTTTAACTGAGGTTTTAAATTACATTTTATTAATTAAGGGGATACCTAGTTCTTAAACATGGGTAAGTAACTTCTCTATTTCAAGATCAGATGTCTATATTTTAGAACTAATTTACATGGTATAATTGATAGCAAATAGTATGAGACTACCAGAGTTATGTATTTTTCTTTCACGTTTATATACAATGGATCAATAAATTTTCCTACCAATATTTTCCACCTAAAATGTCTTAAATATTGAAGAGGGACAATCCCACAAGAAGGAGATTCAATTCTGGATACTGTTTGTAGAACTTTCTGTCAAGATGTTTTTGATGATTATAAAACAAACACTTTCTGTAGAAAGAGAGGGAGACACTGCTATAATTTATTGTGATAAATGATAATGATAGATTGACTAAAGACAAGAACATTTTTAATTGTTTTTTGAACTTTGTTTTGTGAAAAGGATATTTGCTATTTTGCTTTTTCATCCTACCCCAGGAAAAAACCAGCAACATAATAGCAATATTATCAAATGAATGAAAATTCAGCTTTCATCCAGCCGTAGTAGCAAGCTTAGTTACCACATTTCTTTTTCCTAAATCCGCAACTGATGGCTTGTCACAAGTTCACTTTGAACTTGCACTACATTTCCCCCCCTACTTCCTCTTTCACTTCAATTCCTTTTTTGCCTCCATCATAGATCTAACTATAGGGAAGTGTTTCTAGATCCCTCATTCCATTTTAAAGGATAATTAAAAAAAAAAAATTGCTCTTTGAGTAACTGGTATTTCACATTATGTATTAATAAACAAGTTACCATAAAATGAGTGTGAAGTTGAAGAGAATTTTTATTTTGCTTAACAACGTTTGCACAAAAGTTTGTTCTGCAGCAAATGTCAAGTAATTTTTTCAACTTTACCAGCTAACTTTCCAAAAGGACCCCCCCTTTATTTTGTCTGCTCAGAAGAGCATATTTTACCACCTGTAAAGTCATCTGTGTAGGAGACTGATAGATATGGAAATAACCTTTGAGAGAATATTTCTCTTCCCTCAGAAGCTTAAGACCTGGATTAAACCATGACGGTGGGACTGAGATGTTCACTCATGATTTATATATGCTTTACTCACTTGATATATATGAATGCTAATACCTGTAGGAAATAGTCTGATAACTATGACCGCATTTTTGTTTTAAGGGCTTACACATATATAAAGGGATATGGATATTGTTTTATGATGTTCTATGTCCTGACTTTTTCTATTCACTTTGAGCAGAGATTATAAAAGAAGTTAGGACTTTAGCACTCTGACAAAACCAGGACTGGGCCATTAACTGGTTTTGCATTTACAAGAGAAAAAATTGTTAGTAAATATATAATGTTCTCTTTTTAATCATTACATTTTTGCAGAGCTATTGGAAAGAGAACCTTCTTACATTTTTTCCCTTTTACATTTTCCATGTTTCATATTTTTTGTTTTTTAGCAAAATAACCTGGACGCAATCACGTGCCATTTGCTCTAGGATAACCTTGCTTGAGAAGGGAGGTTGGACCAGATGATCCACTGTGGTCCCTTCCAACCTGACCCACTCTGTGAAGAGTGTGAGTTCCCATGCTAACCTCTAGATTCATAATGTTCTCTATTTTTTTAGTAATTTCCCCTTTTCTGTTATATCAAGAAGAGCAAAAAAAGCACAAGGCTACAGGCACAGCACTTTCAAAGAGGCCTATGTTCAAGGAAGTAATCTCTGAGTTTAGGATGAATGAATTTCATATGAGGAATTGTTTCTTCACCAAAAGTGTTAAGCACTGGAACAGGCTGCCCAGGGAAGTCATAGTCATCAACCTTAGAGGTATTTAAAAGATGTGGCACTTGGGGTCATGGTTTAGCGGTGGGCGTGGCAGTGCTGTGTTAACAGTTGGACTTTATAAAGATTATATTACTGTGTTAATAGTTGGTTTAGATTTTTTCCAAGCAAAGGGATTCTGTGATTCTGTGCATAAGGAATATTGTTTTCTTCACGCAGTGAACAGGGTGCTATTGTGCTTGAACATCACTCCTTGGAGTGGAAATCGCCAAGAACTCTTTGAAGACCTAAGTTTAGGTTTCCTGAGTACAGGAGACTGATACAGGAAATTGATTAACATGGTTTGGGGCTTATGGATTGTTCATGTCCTTTGTTTTGTAAGCAATCACTTAAATATAATTCTTCCATTTTGGGTGCAAAATCTCTACAAAAATCAATCACTTCCAAAAGTTGCAGGTCTGATCACATAGAACTGTTTCTTTTCAAAGGGAAGTGTTTTATTTGTACTTGCATAGCAGAAGTTTTGTGCTTCTGGGTTTTCTCTAGAGCTTTTGGTAAAATATTTAGGATGTTGTAACTTGAACTTGGTTTTTCCTCTTCTGAAAGAGGTCTGAATTTCTGTTGTCAACACTGCTGTAATGAGCATACAATATTTCATTTAGAGAGATGTTTTATTCTCCTTCCAGTACAGATAGAAACACCAGAGATGAGCTTGATTGGTTAGAGCATGGTACTAATAACACCACGGTTGTGGGTTTGAACCCCTTACAGGGCATTCACTTTAGAGCTGGACTCTACGATCCTTGTGGGTCCCTTCCAATCCAGAATATTCTGTGAGTATGTATGAAAGGCTGAAAATCATTCCAGTCTGGTAATAATCACACGTGTCAAAAATTCATTTGGTGGAGTGAGAAGTTTCACCAGGTATATTCCGTCAGGATTCAGCACCAACTGCAGAGCAGTCATAAGACTTGCTGCTATTATCACTTACTACTTATTCCACAGTAACAGCCCAAGAAGTGGATTCAAACTGGAATAACTTCCATCTTTGCATTCAGAAATGCTGGTAATCTAGTCCTCAAAACAACACCCTCCCCTCCCCCCCAAATCAAAGCAAAGCAAACCTGGGAACCCTGAAACTTAGAAATTTAACACTGTAGTATGGTCCTTATGTCTTATTTGCTACTGTCTGAAGAGAATTCTGTTTGTACTCCTGGTAGAAGGGACAGGAAGAAAAAAAGGTATGAAAAAAACCCCTACTTTATTTCTAAATAAAGTAGGAGAGAAGAAGTGATGGCAATACCCTCTCCCTACTGTTAGCTTCCCATATTGCAGAATGAGAATCAGATTTAAAAGAGGATGCAAATTTCTCTGGAGTCATTGGGAAGAGCTGAGGGAGTCTGAAAAATAAGGGATTACAGATGAAGGTAGAGATCAGTGAAAGAGTCAAGGATTTCTGAAAAGTTCGGAGAAACTTGGTTTCTTCCTGTTTTCAGATACTTTGCCTCTGTCCTTCGAGATACATCTGTTCTTTTTCCCCCAGCTTTTTTTTTCCTTCAATACTTCCATTCCATTCTTCCCCTTTCTACCTTGTAAACCTCAAGAGAATCCGTAGCCCCCAACCTGACCTAGTGAGTTACCTGACCTGATGTATGCCCTGCTCTTAAAGTGCAATGTGACGAATGAGGTGCACGTCTCCAACCTGCCACCTTCTCTGGTAGCCTACTTCATTCACAGCCTGACACTTGGGGTCTCCCTGGGGTTCCCAAGGACTAACAAGATCTGAAGACAGTAGCCTGTGCAGAGGAGATTGTTAGCCTCTCTGATATGTGGGGAAAGATTTCAGCAAAACAGAAAGTTAAAGAGGACTACTGGAAGTTACAGGGAGGCAAGGAAGTATTTATGTGAGATTTAATGAATCCAGAAATTGTTTGCATTTTGCTCAGTACAATGAAGACTGGAGTAGTTTTGAAAAGAATTATTCCATCCATATTAAACAAAAAGAACTATTATAAAAAAATAAGGATGAGGGTAAGGAGCATAGTCTGAATGAGGTGGAAAGAAAATAATGGCACATGGAAAAAGGTAAACTTGCAAAGGTTTGGATAAATTTGTATGTTTAAGATAAGCATCCTGTTTGGGGAGCCCTTTCTGAATTAGATCTTTCAGCCTTTTGAGTTTTGGCTGTCGCAAATGTTTACCTCACCATGAAGCGTGCAGAAAAAGAGAGGAGGAGAGGGAGAAAGAGACTGATTTATTAATCTGAGTTCTTTGAAGGACAAATTAATTGCACTGTGGCACTTCTCTATAAACTAATATTGACTTAAAGGACAGCAGGAAGAGATGAAGACAATGAGTCCCTGTAGCACTTCCATGTCACAGAAGCCCATTAAGCACACATATACTGAAGCAATAAGTTAGTTTGGGAAAAAGAAATCTACATCCTACAGGTGAGTGAGCATTTGAAATGGTTCTATCCTTTACAAATACCCACAGGAAAAAGGCTTTGAAGATTATGCCCTTTTTTTTCTTTTTATAATTTTTCCTTTCCTTGTTTTTTTAAATACGTGTTTTGCACTCCTTTTAACTTCAGAAGATTTTAGAAAAATCCCATTCATAAAACTGTATACATTCCCTTTACACAGGGTTCTGTGTGCCAGGCTATTTGTATTAGAGTGTAACTGATGCAGCCTCCCGAGGACTCTCATGACAACAACACAGGTGTCCTCCTTGGGACCATCTCCAGCAAGAAAACTTTATATACAATGTTCATTTCTCACCAGAGGAAAATAATGACTTACAAACTGATCAGTCTCTGCTCTCTGTAGACAACAATACTGAAACATTTTAAGAGGAAATACAAATAATATAAATCTGTATGTCTTCAAACCACTCTCTGATTTATTAACTAAAGCAATGACTTCGCAGCACCATAATTTAGAAATCACTTCCACACCCCAGGGGCTCTTAGAATTTTTGCTTCATGGTCTTTTGCATTAAAAAACTGAAAATCGCATTAACCTGCAATAAAGTCTTACATCTCCAAATACGCTCATTAGGAGGTTTTCTAATTTAAAAAAAAAAAAAAGAAACAAAAAACCCAACCAAAACTCAAACAACAAACAACTTTGGAAACTGAAACCTGGTGTCATTATGTGATCTGACCTTGCATAGTCTTTGTTTGAGTGTATCTGCAAAAACTTATATGATTAGAATAGTCAGTAACACTTGATGGAGCCATTAAATATGAACATGTCTGCCAATGCATTTATTTGACAGCTTTCAGTGAGCTCACTAGAAGTGTTCTGCCTTCCCCCCACAGTTAAAAAGAAAAGAAATTGCAGTAATAGGATATTGCAAGAAGATTTTTAAAAAGGAGGTTAGAGAAATAAATACACTGGGGAGTTCAGTTGTCATGGAACCAAGTATCTCCTATTTCCAACCACCTAATCACAAGGATAAAAATGTAGGAGATACTTACAAAAATTATATGATTATGTAACTCAACCTTACACGTGTCAGGCGCCATAAAATAGACTAAGTAAATAAAAGCTGGTTTTGGATTATATCCTCTGTGAATGCAGAAAGGTGAGAGCTGGGTCCAGAAGCTCTCCTCCCCATCCACTACCAAATCCTTTACCACTTATATCATGTAAGAACCACAGGTTCTTTGCTTTGGAGAACGAGAGGACATAAAGATTGTTCTCAATAAAACCCTTTAGGGAAGCTGCAATGAAGTTACAGGAAGTGTCACGATGGCTTGAAACACTTTGTGCACCCCAGTGCAGAGTTGTATCTTGGAGATCAGTGTTGCCTGTGGCCTTGTGCTCTGCAAACAAATGCTAAAACATAGAGCATGAGATAAATGCCTCTTCTTACAAACCACTCTTAGAAAAGAATAAATAGGCAAATGAAATGAACCTCATTTTAGAAAATATGTTAATAACAGGAAAAATAAACGTGAAGAAAGAGAAGGGGATAGGGAGAATAGGAGGAAACAGCAATATCCTCCTGATGATCAAGACATATCTACTAGCAAAGTCAAACATTTCTGAAATTTAATGATAGGTGATTTCATGCTGTGCACCAGGTTTTGGTGGCCGTCTCACCAGCTATTTGTCAATTCAGATTCTTCTGCTTCATCATTTGTGCCTGTTTATCTCACTACTATTTCCATCATCATTAATATATCTGATGGATTTTTGCCAGCCTGAAGTTGTTTTCCCAAGGTGCTTAAGTAGTTGAATTAATTTCCAGGAGTCCTGAATATCCTTATGTTTTCATAGAAGCTAATTTTATGTCCTTTTAAAGTCCACTCCAAAATTTTTGTTAACCAAGTAATTACTTGTAATTGCTCCCATCAACAGGCAGGAATGATCATTTATAGTGTCTGTAGTGTACTGTGCCTATGCAACTGAGTCCATCCTGAGAGTTGTCACCTCCATACATAAATGCTTAATAAAGCAATAATAACTACTGTAAATTGATGAATACGTTTTAATGCATTTTAATGTATAAATAGAAATATGTGTGTCAGAGAGAGAGAGCTATTGACTGCTAATTTCAAGTTATTCCACAATATAGAAACTAAGTGCAGTATGCACAAACTATATGATATGCAGGAAACAGAAAATTAAATTAGGTTTTGTACAACCCTTACAATCCTTTGAATTATGTTAATGAACTCTCTTCTATAAATCCCCTTATGGATATGATGGAGAAATAAATTTGCGATACACATTTTGCACAGGACACTCCACTTGGGGTATTCTTAGAATCAGAGTGGTACTGGTGTGACCCTCCTGTCCATCAGCTACCTGGACAGTACAGAAGGCATAGCCATTGTGAGTGGGGCAATGCATATTTTCTGCTGCAATTATCCCCTTTCAAAAATAGAGTTAAAATATTGGTATGGACTGTGCTGCAATGACTGAGCCAGAGTGGGACCCAAACACTGAAGATACCACACTAACACTGACAACATTTTGCAAGTGAGTCATGTACCTACATCCCAGAGAGGCTTTCAGTGACAGTGGCAATGTGACCTCTGTGACTAAGCCCCTCTCTGTCTGGAGGGTTATAAAACGTATTTTTCTTCACAGCCTTTTGAGGAAAGTGGAGTAGGCTACTCACTGTTCATAAGCTGGCTGTTTTACAGCTTTCTGAGAGACCCTGCCCCTGTGCATTGAACAAGGAAAGCCTATGCCTTGCACTCAGGTAAAGCTGACTTGTGCCTTTGCTTATGTCTCTTCCTGCACTTAGCCCCAAATAAGGGACTCTGTAATCACAAGCTTTGCTCTCTGAGAATCAAACAGCAATTCAACTTGAAGCAAAATGGAAGTTTGATTTGCATCCCTTATTTTACACCCTCCCCTCCCACCTGATTTCAGTCGAGAGACTACTGAAGTGGTCTGGTATAAGTAAAAGACAAATGTTTTATAGTGAACCAACCATGTAGCTCATTAAAACAATTGGGTTAGAAGACATTGAACTAATGTATAATCCATGAATTTTTAAGCTACCTTGATCCTTTCTCCTCCATGTAATTGCAAAACAGCACAGTACTGCTGGCACTAAACGCAGGGGAGATTGTACCTCAGCATTTCAATATGTTGATTAATGTCGCTGTAAAGATACACTAACAAACGGCAGAATCATTTTACCTCCAGTTTTTTGCTAACTTAGCACATCAGCAAACCAATACTTGTAAGACAAAGACATGCTATTTTGTGATGAAATGTTCTTAGACATTGTCTGCTAAATCCCTATAATTAGCATGGCCCCTGGTGAATGTCACTGAGTATTTGATGAAACAGGGCATGAACTCTGCAGCAACACCCAGGGGGGTCGGTAACGCTATCCAGAATGACTCTTGGAATTTTTAACTACTAGATAGGTTCTCCTTATCTAGGAAACTCAGGGGAGAAAGGCATTTGTCCGGTCTAATGACCCCTGTTAGCAGATTTATGCCACCTCCCTCTATACAAACTGCCTTCTCTTTCCTCCTTTTTGATATTTAATTTGAGAGTAACTATACTAAGAGATAAAGTTATAAAGGATGTAATAAGGGATATTAGAAGGGATATAGCATGAAAATGTTAAAGAAAGAAAGCAGCCAAGTTCTTTATTCCATTCTACTTGTGTCATTGTTCTTACTTTTTAAAAGACCACAAGAGCAACAAGTTTTTTGGGTAACAAAAATAAAAGACTGCATGAATGCAGCAGGTAATTTCAAGAGTCCTAGTAGAAATAAAATTTATTATTAAAAGACATCCTGCCCTAAGGAGAATACTAGATTCTTTCACTACTCTCAAGGACAGTTCTTCTTAACTGTAGAGATGGACCCACAAAACTGAAAGGTGCTGGGAAACAATTTTCAGAATGGTAAATACTCTACAGAGTGGACAAAGTTCCTTTTCCTTGTAGTTTTTAGTTGTCTGCTCTTCACTAAAATTTACCTGAGACTCAGAGACTGAGTCAAAAATCTGCTGCAAAACATCAAAAGAGTAGCTGTATTCCAAACCAGGGTTCTTATGTCTCAGGTGAGTGCTCTAGCAGACATAGTTTTAGCTGTTGAGACAGTCTGATTTTGAGAGAAACTCCAATGCAGACCCAAGAAACTCTCTTGATAAAACTTCCATTTTGCCTGGCCCGTTTATCTTAACTTTCTTTTTCCCACCATTCTGCATTTTGTAGCCTTAAGGATTTAATGGTAGCATCAATCTTGCTTTAGAAAACATCATGCATCTTCTGCATTTCAAATGCTGATAATTCTTAGATGAAGAATTATCTCAGAATGCTCCGGAGTTACATAAAAACAAATTTCAGAGCATTGTAATATTAATGGCATTTTTTCCTGAAAAAAAAAATCCATGATGGGTTTAGCTTTCTGAAAATATACAATTTTTGAAAACTCATCTCTCTCATACTAAAAGGGATTGTAGGTGGATTGAATAAGAAACCCAATTTTTCCTTCTCCTAATTTTATGTCCTAAACTGTGCATGATATCAAAATGATGGAATGAGCTGTAGCTCGGGTTAGGGGGCAGGGGAGAGGCTGTCTATTGTATTAAGGACTAACTCCTTGATTAAATGTAGACTCAAAACAAATAACCTCTGTGCGTGTGTTAACTAGCCTAATTAATCTTCATGTTAGATTAACTTGATAAAATGTTGACCTAATTTGGGATTAAAAGATTACAAGTAACATTTTCAGCTGAAAGCTGTAACATGCCTCATGTCAACACAGTAATGACAGAATTAACCCTGCAAGCTCTCTCAAACCTGTGCACTGGATGTCACTGCTCAAGTAGAGTTTGGATGACCTGTAAATGTAGGAACACTGCTATACGTATAAAAAAGCTAATACTGAAACACTGATCTCTCTCTCAGTATCTCACAGGCCTGCATATACTGGGAAATATCACAAGGCTAAGGCAGGAAGTAGAGATGCATCATCCACGCACTCTTACAACTTGCAAACTTCTATAATCTAAATATATTCTGTGTGTTTATGTTTAGATGCAGAAATTGGAAGATTGGAAGAAAGCACATTATGAGTTCACTATCAGGAAGAAGATAATAAAGATGAAAATGTTTGGGAAATATGTGAGATTTAACTCTTAAAATTCAAAGGAAAATTCAAAACCAGAAAAGACCTTTAGGTTGTAGCCCAGAGGAGCCTTGCAGCATCAGTTTGTGTGTGAACAATGGAGAGCTCTTTCCTGTAACATGTTTCAATGTGATATTTCAAGATTGTATTCTAAAGGGTTTTTTTCTGAGCTGAGTCAGGAAAAAATTGTGACCTTGTGAAAAGTGTTTTGGTGATCACTTTTTTCTTTTCAGAGAACACAGTGAAAGGAGAGACAGGAAGGAGAGAGACAAGAACTCTCTCACTGCCGTAATAAGCCATTCTTTTAGCTCATGCTATTTTTGTCTCTACAATTTCATATATGCTCTTTTCATAGATAGAACTGTGCTCTCTCTCACTTACCACCTTGAAAAGCACTGGAGTCTCAAAGATGAGCTCTTTTCAGCTTGCATCATCCTTAGGGTTGTGGTTCTTCCCAGAACCAGGACTCAGAACATGTGCTGGCATCAAATACACACAAAATACACTTCCATTTCCTCTATGGCTCTCAGCACTAATTCTGAGACTACACAACTCTGAAGTGGCTGTTGAGAGTGTCTCTAACTTTTGCTTGGGAAGTCAGATTAAAAATAAATTTATAAGAAATGGAGCACAAGGCTGTAGTGTTACATGCTGAAAACTCATCTCTCAGTAGGCCATGGGACTTAATAGGGAGAGCACAAGGGGACACTGCATTGCTGCAAGTGTGAGTGCACAGCTCTTGCCTGCTCACGCAGGCTCCTCTCCCTACCAAGCCCTGGGAACGCATCAGCTCTTGCTGCAGTACTGCAAGTGCAGCTAGCTAGTAAAAGTCAACATCCTTGAGAATAACAACCCAGACAAAAACTGCATCCAGAGAGCAGTCCTTGAAATACCAGCCCAGAGGCTGCATTGCTAGGCAAACCAGAATATTTGATCATCCTATTTGTGATATGCAAGTAGAGATAAAAAGAACTTTTGCATGCAACCTGCACCAGAGCAGAATAGGACTATAGTTGTAGTCGTTATGCCTAAGGATTGCCTAAAGGGAAACCCCCTTAGTCAGCAGGAGACTGAGTTACAGACAATGTGAACTGAGTGCTGGGAGACGTCTTCATTTTGAGGAGAGGTTTGGAACCAACAATGAATTTAAACCTCACAAAATCAAGAATGAACATTGCAGCCTAAAATGTGATATACAACTAATCAATGAAAGGAAAACAGGGGTTCTGTTTAGTCCTTGCATCATTACTTGTTAAAGCAGAGCTAACAATACTGAGGTCATACTTTTCAGTCCTTTGGTAGGGAGGTTTTGTGTGTACACTTAAAAAATAAGTCATGCAGACTTTTATTCCCCTAGAACAGGAAGATATATGCAATAGTTTTATGGATTTATTTCCATTAAAACTGTATGCTCCTTGATAATTTATTATTTCAGTTATTTCTATGTGTTATTCTCTAACTTTTTTCTCTAACTTTTCCTGTATGAAAAGGAAACAGGATATTAAAGCTTTCCTAAAGCTGCTATTACTAATGTCAAGAAGAGGAACATTCTGAAATTTTTTATTGTACTCTGTCACTTCCCATAAATTCACGACAAAGGAAGAAATTACTAATCCAAGTTTGGTCAGACAATTTGGACCAAAGTGGACAGGCTTAAGAGCTGAGTAACAGAATTAACAGCATTTCTCTTGTTTGCATTCCCATGGAATGATAATTTGCAGCCATGGCAAAATCTAATGTGATTCCCATTACTTCTGAGAAGTTTTATGAAAAGCTGGAATAGCCCTGTCTTCAGGAAGACAAACTGTAGCAACATGCAGCTCCTGCTGGCCATCACTTAGGTAGTATTCTTTACTGATTAATTTAAAATATACTTAAAATGCTGTACTAGTGGAAATGATGTCTTTTCTCATTAAACTGCTACTGAAGGCTTCACTTTCATTCACCATCAGATGTTGCTTTACATACATGTGATCAGCTGGTAATGAAATTCTTCCAGAAGTTATACTGCATATACCCCTATACATTTCTGCAGTTTTCTTTGATCTTAAGTCCTAATTAATGTGCACATTTGATAAGTTTTTACTCTACTTCAGCAGTAAATGAAATAACCTCTTGACAACTACAGACTATAGAGAGGTTTTGTAAGCTATTTTTGAAACATGCAGCATGACAAATGTCACAGGCAGATTCACTAGTTCAAAGATTTTAGAAAGTGAATATGGATATTGTGAGTGTCCACAGAAACAGAATCATAAACAAGTGAATTATCTTAGCTCTTTTGTATATTAAAAAAGTTGACAATATGCATTATTGAAAAATTTGAACTTGCGGTACTTATCTTGGTGGAAAAGGAGGCAAGAAATTCAAGTGCCTTCTTGTGGACAACTGGTTAAAAAGAAAACCATTTACAATTTTTTTTTTTTTTTTTCCTTTTAAACACATTCTTTGCCACTTTAGCACTCTCCCCCAGACACTTTTATCTTTAAGGTAAAACAAACAAAACTACACTGCCATCCCAATCTTGACGTTTGGTCATTTCAAAATAGTTAATAAGCATTTGTAGAAGCCTTCTTGATGAACAGCCATAACTAGAACAAATGTTTATAATGCCACTAAAACTTTCATCTGGATTAAAAGTTTAGAGATGGAAATACAATACGACTACTTTTGAAAAGTTTGATTAGTTATAAGCACTGACAATTCTGAAAAATTAAATAATTTAACTCTTATCCAGAAAAAAAATACCAAAGCATATTTTTCAATCTCTAAAACTTCTATGAAATATTATTTTCAAGGGCAAAGAGAAGCCCAAAGAGATTATATGGATTCTACAAGTCTTTCATCCCTTCAGAATAAAATGCAGCAACAACAGTGCTTCCAGGACCAAATCCAGCCATGCTGAGCCAGACAAGCAATGAAATTAAATACTCTTAATATTATGCTTAATATTAAGAGTATTTAATGGGTTGAAATTTGACTTGCAATATGGCCCAAATGAATCCAGCCTGAATTCTACTCTGTGCTGTTGTTTCCTATTAAGGAAGCAGTTCTAAAGACTGAGAGAATCAGCCAACAGCATATAGGAGGTGGAGGGTCTCAGCATGAGTTTGCATAAACATTTTACTCTATAGCAGGTATTTTTACCACTTCCTTACTCAGACTCGCAGCTAGCCAACTAATACTTGGAAAGCATTATGCAGAAGATAAATACCCTGAGATTATTTTACGGATAGGCTGATGCACATATGCACACACACACACACTCTTATGTAACATCTAATATTAAAACAGTGATATTGTGTTACGTCACCCACTGCGCTATTTTAAACTGAGGGGATAAGACTGCGGCATGGGAGCCAATGGACAGAAGTTCCTTCTTTCCCATTCCTTCAGCCGAGAGGTAGCCTCCAGAAATTTTCTACAAAGGGTTTATTACAAACCCAAAAATGTTCCTCTATTTTGGCCTTATTAAACAAGGCCACTAACAGCCAACTGGAAATTATAATTTAAATAGCACAAAACAACTATTGTATTCATTTTAACTAGAACAAATTCCTATGAAAATGACACTTTATAATTTAATAGAGATGCTGTGACGTAATGTATGCAGATGACCTCATTGCAGCAAGGGAAAATAGAAAATTACTTTTAGCCAAAGCTGAATTACCAAAAAAAAAGAAAATTCTACAGCGATAAGTAAAAGTCAGCTACAGCAGTTCCTCATACTTTTTTTTTCTACCTTTTTCAAGAACTGAGTAAATGAAACAGCTAATAAGACTGCTTTCATATATAGAATACATTTTAGGGAAATATAATGGATCTGGAAATGTTAGCATCAAAATCTTTCTTATATCACTAATTAGGAGACAGAAACTTAATGTACATTTCATATGCTCATCGAAAATAAGTCTGACTTCAAAACTGATATATTGAATAGCCACAAAATCTGCATGCAGATATAAATAGACCAAGGTAAATTCACAGACCATTCTTACTAAACCAAATGAATCGATACTACATTTGGATAATCCATCAACAGAAAAGAAAAACCATATGAATAAAAAGTATTTTGCTTTACTATTACTATTCTAGTATTAATACATTTATGAAATTGTTTTACTCTGTTAACACCACAGTAGGAGCATAAACCACTTGTAACTGATGAACCACCTTTTATTTTATTATGGATAACATAAAAGGCTTTTGGCATTTTAGTAAAAAAAAGGCATTATGCAAAAAAATTGAACAAATCTGTATATTTGATTAACAATGACTAAATCTGCAATAGTTTTTACGGTCTTTCCCTGACTCTATTTGGTCCTTAAGGGCTTATTTTTCAGCTTTCATTTGGAGTCTTCTTTTTTTTTATTATAAAAGAGGAACTGCCAAAGATGCCACCCCCATCCCCCCTCCAAGTAACCTTCTGAAAATCAAATCTGACTGAAGTTCATTAACAAGAACTATTCTATTGCCAAAGAAGTAATTTTTAACAAACTAAGTGACATTTGCAAGGACAAACACTACTTTAATGAAAAATGATGGAATTCTACCTAGTGGAAAAAAAAAAAGTTAGGTTTTGTTGTTTTGTAGTTTGGCTTGTTTTTAACATGTTTTTCCTGTTTTCTAAGATATTAGGCATTTAAAGTCCTTGAGCAGTAAAAGAATGGAATAACCAGATGAAGGAAAACAGTGAATCTACTGTGTTAGTAATATTGGTAATCCAATTGTTTTAATGAGGAAAAAAAATGGAATGCTGCTTCCAATATTTTGAAATAGATTATTATCAAAGTAAGGAAACCATAGCATAGGAAAAATATGTAAATTATATTCAAATTTACCCTTCAGCACAAAAAGACTGAGAAAAAACACAACCTCTCTCCACCCCCAATATTCCACATTAAGCAATTCCAAATGCTATGATTTCTAGATAATTTTCTCTTTGGTTTGTACTATACTATTGCAATTTTATATTTATTGTGCCATCTGTCACGAGAAAGAACAGAAATAGAACAGTGGCAAAATCATGTTAAAAAGGCTGTCTTGGGATAACAAAGAGAAAAGTTAATGGACATGGATTTACAAATTATTAATGATTTTTCTTGTCATTTCTTGAAAAATGAAAGCTATGCACGCTGTCTCTTTCCCCAAACAGATTGCATTTTATTCCTCTGCAGTTTGTCCGTCAGGCTTCACTCTGACAACATAATCCAAAACTAATCCAGAGCATTCAGTTTTCCTTGTTGGCTCTCATGCACACTGCTTAGACAAATCCTGCTACCTGTCAGCCCTCCTGTGTGTGCCAAACAGGCTGCCAGGTTAACCCCTGGGGAAGCCGAGAGACCTGCTGACTTAACCCCTGCTTCCCTTCAAATAATCCAGTGTAAATACATAGGACGTTAACAGGCTAACTGTTCTAATCAGGGCTGGATCCCTTAAAATCTGTTTCATACACAGCCCTTAAGAACTAGGGATCTAAGCATCAGTGCTGGAAGAGGAAAGGATTGCTTCCAATAATACAAGCACTAAATAAGCAGATGGATAGAACACACTGAAAGGTTTTAATCCCCTAAAGGAGTTTGAGAAAATATACACATCACTTCAATTGCCCACCTCATTGCTTATAAATTTTACCTAATTGTCAGAACAAGATCAGAAATAATTTAGTGCAATGAAAGCAAGTCTAATTTAGCAACAATTCAACTTCGCGATAGTAAACTTTATACCCACTGCTTTCGTCCCTTTTCATAATTATCAACTTCATAAAAACTAGCTTTACTTTGTGGAGATCGACACTGAATGTAAAATAAGTGACTAGCTAAAAGAGATTTTCATAAATAGCATACTTTACAAATAATGACATTCTAAATTACTTTACTTTCTAAAGACATAGAATAATTTCCCATCAGCACTTAGAAAAAAAAAAATCATTTCTAATGCTTTAAGCCTGAAATAGAGAAAAATCTGAGTTACAAATCTTTTCAAGATACTCACTCTGTACTCAAAAAACCCAAATAAACCAACGCCTTCTCCTCATTGGAATTCAAGGCACATCACTCTATCTGCTGCTGCAGCATCAACAATCCACAGCAGAAAATAACTTGCGTAAGCACGGCATACCGAGGAACACTTAACAGCCACACTAAGCCCAGCCACATGAGAAATGTAATAAAACATCGCACAGCTCATTTAATGTTTGGAAGGCATGATGTCCAGGTTAATATCTGAAGTGGGGGAAGGTAGAGTAAGCCATGGGGAGGGCTCCTGAACTCTGCCACAAACAACTGGGAAGGTCCATTGTGCCTTCTGATAAGAACATTTATTTTACCTCAATTAAATTTCAGGCATTCTCTTGAGAGGAAGAAGGGAAAATTGTTCTTCCCTCCTACGCACTTACACACATTCACATTTATGCTTTACATATACATGCAAAGCACACATCTTGGTCTCAGGAGTCCTGGAAAATGTTTAAATGGTTTTATTCATTCTTAGAAGTGTTATGCTTGTGGCAGCTAATAAATAGATCTTATAAATGCTACAGATTCCAGAGATGTTTAAAATACTCCTGCTGCTTTTAAATGCAGAGATAGTTTTAAAATCCGACTCTTTCCAGATGTGTTACTCATTCTAACGCTTTTCCTACTTTTTATTTACAGAAGTGTTAATTCTTAATAAGCTTTTAAATTTGCCCTCATTGCAATTTTTAGATCCCCACAAGTTCATACCTCAGCAATACAGAAACAAATATTTGGCAAAAACTTAGTTACTTCTAAAATAAATTGCTCTGAAAAAATAACTAAAGCAAATGGTTTTTCACTATCTATGCTTTTCCCCTCCCAGCTCTTCTCAAAACAACAGTTATTTTGCTGACAGAAAAGTTCATTAAGGTCTCAGGCAGCAGTTTGTCTTTGGGGAGTTGACAACTTTTGTTAGGGAGAAGGTAGTAGTTTAAAACCTATATCTTATCTCTCTGTCAGACAGTTTTGCTAAAAATAAGAACTTTTTATTTTCTTCCCTATAAAAGCATTTTTCCATATAATTTATTCATTACTAGTCAAAATAAAGTTATGAAAGTGAAATTGTGAATGGATTTTGGAAAATCAGCCTAGATACAAAAATCCTTTTTGTTTTTGTTTTGATAAAACCCTGACTCTAGAAGTACATAATGTAACGCACATTAACTTTTCTAGGACCAAGATTTTGCTCATTGCCTAGAAGACATGAATCCTTCTGGGCAATTAATCCATACACAACAGAGTGTGTATGTGCTTGTGCTTACTATTTTGTCTACATGAATTACAGGTAAAATACTGATGCAAAATAAATTCAGCACAGTTCCATAACAAATTTCAGTGTTACATCCGTAGGATCTCCTGCAAGATATTGTTTCCTCCTAAAAATAATTTTAATTAACTGACGTTTTGCAAATGTTCTTAGGCTCTGTTAAATGCCCCCAGCAATAGAATTCTTAGAGAACAGCAGTCAGATAGTTTGTTAGTCAAAATACAGTGCCACAAGACTTACAGGGCTGCCGTTCAAGAATTTTATTCATGATTGCCAAATAGCATTCAGTATTCAGAGACTCTGAGCAAATGTGTTTAAAAAGAACCATACCTCAGCCACCTAGAAAATGCCTGCTTTTAAGCTGAAACACCTCTTTGCTTTTGTACTTACTGTTTTGAATTAGGTTCATAATAGCAAGCAATGTTTGAAATAGGTCTGTTAGAAAGCTACTAAGTTTATGCTATGGAGAAGTTCATTAGGCACAACTTAAAAGTCTGCCATTGCACTCAGAAATGGAGTTTTAGCATGTTTGATGGTCCAAATATACACGGTTCAGTGGTCAACATTAAAACTGTTTAAAATGCAGTGACTAATCTGTAACTTATCAATATATTACAAACCAACGTTGACAATGCCAGGTTCTTTGTTGATAATTTTTCCTTATATAACACCAGCTGGAAAATGTTTCCCTATTATTGATCATGCCACTTATCAGCTATACACAACATATTTCTTTGTACTTGGTACAAAATCTAAACAGTGTGGACTTGGTTCATTAACCTTTTGATATTGGGCAAAAGGGGGAGTAAGACAGGGAGAGGAGATGCACTAAAAGTAATTTCATTGTTATTTGGATTTTCATTTTGGTCAAGACATCTGAAGGGGAAAAGGGCACAAACTTTACAGGATTGAAATAGCACTTAGAGCCTGGTCTGAAATCTATAGAAGTAAGAGGAAGACCTTCTGCTGATTTAATTTTCACTGGTTCAAGTACTGAGCAAAAGGTAAGTTACAAAAGCTTAAAAATAAACAACACCGCTATCTTAGAGTGGTTTCCCCAAGGACTGATTGGAAAGAGAGCTCTACAAGGAGTGGGCAACAAAATCTGTAGAAAGCAGACAGAATGTCTTGTAGTATTAAAGTCAAAACAGAAATTCTGCACCGAATCTCAGTACAGGTATTCAGAAACTATGAACTAAGTAATACTTCAGAATATTTCAAAAGACCTACAAAAAATTCAGTCCTCAGGATATACTTAGATATAGTCCCCAGAATATTTTTAATATAATTTATCAAGTGTAGAGTCAGACTCAAATTTAGATTTAAGTGTCCTTGTCAGATGAACCTGGTAGAACCCTACATATAAATATGTATACATTAGCAAGTAAACTGATAAGAAAAGGAATCTAAAGATGCAGAATCAAGCATAACATTAACGCTTTCCAGTTCAAGCTTTTTACCTAGGAGGCAGCTCGTAATGATCTGATCCTCTACTATGTTTTTGTCATTTCTCATCTCCTGCTTAGCCACACCCCATTCCCAGTAATGTGAGCTCTTCATCCCAGTATGAACCAGTACTCAGATGTGTTTTTTTTCCTGAAATTTCTGATGTTTTTGCAAGAGGAAAAAACCAGTGATTTGCATTAAGCATTTATGCATGTGGAGAATGTATATGGCAGAAAAGTAATAGTTTCAATAAAAAGGAAAATTAACAGAACTGACTTGTAAAGTTTAATCTAAAGCCTGAAGTATTCCTACTGTCAGTGCCATCGCAGTATGCACACCATTGTAATTCAGCTGCCTCATGTCCCTGCATCCTCTTTATGTGGAGTAGAACATCTACATCAGCCAATAATACCCATGATGCAGCCTCTCAAAAGAAATGGAGGCAGTTGCAGAAGAGGAAAAGCGCCTCCCAAAAGCTCTGCAAGTGGTAGTGCTCCAGCAGGAATGCTGAGTCCTGCTGGATAATCACTGCATGGCTGGTTTGGATATTGCGTGGCCCCATCACAACAATGCTGTGCCCAGAGGAGGCACTGGCCCGCACTAATGCAGCCCTTGTGCCTCCTCTGCACGGCGTCCTCACAACTGGCTTGAAGCCCAAAAGACAGGGTCTGCTGCGCCCATCCTCACGCAGGCTCTGAAGCATTCCTGCTTTGTCTAGCTCTCCTCCTTTCCCATCTCTTACTATCTGCTAGGGTAGTACAAGGAGCAATAGTTTTCATGGGTTAGCCGAAACCTTCTCTCGCTCTTGTAATAAAAATGTAGACTTTTTAACCATTTTTTCTCCCTGTCAGCTCTGTCAGCCTAAGCTAAATACAAGGCCAGGACAATCATGGCCTGTAACTAGGAATCACTCTAGAACTGAGGTCCATAACAGCACTAATTTTGGCTTGTCAGAATTAAGTCTGATATTTAGGTCTCTGTATACTAATTATCCAGTCCTTATTCTAGCAAACTCCCAATGCTTTCACCTCTGTCTCATCAGAGATATTGTAGGAATAGTTACAGGTTTCTCAGTTACTATGATAAGGTAGCTTGACTAGTTACTGCTGGAAAGACACAAACACTTCTCTTGTTCCCATTTCTTTTATTATTTCATACCTGCATAGGGTTTAAGAATCATCAGAGCCTGCTCCCTCTGGTACATTGCAGTGTAATCCAGGACATGATTATGAAAATACGGGAAACTGCTCCAAAACCAAATTATTTTTCAGACTACCAACAGCTAACCTCACTGTTCTTTACCCCAAGGCCTCTTGCCTTCTCCACTACAAATGTTTTGATTGCTACCTCCTTTTTTTTGACTGTGCTACAAGATATAATCACACATGTTTTAAGATCAGGCTTTTATGGCAGGTAAATAAATTTACTGCATCAAGCATTTATTGTTTTCTTCTCTAATCTAGTTACTAATCCAACTCTTTCTGTTAATATGATTTACATAAATAATATATTCAGAGTAAGTTAGCATCCTAGTCAGAGGTTACTTCCAATTTGAGAAAATGCTAATACTTTAACTCCCCCAACACATATACTAGCCAAGGTCTTTAAACTTTGATCAAGTTTTCAATGACTGCAGTGAAAGTAACTTATCAAGTGATACTTCATAAGAACCACAAAAATGGCACTCAATAAGCAAATAAGGGTTATTATTATTATTTAAATTAGTTTATATTTTATGTATACCCAACCCCTTTTTTTTTGTTTGTTCTATTGTGCTACTTTGAAATTATATCATAGATCTATACCTGTTCTTGGAAATACGACTGTCCACATTTTTCAAGTTGCTTAATTCTAATTACCTAGAAACCAATAACAAATACTTTCCTGGTGTCCTGTTTTTTTCTGAGTTAATTTTATTCCTAGTAGGTGGTGGCAGTATTGGGTTAGGGTGTGAGAACAATGTTGATAACACACTGATACTTTAGCTGTTGCTCAGTATTGCTTACTCTAAGCCAAGGACTTTTTAGTTTCCCATACCCTGCCAATGAGAAGGTGCACAAAAAGCTGGGAGGGAGAATGGCCAGGACAGCTGACCTGAACTGACCAAAGGGATATTCCACACCACAGAACATCATGCTCAGTCCATGATCCAGAGGGATGTTGGCCCAGAGGCATCAATCGCTGCTCAGGGACAGGCTGGGCATTGGTCAGTGGGTGGTGAGCAACTGTACTGAGCATCACTTGTGTTTCCCGGGCTGCCCCCCCACCTCTCTTTTTCATTAGAATTACTATTATAATACTGTACTTTTTTCCAATTATTAAACTCTATTTATCTCAACTCATGAGTTTTACCTATTTTTTCCAATCCTCCTCCCTGTGCCACAGAGGAAGAAGAGGAGGAGTGAGCAAGTGACTGTGTGGGGCTTAGTTGCTGGTTTGGGTTCAACCATGACACTTGGTATTGAAATATACTACATATATTTAATACTATTGCTTTGCAAATGTAGCAAATATTTAAAACAAAGGAAATCTTTAGTGTATTTCTACGCACAAAGGATGAACAGTCTGTTTACCATGCTATTATGCAGTGCACTAAAAAATCATGGCTAGGCTGTTTCCCATGATTAGTTCAAACCCCCTCCTTAAAATATGGGTTCAGCTTTGTTTCCTGCTATTTCCTACAGTTTCATCTAGATTTTAAAACAAAGGAACAAGTGGGAAACAAAATTAAATCTTTTTATAACATTCAAGGCAGTAATATGCCTAAGGAAGTAAGTTGGTCTTTCGTCTACTTGCTCTTTCCTTCCATGTGCCCTCTTCTCTTCATCCTGCAAAGAAAATAAACCTTAAAAAAAAAAAAAAAGACAAGAAAAAAGATAGTACTAAAAAACAGTAATGAATGCCATTATTCCTGAAGTCAAAGGAAACTGGATTATAAGAAAAGTAAAAGTGACTTTAAAGCACTAAAACTGGCCTCAATAGTTGCTGCAAGTGCTCTCTGTTGTGCCTTTCTATTCTGAAATGTCCTTTCCACCCTTTCTGGCAATCTCACCATTGATGACACAAAGCTTCTCTTGTCACAACTTGTTCCTTCCAAAATTGGAAAGCAATTCCACTCTACAGTGACACGTGGACAATGTTTGGCAACCCATCTTTCTGCTCAAAGCAATATCCATTCTCATGCCCTTCACACTCTTGCCTCAGTTTGCCCTGGCCATTCATGGAGGCTGCCTGGCAGCTGTAGAAACTGGAGTGTCAAATTCTGGAATGAAGTATTCCAGGACTGGAAAATTGGTGTTAATGTTGACCTACGGATTTGGCTGATTAAAGCAATATATATTAGATATTAATACCACTGGCAATTCTTAGTCAGCTCTCTGGACACTAATTAGATGTTTAGAATTCCACTACATGCAATCAGCGGAAAACATTCGTAGCTGGTCAGCAAAGCTTCATGAAAGAAATGAGAAATACTATCAACAGTTTCAGCTACAGTCTTTTCCTGTATTATTCAAATGGAAAAACTGTATGTTCCATGGTTCACAATAGGCTTACACCAGCTTAACTCAAAAAAGCTAAAACTGCCCTTTTCTATTTGAAAAAGCCAATAAAAAAATTTAGTATGAACTAGTATTCCCATTGCACTTTTCCTTGAACCTTTCTGGGTGCTTAATGCTGCAGGTGAGTTTCCACTTTATGTTCTCCAGTCTTATGGCAATAGTTAGCTTAAAAATCTTTTAGACTAAAGGCAGTGACACATGCAAATATTCTGAAAAAGTTGTTTCTCTTACATTAGTCAAGTATGTTGGACTGGGTTTTTGTTTTTTGTGGTTTTTTTTTTCCCTTTTTCAGAGCAAAAAGTAAATTTTTCAGAATACAAATATTTTTATGGAGAGATTTTTGATGTAAGGGTGTAAGTGAAAAAGAGGAGGAAAGTTAATGTGCAAAATATCCCAGTCTCACCAGTGAAAACTAATTACCACGTGTTTTAAGGGCATAAGAAGCCATAGAATCTGCCATAACAAGTAGAAATGGAATAGAGTAAATCGTTTAATCTTGTTACATTTGTTGTAACACTAACTTCAGCTGAGTTCTCGTACTTACAGTGCAAAGAGAAAACAGTGGTGATTACTCTGACACACTCCTATAGGCTGTATATAAAACCCAATCCAGAGGGCCAAATTCAAATTTTACCAACTATGAAGCTGGGATATTTATTTTATGGGCTGCTACAAAATCTGTTTGGCATTCATGCTCTGTGTAAATGTCAAGGTAGCTCTCAAGCACAGTCTCCATTTTCACAGAAGTAATGTTTCCATATTCTTTTGGCAAGCATTGTGCAGGCAAAGTGTCACTGCAGGAGGTCAGAACTAGATGTGTTGTACTGTATTTGTGTATATCAGAAGTGAAACTTAATTTGTCTTTACATCAAGGGCCAAATGTTTTAAAGTTTTTAAATTAAAACTGCATATTGCCTGCCATGCACAACTCAAAGTGGTAACCACTTCACTTCTTGCTGTATGCTCTGACTAGTGTTCATGTGGATTACATTTTAATATTAGGCTGGAAGCTTAATTATAAAGGATTATTAGCAGATCATGGGAGTATTGCAGTGAGATAGAGTCATGCAGAGTAGAATATTAAGAGCTGTCTAATCTTTGACCACTTTCTCCGTATCATTTTGGAATCATCATGCAAATAGAGCTACTCACAAAACTGTTCAAGGCATTTTCTTCATCTTCCTTCTTCTCAGAGATCTATTGCTGGATCTCCTGAAGCAATCTGATTGTTTTGGTTTTTTGTAGGCTTTTTGGGATAGGGACCATGTGTTTCCTTCATGCTTTTGCATCCTGCTAAACATACCTCTGGAGTCAGACAGATAATAACATGCTTTGTATGTGGAAGTCCTGTGGCAGTAAAGGCACTTTAGAGGATAGGAGATAACATGTGTGAGGGACATTGGAGTCAAGATAACATGTGTGTATAGAAAGTCAATCTGAAAATAGGTCATAATAAAATTGCAGTAGAGTATAGGTCTAGTAAAGGCAGTTAAGCTTTATTTGATAGGAGTGATCAGAATACAAGCAACACTATTTTTCTGTAGAGGGATGCAGTGTGGTTTTAAAATAGCACTTATGTTGGCTTTTGTCACATTAACTGTGGGAACTCTGGAGGAAATACATTTAGGTACTTGAAGACCATAAGTTCAGAGATAAGCTTGGCCGATAGCGTGAACAGCTTGCCTGAGAGGTAAATTGCATGCAGAAACTAAACATGACAGCCAAAGATAAAACACTTATTATGATTAATACCAGAAGATGTAACAGGCTTTACTTACTGCAGCCCCAGGAAACCTCACTTTTACCAGATAATGTTTACAACTCCAATTGCACTCACAGGGCAACCACATGCTTTTTTAGTAGATGGTCTCTTATCTGTGAAACTTCTCACCCATGTGAATTTTAACTTCTGCATTATTCATGTGAATGTTTTAGGAGATTTACAAGTCTGTAAGATTTTGTACACCTATTAAAAACCTAAAACAGTCTAACAGCAAGACAAATTTTTAAGAATGCTGTAGATGAGGAATGTGACAGTCTTCTTGTGAGCAGTTTATACTATGAAGATTGCTAAATGAACATTAGCTTATGTAGAAGGTGGCAAGTAAGGTTCACTCCCATATGTATATTGTCCTGTAAATATCTACACAAATGGCCACACTGCATTCCTTGTCTCCTGTATGACAAATGATAAAGTACTATTTCATTTAAATGCAGTAAAAAAAATAAATAGAAAACATCAGAATAAAATATTTTCAGTGCTATCTTAGCATCTCTTTTAGTTCCCTTTAAGTCATTCTAATTTAGCTTTTTAGTTCTATTTCTGAGATTTATTTTACTTCAGTAAACAAGAACAAATCCTGGTGGAAAGATATTAATGCCACTTCTTTCAGCTCAGCAGAAAAACCAAATTATTCTTCTACTTTAAATTTTGTTCCATAACCTGATAATAATCAGTACCTATACTAGAGGACTATGGTTCCAATATAAACCAGTAGAACACCATAAGGGAGATTTTCTTCAAATATAATTTTAAATGTGGCAGATGAAAAGAGAATTTTTATATTTGTTTTTCTTTTTGTACAGAATGAGTAACAGACAATATATAAAACATTGTAAAGGAATATAAAAGCAACAAACAACTTATATGGAACATTAGTAGTGGAAAGCACTTCCTATAATATTTGAAGTATTTTGAGTTACTTGGCGCATTCTACAACACTAATTCATAGTAGCTGTTAGAAAAAATAGATTTAGTTTCCTGATGGCTATAGATTGGACCAGAATGGTATTCTGATAGTGATAAAATTATTTAAATAAAGTTGTGAGAGGACTATTGAACTTTTTAATAGTGATTTTACAAAATTATTTACCTGTCAAATCACAGAGTACCTAAACATAAGCCAATAAGAAGATCTCACCCTCTTCTGGCACATACATACACAGAGACAAACAGAGGATATATAGTTGAAGGAGGAAGCAGCAGGGAACACATGCTCTCCTAAAAATGCTCCCAGAGCCAGGAATCTGCCCTCACTCAGCCAGGAGGACAGACTGACAGTGGTGACGAGACATCAGCAACTAAAGGAAAGCAGCTCCAGCCCTTTCTGTGTGGCAAATGGAAGCAGAAAGCAGATTGATAAGAATGATGCTGTCACCCTGGGACTGCTCTCAATCAACATAACCAGTGCTTGAAAAACCCTGAGCAGCTGCATGACTGGGGGCTGGAGACGTCACCCCTCCACACCTTCATCCCTCCAGCCCTGTGACCCCACACTGTCTGCAGGGCATCCTGCAAGGGGAGCTTGCCTGCGACCTGGGTCAGACAGGACTGATGTCCCCATGTCACTCCCGGGCCCCTGAGAGTGAGCAGAGGGGCTGTTTTAGCAGATTTTAGTATAGCAAAGCTGCCTGTGAGCTGATGTCTTTCCTACCAGTCTCCAATGGGCTGTATGACACACTGAAGAGAGTCTAACAACAGCTGATTTTTTTTGCTTCTCTGACTAAAAGAGGTAATAAAAAGAAAATTAATCTTAGCTTGACTTAAATAATTTTTTAATTGATTGAGGAAAAAGCAGTAAAATTTCTTTGATTCAACAATAACAGGAGAACTATTCCTCTTTTTTTTTCCTTCTGTTTGGGGCTGTCAATGTTAAGGTCTTTTTCAGAAAGCTAAAGCACCCTAAACAATGATATAATTCTGAAACCACAAGCATAGTCACACACTTATCTCCTTATTAATCTTTCCCCAAATGAACAGTTCAGAACTTCCCAAAAAATGTAACCTGAATTTATTGTGGTTTTCATTCCACAGACTCATCTCCTGTGTGATACCAAAATGTTCTCTTTTATTTTTGTTTTATGGTCAGTGAAGTCCTGCATGAAACAAAAACTGACTCAGTTCCAATATTGACACTGTGCATGTAGGAGCAATGGAGAAAAATCTCATGAGATAAACTCCAACATTGTAACAGAACCAACAATACACTATCTCCAGAGAATATATCGCTTAGAATAGGATTTTATTTATCAGCTTAGAGAATTGACTAAATTTCAAAATCAAACTATTCCATATGGGTTAAATAATTTTGAACTTGTACCCGCCCTATCATTGCTGATGCCATAGCACTGCTTTATGCATATACAGTCCTAAAATTTTTATTTGCAAAAAGAAAGCAACAATAAATAACAAAATCCTCCAGAACTTCATTACTTTTTTTTTGCTTGACACCTTTCCAAATTTTTATTTTTAACATCTTTTAACCGGTTCTAGTCATTTGTGAATATATCTAATAAATTGGTTAGACTTGCAGTTAGCATTAATTTTTTTTTTTTTTTTTAATAAAAAGCATTTGGTTTTTTTTCTCCTTCCCTTTAGAAATACGTCAATTTGGCAAAACAGCCCTGTGCTCCACATGTTTATCCACTAACTTCAAAAACATTTTCAGTGGGGAGGGATCCTCAGTATGATGCTAAACTTCTGGTCAAACTGGGACATACGATCCATTAGTTAAAGAGTCAGCAGCACGACAGCTAAGGCATTAACGTGGTACTCGAGAGCTCAACCTCAAACCCCAGCTCTGTGCATCTAACCTAGAGACCTGAGCCTCATTCCTTCCTCTCTCTTGAATGTCGTCCATTGCCATGGGCAAAATTTCTTGGAATTCAGTCAGAATGCATCACGTTCTTCAAAAACAAAATGATATAAAGTTTATACAAAACATTTCTCCCCAAATAGAAACAACATAGTATATAATTTCCTGGCAATAACTAAACGCCAAGATTTTTTTTCTTAATTAAATTAGGCATTAAATCAATGCAGATTTATTTTCCTGTTTGTATTTTTTATTAATTAAATCTGCACCATCTGCCTCTGTTTATCTGTTTCACAATCCTTTCATCTAGCATTGTATGTTTATATTTTAAATGCATATTAGCTTTTATGATGGATTTTGTAACTGCAGAATGGTAGCTGCAAAGGCAGCTGTCCTGAAAGGTTAACTGAAAGCTACAAAATAGCAGCACAGAAAGTACTGAAGCCCAGAAAAATAAGGGACAAAATAATCTAACAGAATAGGCAATCAAAATAACCCTTTGTTAATGAGAAGTCATTTAAACACAGCAGCATAACACGGGGAGACCTCCTCTACATGAGCAAGGATGTGGGATTAGTTTCTATATACTCACATTAATAATTCAGAGTACAAACAGAAGAATTTCAGATCTGTCAATCTAACATGTAAGACACTCTTTTTATTAAAATAATCAGCTTTCTCCCCAAATTGACATTAAATAGTTCTGTATCCTGTAGTAGCATGCAAGCTACAAAAAAACATGTGTACGTATAATATTTACTCACGGACTTGAGCTCTCATCATCTGTTATCAATTTAGTCTTTATTTCTAGAATTTTTCTCTTTTAGAACAAAAACCTCTAAGAATTTCCTCCTGAAATTGCACATTTCATCTCTAAATACATGGATCATTATACAGAGTCCTTAACATGAGACTAATTTATCATATTGAATTTCAGGTGGTACCTTTCTTCCCAAACAACTGAAGTCAAGCACTGTTTGCCACAATTAATGGAGACAGCCTTGCAATGTTTCAGCATGAAAAACATAAGAAGTGTAATAACTTTTAATACTGAATGGCTGAATAATAAACCTTTCTGTTCTGATTTATGTCACAGACAGCCATAAATTATGATTTTTTACACAGTTTTGAACTACAATAAGTGATAGAGTTCGACAGCAGTTATCTGTTGCAAATGCATTTCTTGAGATTTTTTGGGTTTGTTCTGGTAGCAAATTTTTAATGAAGTTATACATAGACATGAGAGACTCTTGGTAAAAATTTAGATAATTGTGATTAATGCAACATAATAAAGAAACAGTTTAGTTATCTACTAGAGGATACAAGCGATTTCTGTAGGTATAGGTCATTGATTTAAAGGTAATAGATAAACAAAAAGAAGAGAGGAATAGGGGAATAATTTCTCAACCAGTACTGATTGACAGAAGATATACAAAACCCCATATATTTTCCTCTTTTTAGACAATTCAGTGAAATTAGCCTTTTATTCAATTTAATTTGGAGGAGACTAAAGCATCTTAGGGGTTTTTTTTGGTTTTTTTTTTTTTTAATACCTGGAAAGGTAAGAATCGTAAGCACATGTAACAATATAATTACCTATGAGTAATATTATCAGTCTGACCCTTTCTCCAGCAGTCCTCTCCAGGCCAGTTACAACTACAAATACCAAGCTCCAAGTGGCAATAATAGGAAGAGTCACACAGAATGAGAGCTTCTAGAGAAGCATCATCTGTTTTTCTGTAAAACTATTTTGGAGGAAAATTCCACTGCACAAAGGCCATCCAGTGGGCAATGATCTGACTGAGCAGTTCTCACATCACTGCACATTAGCAGTAGAAAAATGACCTTGGTATGTAACAGAACCAAGTCTCCGCACTGATTTGGAGAAAGAGGAAGGTTTAAAGAGTGTGCTCTGGCTCCTTATCAAGTTTAAATCTTTACCAGACAAGATTCCAGTGGAAATCCAAATCCACGGGTTCTGAAGGATCACAATTTCTCCTAAATTACCCTCTGACAGCTTGAGACAGGTCTAATTTCACTGAACAAGTGCAAGCCATCCTTTCAGCGTGCTGCTTCCATGTGTCCTGAGCTATGATGTACATACCACAGCCATTCTCGCACCCCTCATGAAAGTGTCCCACAGGTGCAGCTATGGCCCTGCTGTTCAGCAAGTCAGCCAACAAAATTCCTTCCTCCCCTTGGCACATGGGAGGTTTGAACGCATATTTTTCATTAGCTCAATTCAGCAGTCCATTCTGAACTGTCTTATTCTAAGTATAAAGAAAAGCCAAACTTTCATACTTCCAACTCTCCGTCACTGGCCTACAAATAAACTTAAGCTCCATTTATGTCTTCCTGGGTAGATATATATGCAGGGGTTTTTTCTGTCTACCAGATGTATTCTTTCTTAAATGTGGAATCGTTCTAATTTAGGGTCTAATCCTGTAAAAACTTGCCACCCTGACTTTTAGGCCTTGCAAAACTTTTAAATTTATTTTCATCATAAGCACCATAAGCCTGTCAGAAGCTTTTTGAAAGCTCAGTAGCCAGAAGTTATTTATCAAACCTGAAAAGGACAGTCCTGAAACAGTATTTTTTTTAACCTGCTTGCTAAATCTCAGAAAATATATTAAGATTTCTGTTTTTATAAGTTAAGAATCAGTTCCTTCCTCTTCAATTGTACTTAAGAAGCTCTACTGACTCTGGTGGAAGATCTGTGGAAGAATATGGGACAGTAACTTTAGATTGAACAATAGACTTTTCTTCTGCTAAAATCTTTATTATTCATTGACTTTGGATACCAACTAGAATCTGCATTTTTATCATAGGCAGGAATAAACTGATACAAAACCTATACCTCAAAAACTCCAGATTTAGGCCAGAAAAAACTGAATCTATCTTTCAATCAGATATTTTGTGATTTGAGCAGGAATTAATAACAAAAAACCCAAATGTATTAATTAATTGGTTCTCAGCTATGCATGGGATGAATATCTTTTATCCAGTATTTCACCTTCAGCTTAAGTGCATCAACCAGAAAAACAAACATGAAAATACTAATAATCATATAATTTTGATTTACAGATGTCCAGTCTTCAGCTGGTGACAGAGTAACTCCAGGGAACCTAGACAGAATGTGGTTCTACTTCCCATCCTAGAAATGAAACCTCCTAGCATAGTTTTGAGCTAAACGGAACTTTTTGTTCAGCATAGGGAGAATCAGACCTTCATTGACTTCAGTGAGAAATTAGGAAGGCCAAAGAATCTTATTGTCTGCAATCCTCAAGCATAAATTAGACCTCACACGTGCACGTAGGGGGAGACCTGAGGGTGTTGTTTGACAAGAAGCTCAACCTGCCTTGGCAATGGGGACTCACCTCCTGGGCTGCATCCAGAGCAGTGTGGGCAGCAGGGCAAGGGCTCCCCCTCTGCTCAGCTCTCATGTCACCCCACTTGGAATGCTGCATCCAGCTGATCTTCAAGGACCCTTCCAACCCAAACCATTCTATAACTCTATGATACACCCCCAAATTAGCATATGAACACACAGGCACGCAAATGGTTGAACACGGTAGGTGGAGACTGGGTTCACTGCAGATCAGCTTTCTGTACAAATGCAGGACCCAGCACCTCCAGGACTCTAGAGAACAATCCTGCTTGGCATCCTACAGGTTTAAGAACTGGAATTCAGAACTCCCCCACAAGTGCACAGGGGACGCACAGTAGCTGCAACATGCCTGACACGGCACTTGTGCACCGAAAATCGATCGTGGAGCACTGCTGGGCCTCACTGGAGGTCAGTATGGCCTCCTGTCTCAAAGAAGAACTGCTTCCAAGACAAGTAGGTATTTCTAAATTATTTCTAGGATTATTAAGGCATGCTCTCCATACCAGATGTGAGCTCTGCGGTGGCAGCTGAACTCTGCAAGTCTATTGGAGTGCGTTAGAAGAGTGGGAAGCTCTATGACCACAGGAGGAATGCGGGGCTTGCCCATTCCTGCTCAATTTCAAACAGCACTTCTGTGAGTGTTTAGGAGACAGAGACATTTAGCTGTACATTTCTCTCTCTCCTCCCTTCACCTTCCCACTCGTCTTTATTATAGTAAAGTGTTTCATGCATTCACCACAGTATTTCCTTTAACAAAATTCTTCCTTCTGCCTCAGAACCATGCACAACCTGGCACTTGGGGAAAATTTTCGGCTACTTTACCATATGCATCATGTCTAAAAAGAAATCTATGAGCTTTTTCACTACAAAGATAAAAAGGTCATCCTTCCTCTGCACAGGCTTTTGTTCATCTTTGAAAAAAAACTGCTGTGAAATACTACTTTGTTAAGTCTCTTGTGAAACGTCTGTAAATGTAAAAGATCAACAGATTCAGACCTGACAATTCATTTTATCTTACTGGCAACAAATTTTCTTATAATGCAATTAAGATCTGAGTTAATAAGCGAAAATACTTTTAATGAGGTGATGCACAACCTCTCCTTCTCTCTCATTCCTAAGTGTTTATTACAACTAATTTCTTTAGGTCAATGAATTTATTTCTGCATGTAGTTCTTTTTACAATTCACAATTTGCATATCTAGTAAAATGCCAGATATGGAAGTGGTAACAGTATCTTTGTGTAGACTTCTCATTTTTGCTGATTTTGCTCTGAGAGTCTGGCTAGCTTCACAAAGTATCCAGATAAGGCAAATTGCTGGTGTCATGTGAACTATCTCACAGAAACAAGCTCTGCCAATGGCTTTAGTGTATTTGTGCCAGTAAACTCTATAATACTTAGAATTTATTATTTAAATAGGAATACACTATTAAAAAAAATCTAGTCAATAAAGAATACAAGCAAATCATCAAGTTTCAGTTCGGGCTGAAAAAAATTAATGAATTGTATTTGTGCTGGAGGTAGCTGATATATCAAATTTAGAGAAGCACCCTGACTTTTTACTGGACAAACTAATGAAGTTAGCATATAAACAAAAATCAAGATTTTTCAGTATGCTAAAAAAGCAGTGCATCATGGGGTACTTTAAAAATGATTTAGGAAGATTGCTCCTTTTAATTCCTTTCAAAACCAAGCATTTCTAAATAAAAGCTACATGGGCTTTTGAGTGAGTTATATCCTTTGTCAAACATTTCACTGTCAGGTCACAGCACCCCATGAATCAAACAAGTTTGGTGAAATCTTTAAATGAGTATTTCAGCCTCATCAGAGAAAGAGACTGCTATGGGATGGGGGTTTATTATTAGAATATGGCTTTTAGGCGACAAGACACAACCAGTCTAAATGACCTGTGCTTTGAGGGTGGAAACTGTGAATGACAACAGTAATGACAAGGAGTATCATGAAAAGACTAAAAACCAATCGAATGAAATCCTACCAGGAGTCTGATTCTACACTGCTTCGCATCATCTCCTAGTCGCAGACATCCTTACAAAGCCAGTATAAACTTTAGACAGGTTTTAACACAGATTTTGCACTAATCTCTCATACTAAAGGGTGGACAAGCAGTTCAGATTTATATTTACATTTGTTTTGACCTTTCTCATATTTGACTGATACATATATTGTTATATAGATAAATGGTTTTCATACATAAGAATGCCATATATAGATACATAAAATTTAAATATGTTTTAAATATATATTTAGCTACACACACATATATTTCCCTTCTTTATTGCTGAAAACTGAAGCTCTAAGAAATCTTTTTCATACAAATAAATGAAGATCAACTTGAGTAACTAGCTTTAGTCTGTATCTACTGGGTAATTTCTGAATGTTTGCTTTCAGTTTTAAGCCATGCTTGCATATTATTACCAGTGACAGTAAAGCACACATTTGTAGGTAATGCTCTAATCTCACAGCCAACTCCAGTAATCTTGCACTGTGAAAGGCTTCTGAATGAAATTATTTTACTGCTGATATGTATGTGAAATACCATAGTTGTATATACATGACAATAATCATAGATGCATAACTTAGGAAGAGTAAAAGGAAAAAGGTAAACAGTCAATAGCACGCAAATCTTTGCCAGATGCTCCCTCTAATTCACAGGAAAAAATAGGTTTTTGCTGCCTATTCTCTAAGCCTTTGTTTCCACGAGGAGCTCACTCACTCTGCAGGAATTCAGTGTGCTTTCCCATGTTATCAGCAATACATACACATTTCCTGTGTAGGCAGCTCTGTGCAGCACTTTTTACTCTGTTTTGAAAGTGGGATAATCCCTTCGACCTGGAACTAATTTCATTATTGTGTGTGTGTGTGGGGAAGCTAGCATACCATAGATGATACTTCATACATTCACAGCTTACCTAACCATGTAGTGACATCCCTATGTGTAGAGAATCTGTAATACCGTGGAAGAAGACATGGGAGAGGTTTTCTATTTTAATTCCTGGGTTTTTTTGTACTAACCCAAAAGCATCAAGACCATTAGTTTTACATGTTTTACTCACACAATCTCCATGCTTTTTATTAGCTGAATAAATTACAAGACTCCAATCCAAGAAGAAGATTTGACACAACTGCTGTTCTGCAAAGGCTTCTACAAGTATCTGAATTCACATTGACAGACCTATGGTCTACCATAAATATATACAGATGCATAATGTAGTCTCATGATCTAGTCTTTTATATTATAATCTAATTAGTGATCTAGTCCGTTACATTATAAAAACCTCTCACACTGAATTTGGTCAAATAATAAACAGAGAATAAACCAGTGAACAACAGGGCAGATTCATTCTGTCCCTTACTCCAAGGACCATGTTACCTATTTGAAAGCACATGACTACTGATTCTTTACAGTATCCAGAAAGCTCTCTAATCATTAATCTGAAGGAACATGCATAATCAGAAGGTAGCAGGGCATAATGCAGTACAGTTAACTAATGCAGCAGAACAATAACAGCAGAAACAATATATAGGCCTCTAGGAATCATTCCTATACCCTCATCCAAACTGTTGGATTAATTCTGTTGAGAGATAGTTTGTCAGTACTGATTCACTGATGGAAACACCAATGGAAAACAAAGCACAACAGAAACACTTAGCAGGTTTTGACACCCTGCCTTCACATTGGGCAGAATTGGACAGCAAGTCACAGAGTATCTGAGGCTGAAAAGCAATTCTGGAGATCTGTACTCTAATCTCCCAGCCCATAGTAGGCTCAGCCAGGACAGATGGCTCAGGGCCTACCTCCCCCAAATCAAGTCATCTTCTTTTTTTTTCCCCCCCTTTCTTCTCTTTCCCATCCTCTCAGCATTTTGAGTTCTTTGGATTTCCCTTCTCTTGTTATGAAATTTTGAACCATGTTCTGGTGCTGAACAAAAATCACATTTGAACCACAGAAGCTCACTAGAAAGCCCTGGTAACTAAGGTTCCCATGTTCTCACATTTAGAAGGCCAAGCATTATGTAAATAAAAAGATACTATGAGACAATATAACCACAAAAAGTGGCCTTACAATACAGTTCAAATAGATGAAAATTTGCATGTATTCAGTGGTCTACCTATATGTGAGTAAAACTAGTTTTTCAAGTCCTATGTTCCATATTACACCTCATTGAGCCCAAAAGACTGAGAAAAACTACTACCTTTCACTATGTAATTTCACACTGAATTTCAGAAAAAAAGCTGCAGTTACAAACTAGGTGACATGAATTCAAGAAAAGGTTTCACCGGATGCTGTGAGGGTTTGGGGATAACTCTTGTTCTGCAAAGCTCTACCAACAGCTCCCACTTACAATAACACATTTAACGTCCTTATCTTTGACAAATGGATAATCTTTGTTGGACCAGCAAATTTTGTTTGAAAAACTGAGAATTTTCTCAGAAAGAAGAATCAGAGAGAAGCTCCCTCAGAGAACTTAAAGAAAAAAAAAGACAAAATGAGGTTCAAGATTTAACCAGACTTAGAGGAAGACCTTTGACCATAGCCCAATGTAAGGATCTCAGTCCAAGTTAGAATAGTATTTGAAATGATGCCATGAATACCATGCCATTGCTCTAACATATAAAATTCTTGTAATAAACTAAAGCAATTAAAAATGAGGACATTATTATTAATTACTTGGCCAATGGTGAAAAGTTCCAGCATAAGTGTAATTTGTGTAATTTGTTTTATATAAAAATAAACCTCATGAGAACTTTAGGAAGCCCAAATCCGCTTTTTTTATTTTGTACAAGAATCTTTCCTTCATCCCTAGAGTGACTTCTTCTTTCCCAATACCAGCAAAGCTTTAGACAAACACACAGACAGATAAAAGAGAAGCAAAGACCCCATCCAAGAAACTGTATTATGAGAAGAGCCCTGCTGACATGGGAGCAGGAACATGCCTAACATCAGTAAGTGCCTGCAAGCACATGGACAGATACCAGATGTCAGGATGCCACCCCACAGTCACTGCCATGGCTGGGCTAAGAGGGGCTTCTTCAAGCACAGCTCATCTTGCACCTCTGTTTGTCATGAATTGGAGCTGAATTGATGATGTGCTAACCCAGCATCCGGCCACAAAGAAGCCTTCCCCCTGCTTGCCTCCAAAGGACCCAGGGCATGTTTGCAGATGCAAAGTTGGCTGCAGGAAGAGCTTTATAAGACGGGAGGGAAATGGACCATCTTTCACCCCAAACCCTAACTCTGCAAGGCTTCAGTAACTACTTTAACTTTTACAGAAGGTCAGATGGACATAGGATAACTTCATGAACTGGAAAAATACAAGCCACCATCAATGAGTCCCCACATCTGTGTGGAATGAATTCAGCCTCAAATGAAGGTATGTGGGGGCAGAAAGGCAAAAGAGGTCTTGCAAATGAGAATAAACACTATGAAAATAGAGTAACTTCCTTTGTTTTTCTTCCTTCCCTGATTAATAGATAATCATATTAATACCTATAGTTCAAAATAAAAAACAGTACAACATTTTTCAAAAAACTAAATGAAACTATTTGGCATTTCTTATTTATTGATAAGGAATAAGCTTGATAGTTGCTGATACAAAGCAGCAGTCCAGGACTGACATTAACCAGCACAGACTGTGATGTCAATGTTATAAATCATACATGGGAGTCTCGTGTTATGCAACATCCCACAAACTGGAGCACTAGCCATTTTTTGAAGCAATAAAGTTGAAGGGTAAGTAGGTTACTTATTGTGTTACAGCACTCAGACTTCAGCTAGTAAACACTTAAAAATATACAGATGGATATTGGAGTCCCTAAATCAATTTGTAATTTCTGAACTGAAATTATAGAACAAAGCCTAAAAAGCCATGTAGTCCTGACAGAGACTTTGAAAAGTAAAAAAGAAGAGGTACTGTTATATAATTATATCTGTGAGGAAGAAATGCCATTAAAAGCCATAGTAGGATTTCAAAGCTATAACTATAGCATGAAGTTCATAGGTTAATCATATTTTTAGAGAAACTGCAGGTAACCAATGCCTAAACAGCTATAGGATACTCAAAACTACATTCGACTTCACCACATTCAAAGTTCTTTTAGTTTACTGCTTTTACTGATAGGAGAAATTCAGAGTAACAAAAAACCCACACCAAACCAAACCAAACCAAACCAAACCAAACCAAACCAAACCAAACCAAACCAAACCAAACCAAACCAAACCAAACCAAACCAAACCAAACCAAACCAAACCAAACCAAACCAAACCAAACCAACCACCTTTTCCTCTCTCAAGCAGAGTTTCATAATACTTTTTAAATGGAGGGAATTGATGCATGTCATTTGTAGTTCTGAGGCTGCTCAGGGGCAGGAACAAGTAAAAGAAGAAGGTAAGCTAGAAAGTTCCCTTTCAGTGGAGCGAAAACACAAGCCAGAGTAAATCAACTCTGATCTCTTTTCTCTTCAGTATCTTCATTACGGAGAAAGGGTAAGCAGAAGGAGGAATGTGGTTAATAAGGGAGCTGGCAAAAGACGATCCAATCTGGTGACATGACCAAGAGTTAAAAACCACTGCAGCTTCATATCAGCCATTCCTTGTTTCAGTTTCGTACAAAATTTAATGTTGGTATTCAATCTAAAATTAGCATACAACAAACGCTCAGTCTCTCCCCAAATTGATTTGACTGTATGCATGGAATCCAGGATTCCTGTTCCCTCATCATATCCAGGCACTTGCATGTGCAGGAGGTGGATGTGCAATACCAGCAAATGAAAATGACGCATCCACGCTGTGTCAGGGCGCGTCCTTGAAAAGAGGCCAAATGGATTTTTTTGCTATATTATAATTAGTAGAAGAGGGGGTGGCCCACAGAGGAGCTGCATGCTACAAGGATGTCATCTGAGGCTGTCTTTAAAATGCCAACAAAGCATCCTTCCTGTAGACATCCCTTACAGCAGAGGCTCACAATAATTGCTAACTGTATATTGTATTCATGATGGACTATGACGATGAAATAAAAAGAAAATTTTTCCCTGAAAGCAGAAATCTTGCCAAGTGCTCCAGAAGCTTCCTGCATTGGCTTTTCTTGCTTAAGCTGCTTTTATTTTTTTTCTGACAGACGTTCTTGTGTGACCTTGTGAAATCCTATCCCTTCACATGCTGACAGAACGATGATGATGGAGCTATTCTTAGCCATATGATATAACTAATGACTGGTTGAGTTAATACTGCTTTTCAAACCATGCAGATCCATTCTTCTAGGGCTATTGTGTTGTAAACCCGTTGATACAGGTTTTGAAATATCTTGCAAATAGTTGCTTTTCTTTTGTGTTCAACAGTCTAATTATGTTGTTGATAATTTATAATTAAAGGATATCTAAAACAATGGCCTCTAAAAAACCACATCGATGATGGGGAGATGTTGAGGTTTCAATTTTGGGACCTACCAAATGCAATATTGATTTTTGTGTCAGGAAAACAGGTATGACTAGTCTCTCCGGAAGTGTTCACAGGAACAGGTCCTTATTTTACCGTGTCATGTTCTTTTGGGATACACTGATCTGGCTGGAAATGAGCTTGCAGATCTGCTCCTCTTAATAAGAGCAATCCTACAAAGGCTGGCTGCATAGCCTGCAATGCTCACATGCTTGTTAGAGCTTCAGTGGAATTAAGGTGAAGTTCATTACTTCCCTTCTCAGAACCTCATGTTGCTGTTATTTCTATCGTTCCAGGGTGTAACTAGAATTCTCCAGCATCCCTTCACAAAATATGCTTTTTAAGCCAAAGGCCTTTCTTTAATAAGTCCTTATTAAAGACAGTGCTTTTGATACCTATGTTACTTTGTGAAGCTCAGGCATATGGGTCCTATATTAAGTCCTTTCTACTACATCCAGCTATCAAATCTCTTATTTTTAGTGACTCAGACCAATAAAGGGGAGATATTTACTTCAGCAATTGCTTGTTCCCTTTAGACATTGCAGTTTTACATTGTCTTGATCTGCTAGCACCTCTGTACAAGGTTTTCTCAAAAGAGGCTTCTTTCTACCTGCTTATAAGTTCCAGCCAAGGACTGCGAGCAGGAAATTGGTGCTCAGTTCTCTTTCCAATGCTCTGTGCTACATGCACACACACACAGACACACACAGACACACACAGACACACATACTCTTTTATCCTTTCCTTATCTCTCTCTCAGCTTTGGCTCATAATCCCCACTTCAGTCCACTTCCCCAAGTCTCTCAGGAAAACATGCTATTGCAAGTCTGACTTCATTCCTGCCTTCTTCCTCTGCAGCAAAAAGCTTCTCCTTGACAATCCTTTTCATCATGCCAGTACAGAACTCCACGTTCCTGTTTTCCACTTGGAAAACTGATGCAAACTCCTATTTTTTCATTTGATGTAATAACAGTAATTTTTGCTGTCAGACTCTTCAGCTTTATTATTTTACTCAATTTGCAGTGTTACCTTTTTTAACTCTTAATAGACTTGGGTATTTGAGAAAATTTTTCATGAGTTCTCCAGCTCTTCTACTCCCTCCATGACATTTCTACACCTACCACAGTTTAAACTGACACATTTGAACAGACAGTGCATTGCGAGTTCTTGCAGCCACAGCAAAATCCCACAAAACCCAATAATTATAGCAGAGCAACTCAGGAAACAAAGAAAAGGCTTAGGTTTAGACACATGTTTTAGTCCCACTTACCCCAAAACAATTTTTCAGTAAGTCTATAGTACCACTACACCTTCACAGTATAACTTAATGGAATCACAAGAGATCTAGTCCGTAGATGCTTCTCATACTTCAGGAAAGAGATAGTTATAAACTTTTCTGAGGTAACTGAAGCCATCTTTAGCTGTCATTACAGTCATATTGGCCATTAAGGTTATGCACAGGTCATCTCCTGGGCAGTCATAGCTCCTCTGCACTACCTGTGAAAATACCCTTTTTGTTTGCAGCCTTTTCAGCCCCAAATCAGATTACAGCAGAAGCATTCTGCAGAACACACACAAAACCTTTTCTCATCAAACACTGCCTTTCAATGTCAAAGTCCACAATGGAATGATATTAGGTTGCACCTCTACCTCTGTCAGATGGTCTGGGTTGCCAGCAGTATTTTTTGTCTGCCAGCCAGTGTTCTGCAGAAATTTTTGAACCTGAGGTCCCTGCACCACAGGTATCAGTCACGCTGTTATCTTCTGTTATCCTTCCAATAACTAACAAAATCCAATGACTTGTTTCACATGGCATAGCATCCTCAGACAGTCAAGTCCTGTAAATCCAAACCTGTAAACTGGATCAACTTGAAACCAGGTGAATATCACAGCTGGCAATCCTGAACAGCCCGCAGAAAGCCTGGTAAAAGCACAGTGTAATGTAAATAAGGAGCAAAAACTTCTATTGGAAGGGTATAATTAAACACATGCATAAAGAAAATACATGTGCATAAGCTCACTTAAAGATATATATATGTGTATATATATATATGAATCTCAATATAAGCCATAGATGGCTAACTCAGATCTGAAAGACACCTATACTCCTCACGAAATTCAGGCTTTTTGTTCAGAGGGAAATCCTCATTCATCATACAAAACATTTTTATCCCAGTATGGGTGTAAGGCAATATAACCGTATGCCCCAACCGTGAGATGAAGAGAAGGAAAGCTGTGCTATTGGCTGTGATCCATGTTTCCCATAAAATAAAGAGTGCTTTGATATGTATAAAAACAGGCTGCTCAAGACTCTAAGATAAGAATTTTCTACATTTATTTGGGTGTAAATGTATAAACAAGTGTTCACAGGATTTATACTACATAAACTGATAAGGCAAAGGAATATCGTTCACTGGTAAACGATGTAATTTTACATACTCCTTTTGCGTTACTTTGTTTTAAAGAAACTTTATAGAAAATATAGACTAGACTCTGAACAGAATCAATTACTCTGAAAAGCTTTTACAGGATCGTGCACTAAATTGTTTTTGTGGTGCAGTAGCATAGCAATAGGATTGCAAACTCAAGGATACAGAAAGATTCACTAAGATATATGATAAATTCAATTATTCACAAGAAAAGGGAAATCGGGTAAATAAAACTGGTTTTGTCTTGAGTATGGTAACCAATCCAGTGTGCATCATAAGAGGTTGTTCTTATTGCCAATGTTCTCAACAAGTAGAGATATATTTATACAGAGGATAAATTTAGGAACACAGCAGACTTCTCGGTTTCTGCTGCAGGTTTAAACTATTATTCTCTTTAGCACCACAGAGAAACTGATAAAAAAAGTGAATCACTTCAATGCAAGGTTTGGAGGGTTCACAAAATAAGCAGGGCTCAGAGTCACACACTGCATGCTGAACATAGACACCCCCAAGCTCGTTGAGGCAGAGACTGTGTAAAAGGGCCAGCACAGGGAAAAAGAGGAGAGATGCTACTCTGTGATTAAGAGCCCTGTGAGCATAGGGCAGCAGGTCACATACAGGTTCTTACTGTAATTCTGGCGTTTTCTTATTTTGTAGTGCTTGAATGTCTGAGCCAGACAGGTAGAGATTTTATTTTTTAAACTAAGGGCTCGTATCAGCTGCTGAGGAGAATTCAAGATACAGCAGCTCTTAGTTTCCATGTGTCTATGCGACAAAGAGAGACAATAAAGGATCTTGAAACAGATCCCATTTACTCAAGGTGTGCACCACAATCTCCCACCACACCACATTTGCTTTGTGAAGATCTTCACTACACCTTTGCCCCGCAAAGCAGCAACCCACTAATTTTCTCCTCCAGCCTCTGATCAGATTCCATATTTATTTCTTCCACCTGAGACTGCTTAGTTGATTATCTGCCTCCTTTCTATCAAGTAGCCTGCAAGTGCAGTGCATGCCCATACCATTCCAGATAAACATCCCAGCCACCCAAATGGGTTTGAAAGGAAGGTAAGTGACTTTGCCTATCCCCGTCTCAAACTCCCACTTTCAATAATGCCTGCGTTACACAACGTCACAACAACATACCAGCACAAATCCTGCCTCCCACGGCCCTTGGTGTCAGGGCTACCTGCAGTCTGAAAT
>VWZT01014705.1:9456-24627 GCA_013397055.1 Pachycephala philippinensis
TTTATATTTATATTTATATATTTTCCGGCACCCGGCCCATTCATTCTCCCATTGTTTAATTCTCTCTCCCCATCAGGCCTAAATTTTATTTCCACTCTTCATTTGTCCGATTTCAGCTTCCAGCCTCTGGATTTTGTTCCAGATGAGATTGGAAGGCTCCTGGGAATAAAAATCCCGATTTTTATTCCCTGAGTCCTCCCTTCCTTGCTCTTTTCATCTCCTCCTAAATTCCCCACCTCGTGCTCCTGTTGCTGCCAGGATCTGTTTTCCCACATTCCCAAATTTAGATTCCAGAATGACCCTTGTTTAATCCATTGACCTTCTCCTGGAGCTGTGGCCAAAGGAAAAAATTCCATAATTCCGTTATAATTCCGAGAGCACCAATGCAGGAGGAACAATTCCCTCCTTTTCCATCATTCCCTTTATTTGTATCCCAAATTTCATCCTCCATTGCACAGAGAGGTTTCATCCCTCTGATTATCCGGAACAATTCCCTCCTTTTCCATCATTCCCTTTATTTGTATCCCAAATTTCATCCTCCATTGCACAGAGAGGTTTCATCCCTCTGATTATCCGGAACAATTCCCTCCTTTTCCATCATTCCCTTTATTTGTATCCCAAATTTCATCCTCCATTGCACAGAGAGGTTTCATCCCTCTGATTATCCATCACCTGCTTCCTTCGATGAAGTTTTCCAAGGATTTTTTGGAGTCTGGGATTTCGCACAGTGTTATTGAAGCACTTCTTTTCCACTTTCTTACTCCTTGATATAAAACACCTTTATGGTGGAGTTGCCCTTTTATTTTGGTTAAATAATTACCTTTCTCTGTAATTCCTCGGTTTTCCATGTTTTCCAATGGAAAGTCCCAGCTAGAAGAATTAAAACTCACAAATTTCCATCGTATTCCCACCACATCCACATGATTTTGTTTCCTGCCACTCTCCACGAATGGATTTAGCTAGAAATGATGAGTTCAGAGAAGGAAATAAATATCTGTAAATATTCGTTTCTGAAGAGGCATTCATTTCCAGGAGTCTGGGAACTGGCAGAATCCCGGCATTAATATCCTCTGCCTCCAAAATTATTGATGGAAAACAAAGCTGGAGAAGCAGATTTTGGAATCAGGGACGCTCGGAATATTTACACAACTTTGTGCCCATAATGTGGGGCTGCAAAGGAAAACAAAAACACCCATTCAGGGCAGAGAATAAAAATTAGTCCGGAGAAAAATTCCAGCCTTGGCACGGGGAAATGAAAACGGGACAAGAAAAGCACTTTGCTCTCCAGAATTCGGAATCTTGAATCAGCTGCCAAGCTGCTCCTCTCCTTGCTGCCAAGGGATTTGTCAAGGCTTCTCCATGGGAATCCAGAGCTCCAGCCTCTGGAATTTCTCATCTAGACAGGGATCAAACTTCTGCCTCCCTGAGTTTTTCCCTAAACTCGGCTCTTCCCCTTCCCTACCTCTGCCAAGGGTCTGGTGACCTCCTTGATGGGAATTTTTTGGTAGCATGGGATGGGCAGAAATTCCATTTCTCCCACAAGTAGGAGTCTTTTCCATCTCTTTTTGGACTTTATCCCTGGAGATTAACTCAGGGCTCGGACAGGGTGACAGCAATGCCTCATCCCAGGCTAGTAAATGTATCCCTGGCAGCCAGGCTGAAGGAATTCCCACCTGGATTCTCCTGCTCCACCACATCCGGGCAGAGCTTCATCCCAAACTCAAAAAAAATCCCTTTTTTGGCTGCACAGACAGAGAATTTTGCAGTACTTTGTTCCCATCTATTGTTGCCTCCTCTCCACGTGTTCCTGCACTTCCCAGCTCCGGAATTCTCTGCAAAACCCCTCTCTCAGCATTCCCACGGCGTTTCCCTGCGACGTTTCCTTTCCATGGAGTATTTTAAGCTGTCAGGGATTTCACAGGAGCTCAAAACAAAGAGGGGACGTTCCTCGCACCCTGTGATCCCTCCGCTCTCCACAAGAAATGTCCCCTTTTTTTGTGGCAGCGCTCAGTTTTTATGGAGAAATGGCATCCATTTCGTCTATTTAGGAAGAGATCTTTAATCCATCACCAAATCCTAACTGGATTTCTTCCCGAATGCCCGCTCTGGCTCCATAAATGAGGTGCAGGTGACAGATGAGCAGCGGTGACCCCGAGGTCAGCCGGGATTTTCTGTAAGCCCGACCCCAGCGACTCCGGCTGCCAATCACCGCTAACGGGGTCAGCTCCTTCTGGAGCCGCTCAAAGGTCTCCGAACAATTCCTTTATTTCCAAGGTTTTAGCTCGGAGATGAGGATGGTGGAGGTGGCGCGGCTGTGTGCAGCCAGAGCTCCCCAATCCTGGGGTGATCCCACAGTTTGGGAAGCAGGAAGGGGGAATTCTGCCCCTCGGCCCCAATGAGGTGAGACCCCACCTCCAGAGCTGCTCCAGCCCTGGGGTTCCCAACACCAGGAGCTGTTGGAGCAATTCCAGAGGAATCCATGGAGATTCTCCCAGGGCTGGAGCTGCTCTGGAGCCAGGCTGGGAGAGCTGGGAATGTTCCCCTGGAGAAGGGAAGGCTCCAGGGAGAGCTCAGAGCCCCTTGCAGGGCCTAAAGGGGCTCCAGGAGAGCTGGAGAGGGACTGGGGACAAGGGATGGAGGGANGAGAAATCTGGGACAGTGGGAGGTGTCCCTGCCCATGGCAGGGGCTGGAACGGGATGGGATTTAAGGTCTTTTCCAACCCAAACCATTCCATGATTTTGTGATTCCCTGGCTATTATTCTCCCTGCTTTACTTTATCTCCCTCCCTTTTCCTTACTGGAACAATCAGTCAGGGCTGTGACAAACCAGCGAGTGCCTGGACACAGGGAATGGCTTCCCACTGCCAGAGAGCAGGGATGGATGGGATATTGGGAATTGGGAATTCCTGGCTGGGAGGGTGGGAAGGCCCTGGCACAGGATTCCCAGAGAAGCTGTGGCTGCCCCTGGATCCCTGGCAGTGTCCAAGGCCAAGTTGGACAGGGCTTGGAGCAGCCTGGGACAGTGGGAGGTGTCCCTGCCATGGCAGGGGCTGGAATGGGATGGGATTTAAGATTCCAACCCATTCCATAACTCTCTGATCCAATATTTCCCAAACATCTCCTTTCCCCCCTTTAATCCAAGACACAAAAGCCCATCCCGCATCCTTTTCTTTCCCACTTTTTCGTCTTCCCTGAAACCTCTCCAGACACGACTCCTCCTTGTCCCTTCCCTCCTCACGGATGTGGAGTTCACTGCCTGAGCTCAATTTGATTTATGGGCAGAGATAAAAAAGAGATTTAATCATGTCCGTGAACTTCTCCAGCAACACACCCTGACATCCCCTATTAACTGCTCCTCTCCAGATATTTTTCACGGATGGTGTCCACTCCCCGATTCCCAAGCATTTAATTACTCTCCCTTTGTTAGAAGGCCCCACTAAATCTCCTGATTTATGCCACGCTCCATAAATAAGACCTTTCCTGGTTGCTTTATGATGGCACAAATTTGTTGGAGGCATCTGCATAAATTTTTATGGGATTTAATCGTTCGCTCCACGTCCTGGTTCCCGGTTTTCCTCGTGAATCAGAGCTGGGAATCACGGAGCACCACACAGTTAATTACTCACAGTATCAGCCTCTGTGTTTGTTATTTAATTTCCTTTTCAGCCCTAACGTTGTAAACGTTCACCCGTGAGTTATTGGGATTATTTGGAAAATAGGATTAGGGCGCCGGGCGAGATTTATCCGGGAAATTCCTCGTGGCTGGAGCTGGGGAGAAGGTCAGGAAGTTCATTAAAGCAGATTAATGGAGAACAAGCAGGATCTAATCAGACTGGGAGCCTGAAGGCGCCTGGCGCTGGAGCAGGGACGTTGTTCCCGTGGATTATTGGTGTCCCTGCTCCGGGAACGTTGGGAATGGCAGCAGATCCATCCTCTTTAGCCACTCCAGCCGCTGATAAATGAGTTCCTGCCCACCATCGGCATCCTGTCACGGAGCTGAGGCGCTGCTCCAATTAGTGCTCCCCACGGAGGGAAGGCAGGGCCGTGCAAAGCGCCGAGAATTCCGGGCTGCTCCATTATCCGGCTCCTCCACTCCATGCCACGTGTCACTGCGGCGGTGCCAAGAGGCGATGAAGGACTCTGAGACACGAGTGTGGTCAGCAGAAAGGAATGAATTATTTAATTAATAAAGGATGGGTTTTTATGTGTTTAGTTCTTTTAGTGTTTTCTTAAAAGGCAAGAGGTATTGGACCTCTAACTAACTCCCTACCAGGGTGATTGGTCAATTCACACATCATCCATTTCTCCAGTCGGTATCACAACAATTCTAATTATATTCGCAGGTGCAAGATTGGCAAAGTCTGTTTACAGAAAACTTTATCATGTTTTGCACAGTTTCGCATGAGAAAGAACAGAGCTCTCACAAACTGCTGCTGAGAGCTGAAATCTTCTCTGCTAAGGCTTTTTAGCATCCATAGCCCCGCTCCAGGGAATAGCCTGGATAATAATCCTGTAACTGGAGCACTTGACCTGCGGGATATTTGCAAAGCCAAGGCTTCAGAGAAGTAGCTGGAAGATGCAGTTTGATAAGTTTTGTGGATGAAATTCTAAACTATTTTTATGTCCAAATTAAGGAGGGGTTAGAGGGGTGTCTCTAGGTTTAGGTTTAGGTCTAGGTCTAGGTTTAGGAGTATCTCCTGGGGGTGAGGTGAGACTTAGTGCAAATCCCCTTTCCGATGTTTCCTTTCCAGGCACTTAATAAGTTACAAATAACAGCAATAATTCCTGAGATTCCCATTTCATTTTCCAGTAGGATCCTGACTTTTCTCACTAAAGCCTGGCTTTGCTGGAGCTGGGAGATGAACCCATTAAACCCCCAGCACGATGCTTTGAACACCTGATTTTTGTGTTTCCAACTTATTGCAGATCCCAGTTTTGCTCCCGCTTTAATCTGGGATCCACCCGGACCAGAGATTCCTAAAAACTTCTCTCACATTCTCAGGGTTTAAATTAATTCCCTCCCACTCCTGGAATCCTCCTGATTTACTCCAGCTGAGCAATAGTCCAGCCCATTCATAAAAAGGGAGCAGGTAATAATTAATTTTAATGAGCAGGTGATGATTAATTTTAATGAATGCTGTTGCTGCACGGGCTAATTGTTTGAATTCATCAAACCTGGTGTTTACAATTTAATGCAGAAATTATGTCCAAGGCGTTGTTAATAAAATCATTACAAATTCATTTAGCCCTGAACCAGCAAAGTACTTCCACGTGGATTTTCTGCATGGAATGCTGAAGTGGTTCCCTGAATCCTGATTTTAAAGTTATAATTCCTTAGGCAGGCTCAAAGAAGAAAACTCAGGCTTGTGAACTCAGGGGTCCTGCGGGGAGTTTTACTCATGATGGAATCATGGAATAGAATCATTGAGGTTGGAAAAGTCTTCCAAGGCCATAAAATCCAGCTTTTGACTGATCCCCACCTTGTCCCCAGCCCAGAGCTCTGAGTGCCACCTCCAGGAATTCCTTGGGCACCTCCAGGGATGGGCACTCCAAACCTCCCTGGGCAGTGCCAATCCCTGAGCACCCTTTCCATGGGGAAATTCCTGCTGATGTGGGTTCAGTTGATCCAAACCACAGCTGCACTTCCTGGGCAGTTCTCCCTTGGCTCCATGGGCACGGATGGCAGGAACATCTCCTGCTGTTCTCCTGGTGCTGCAGGCAGGAGAATTCCCCTGGGATAGAGACCTGGAACCAAAGAATTACAGAATCATTAAGGTTGGAAAAGATCTCCAGGATGATCAAATCCAAATTTGACTGATCACCAATTGCCCACTAACCCATATCCCGAAGTGCCACATCCACTCTTTGGGCACCTCCAGGGATGGGCACTCCAAACCTCCCTGGGCAGTGCCAATCCCTGAGCACCCTTTCCATGGGGAAATTCCTGCTGATGCCCACCCTGAGCCTCCCCTGGCCCAGCCTGAGGCCGTTCCCTCTCCTCCTGTCCCTGTTCCCTGGGAGCAGAGCCCGACCCCCCCGGCTGCCCCCTCCTGTCAGGGAGCTGTGCAGAGCCACAAGGTCCCCCCTGAGCCTCCTTTGCTCCAGGCTGAGCCCCTTTCCCAGCTCCCTCAGGAATTCTCCAGCCCCTTCCCAGCTCCGTTCCCTTCCCTGGACTCACTCCAGCCCCTCAGGGTCTCCCTTGCAGTGAGGGGAAAATCAAAGAGTGGGAGAAAACCTGAGGGAAAAAGAAAGTAAGGGGAGCTCGGGGAAGGCTCTGCTGCAGAGCTTTTCCCTTCTGGATCCTCCTTTTCTCCAGGCTGAGCCCCTTTCCCACCTCCCTGGTGCTCCAGACCCTTCCCAGCTCCATTCCTTTCCCTGGACAAGCTCCAGCCCCTCAATATCTCTTATCACGAGAGGCCCAGAGCTGATCCCAGGATTTGTGGTGCCTCAGCAATTCCCAGTACAGGGAACAATCCCCGTCCTGGTCCCACTGGTCACACCAGTGCTGTTCCCAGCCACGATGTTGCCCTGAGTTTTGCAGTTCCTCGATGTTTTCATTTTCTGTAAGAGTTTCTCACGCACTTTCTGCAAACACAGCCACGCTTTGCTAACCGTGCTTTATTGTTTGCATTCCATTTCTCCCGGGTGGAGACGTTTGATGGATTTTCCCTTTGACCAGTGTGACTGAGGGGTGGTGATTTCTCCCTCCAATCCACGGCGGTTTCTGAGAACATANTCTGAGAACATATATAATAAATTTCGGGGTCATCTGACCCCTCTTTTTCTACTTCTCTCTTGACAAGGGTCTGCGTGGTTCTTTTCGTGTCCAAGTGTGACAGTGACCACCTCCTTGGCCACTTTGGCTGGCTCCTGGCCCTCATCCAAGGCCTGCACAACCCCTGCAATTCCCATTTTTTAATGTCCTTTTCCATAGCTTGTCCCTCGAGGTGGTGACTCCCAGAATCCTGCCACGTTTGATGTCCTCCACCGGAGGCTTCCCAGTTTCTGGGGTGCCCAGAATTGTCCTTCTGATCCCAGGAGGAAAAAAAAAAATCTATTTTCTCCCTCAGGATCTCTTCACAGGGCCCTTCAGCCCCTCTGTTGGTGCCTTGTCTCCCTTGCACTGGTGACAGGGAATTTAGGAATAAAAAACCCTTCCAGGCTCAATTTCATTCATTTATTTTTAAATTCCTGTGACTGCAAATGACCTCCAGCTCCCAAAAATGAGGAGTTGTTCCTGGGTCGTGAGCTTTCAGGGGAAAATACCTGATTTCCATTTATGGGGCACCTGAAAGTGGCATTTTTCCAGCTGTTTTTAGCAGCACATCCCTTTATCTTTGCTCATCTGCGCCAGAGCTGTGTTGATTTTTTGCTGGAGTTTATTTAAGGGGAAGTGGGAGGAAAGATATTAATTATTGGGTCACCGCTGAGCCGTGCTTTGTGTTCAGTTTTGGCTCTGCGCTGGCGTTTTCTCCCTCAAATGACTCCTGAATTATTTTATTAATGGAAATGTGGGCAGATGGACTCGAAAATGAAGCTCTTCACTGCCTCCGACGAGGATCTGCAGTAATTAAATATTTTAGAGCTGTCTTAAAGCTTTATTCTGCTCTCTTTCAGCCCCCATTAAGCAGCTCCCTCTCCCAGTAACTGCCCATTCCATCCGTGTGGATGCTCCCAGTGCTCCCATTCCTGACCCCACACACTCTCACACCATTTAAACACCAAAAATGTGTTTTTCCCTGCTCACAGTCGCTGGTGGGGGCTCACAGGGAATTTTTGGGATTTCCTGGTGTGCCCAAAGCCGGTGCCAGGAGATGTGAGGCTGTATCTGGATCAAAAACCACATTTTGAGGTGCAAGGAGGGTGATGCAAAGCCCAGAGCCTGCCCCGGAATTTGGTGGGAATTTGGCCATGGAATTCTGCTCCAGCAGAACCAAAATTTTGGGTTTTTAGGTTGGGAAATGTCTTTAACATCATAGAGCTCAACCATCCCCCAGCACTGCCAAGGCCACCACTGCTCCATGTCCCCAAGTGCCACATCCCCATGGATTTAAATCCCTCCAGGAATGGGGACTCCACCCCTGTCCTGGGCAGCTGTGCCAATGCCTGCTCATCCTTTTGGTGTATTGGGGGATATCTGGAGGCTGGGACATCCTGAACGGGTTCTCACACCCAATTCTGAGATATTTTGAAGGAAAATGTAATCCAGGATGCGGTCACTGATCCAAAGCTGCTCCAGTTTGCTCCAGGCAGCACAGGCCACTGAGGTCTCTGTCCCTCAAGGAGTGTCCATCAAGATTTTGGAATATGATGTGGGAATCATAAGAGGAGAGCACCCAACTCCCAACCCATCTTCAGGGCAAAAAAACCCCAAAAATAAAAATNTATAATAATAATGGATACTGGATCCTTTTTTACTTCTCTCCCCCCTGCCCAAAATAAAAGAAAGAGTTATAAATAAACGTAGTTTTTCTTCCAAATCTCCTAGAAAACGGCCCTGGGATATCCCAGTTTTGCTGGAAATGAGGGGGTTGGTGGTTGATAGATAGGGTCCAGGTAGGCTGATACCTGGGAAAGCCACTGCCCCTGGATCCCTGGAATTTTCCAGGTCCAGGTTGGATGGGGTTTGGAGCACCCTGGGATGGTGGAAGGTGTCCCTGCCCATGGAAAGGTCTGGAATGAGATGGGATTTAAGGTCTCTTCCAACCCAAACCGTTCTGGGATGCTTTTGTTGGACATGATACAACTTCTAAAACTTTTAAACTAACTTTAGCCAGGGGTTTGTTCGTCTTTGCCCAGGGGAAAAGGAATTGAAGTTTCTTTTCAAAGGATTCTGTTTTAATGGGCAAGGCCTGGGGAGTTTAACATCTGCATGGATTGGGAGCCAACAAGAAGATCCAGAGGAGATAACGACTATTAAAGGAGATTAAGGAATATCAGATCCAGACATCAGCCCTGCCATGGCCGGAGACACCTGGTCTGGGAAAAGATGGAGAAGAGAAGCAAAGAATGAGGACCTAATTTAGCATTGAAGGGATCAATAACCAACAGGAAACAGAATATTAAGAATTGGCTAATTTGGGACCACTGGACGTTGAACCAAGGAATTTCTCTGGGTTTCACATGTAGAAATATGTGAAAAATCTACTGAAGGATTGCGTGGGATGGGATGATTTTCTCTCTACACACCCCAAGCAATGTGTGGATGAGATGATTTCCATCACACATCCTGGCCGGAATAAAGTAATGCTTTAATTCACCAACACTGGAAAGATGTTGGAGAGTTTTTGTTTTTCCCACAAAGCTGTGGCTGCCCCTGGATCCCTGGAAGTGTCCAAAGGCAGGTTGGACAGGGCTTGGAGCAGCCTGGGATAGTGGAAGGTGTCCCTGCCCATAGAAAGGGAATGGGATGGGATTTAAGGTCCTTTTCCACCCAGCCCATTCCGGGATTCTTTGCATCACAGAAACCCCATTTCCAACATATCCCATTATTGGCCATAAAGCCTTTTGTACCAATTCCACGTGTCTCTCCCCGGGTTTTGAGCTCTTCCTTTCTTTCCCACGCCCCCAGCTCCTTGCTCGGCTCCTCTTTTCCTGCCACCATCCAGCTCTCCTCGGCTTTCCCTCCTGTCTCTCCTGCCGAGTTCAACCCCATTATTTCTGTCCCCTCTGCTCTGCCTTTCTCTGTCATCTCTGCCCCTTCCTTGGCTGTTCCCCGGCTCTTTCATCTCCATCTCCGCGGGTGACACCTCTCCCGGTGACATCAATGGCCAGCGAGTGCCCTTCCTCCTGCCAANCATTCAGAGCCTCTCGTTGCAGCAGGAAAAGTCTGATCCGGTGTCTGTTAATCTCCGCAGGTGACACCTCTGCCGGTGACATCAATGGCCAACGAGTGCCCTTCTTCCCGCCAAGCCTCTCCTCGTGCCAGCCCCAAAACCCCGGCTTTTCCCAGAGCCGCCACTTCTGATTCCAGCTGACCCGTTTTTATGAAGAAACCTTCACCCCCCACCAAAATTAAAATCCATTCAGAGCCTCTCGTTGCAGCAGGAAAACTCTGATCCGGTGTCTGTTAATCTCTGCGGGTGACACCTCTCCCGGTGACATCAATGGCCAACGGGTGCCCTTCTTCCCGCCAAGCCTCTCCTCGTGCCAGCCCCAAAACCCCGTCTTTTCACAGAGCTGCCACTTCTGATTCCAGCTGACCCATTTTTATGAAGAAACCTTCACCCCCAAAAATCAAAATCCATTCAGAGCCTCTCGTTGCAGCAGGAAAAGTCTGATCCGGTGTCTGTTAATCTCCGCAGGTGACACCTCTGCCGGTGACATCAATGGCCAACGAGTGCCCTTCTTCCCGCCAAGCCTCTCCTCGTGCCAGCCCCAAAACCCCGGCTTTTCACAGAGCTGCCACTTCTGATTCCAGCTGACCCGTTTTTATGAAGAAACCTTCACCCCCCACCAAAATTAAAATCCATTCAGAGCCTCTCGTTGCAGCAGGAAAAGTCTGATCCGGTGTCTGTTAATGCCGCATAATCGCAATCCTCTTCCCTTAAAAGGCATTGATTAAATGTCTAATTAAAGCTGCCTGGACGTATGTGGGGTTTAAATGTAGTGCAGGGCTGGGTTTTGATGAACTCATTAATACAAATCTTATTTGTGAGGAGTCACAATGGCTTTTTTTTTTTTTTGAGGCAGGAAACGTTGTATCCCATGCCAGGTTTGGGGGGCTTTCCTCATTTGGGTGTGGGATGTTTTGGTTCATTTGGGTTTTGGGGTTTTTTTGAGGCAGGCAACATTTTATCTCATACCAGGTTTGGGGTTTTTGTTCATTTGGGTTTGAGGTTTTTGATGGGTTGGGTTTTGGTTTTGTTTCTGGTTTTAAATAGTTTTAGTTTTAGTTTTATTATTTTTCCCATCTAATTTTAGGAAAAAGTGAAGATTTTCATCTCTCAACACCCCAATTTCACCCATTTATGAGGCAAATCCTGCTGCTGGAAGGGAGAATTTAGGATTTAGCCTCTCCTGCTTTTCCATCCAAACGCTCAGCTCCGATCCCAACCCTCCAAATCCCATCCCAGCCAGCTGCTCTTCCAACAAATTCCATGTTTAACTTCCAGCACACGGATTCTCTCCCCGCTGCTCCAGCAAATCTCCGGAGCAGGTGCTCAGATCCTGAAGAAGTTGAATCCCTGCCTGGATCCGGCCCAAATCTCCATAATGGGTGAACAATTTGGCTTCCAGGCGGGAAATTGCAGATTCCAGGCACAAATGAATTGCCACTCCTCGATTCCCAGTGAATCATTCCAAACGTTTCTCCATCTGCTTTTATCCCACTTTTTTTTGTTCCTTTTGTTCCTCCTGCACATCCGTCTGCTGCTCCATGGGGAAGCAATGGAGGAGCTCAGCTGGTAAACAGAAGCTTCTCTTTCCCAACCACAAATTCCAAACTTTTGGAAATGCGAGATCCTATTTTTCAAGGAAAAGCTTTCCCTCTGAAAAAGGCAGGGAATTCTCCTCTCTGGATCTTCCCAAGGGAGGCTGATCAGCAGCACAGGGATTGAGAAGAGGGATTCATCCCAAACAACAGGAGAGGCTTCATTCCAAATCCATCAGGAAATTCCCATTTAGAGGAGAAAAGCTGGATGCATCCCGAAATTATCCTTTAAACCTCAATGTGAATCTGCCAAACCCACGGTTCTGCTGGGAAATTTGGGATCTGGAAAGCACCCGGAGGATTGGGTGGTTCTCTCCTCTTTTTCATGGAATCACGGGATGGTTTGGGTTGGAATGGATTTAAGGATTATATAATTCCAACTTTCACACCATGGACAGGGACACTTCCCACTTTTCCCTTTGGCTGGATTCCCTGTGCGTTATTTCCAACATTCCTGGAATTCTTGAGCTTCAGCTGAGGCTCCTGACACTGGCCAGGAAGGTTCAGCCATTCCTGGGGTGAGTCAATCCCAAAAATGATGGGAGAAGGGAGAGAAGAGCGGGATCTTGGCTTGGGAAATGAAGGTTCGGGAATAATAATAATATAATAATAAATAATAACTTGGAGCAGGGCTTGGAACAACTTCCAAGGCAGGGAAGGTTTCTGTCCCAAAGAGATGAATTTTAATGGAGAAATCCATTCCAGGGGCTCATTTTGGCCATCTTCCCAAAATCCTAGGTCACATGTAGCTGAAATCATGGAATCACGGAATGTTTTAGGTTGGAAAAGCCCTCTGGGATCATGGAGTCCAAACATTCCCAGCGCTTCCAAGGCCACCACAGCCCCGTGTCCCCAAGTGCCACATCCACATGGATTTAAATCCCTCCGGGAATGGGAATCTGTCCTATCCACGGCAGGTGCAGTCTCACCACAAAGGTTTGGGACACCCAAAGTCCTGGATTCCAAAATAACGTTGGAAAATTGTAAGTAAATATATTCCCTTTTTTTTTTTTTTTAATACTTAGGGGAAACTTAAAGGACTTCTCTACTTCCAGATGGTCAATCAGTTTTCCATAAATCTTTCCACAAGGAATCAAGAAATCTTCCTGGATGCTGGCTGTGTAAATAGTGGGAAAAATTGGATTTCTTGGTGTATAAATTCCCACAATTAATTGGCTGATGGCCACAGACCCTTCTGCGCTCGGGAGATTTGGCATCAACATTCCATCAGATGTTCTGGAATCGGAGAAGTGGCCTTTCCTAAAAATCAGGATTTAGGATTTGACATGGATATCCCATCCGGATTTTGGTTGGAAGGAACACAGGGATCTCACGAAGGTCATCGCTGGTTTTTTGGCTCGATTTTTGTTATTTAGGGGATAAACCTTGGATCTGAGATTCCAGGGATTTAACTGCGTTTAGGACTTTTTGTGCAAATGCAATTCCATCCAATTCAGCTGAATCCAATCCGGGAATTCTGTTATTTATGGGATAAACCAGTGTGGGGTCATCTGATAGTGAATAAAATGCAGGAAGGATTTTTCCATTTTAAATGGAAAAATTGTTTAGCATTCCATGGCTTTTCCAAGTGCCTCAGGCATTTCTGGTTTAACTGCCCCCCCTTTCTGTGTCAGAATTCCAGGTGCCAGAAACCTTTGGAAAATGGGGAGAAGGGGTTGTAGCCCACTCCATCCTCTTGGAAGCAGGAGTCGGTCAGCCCGTTCCTGTCTCCATGACAACCAGGAATTTAGGAATCACCTCAGTGCCTGTTTGGGATGATGTTTCATCCCAAACAAGATGGACACAATGCGGGAATCCAATTCCAGGTTTATGATGGATAAAGAGATTTCAGCAGGCTGGGATGAGAACTAGAAATAATTAGATTGGAATGTCATAAATATTGGATTGGATTGATATCCTGGAAGGGAATTTGGGATTGCAGGTGTGGGATGGCATCACTATTTAAATACATTGTAATTCATGGAATCCTGGAATGGTTTGGGATGGAAGGGATCTTAAATCCCATCCCATTCCACCCTTTTCCACCTCCCACTGTCCCAGGCTGCTCCAAGCCCCATCCAACCTGGCCTTGGACACTGCCAGGGATCCAGGGGCAGCCACAGCTTCTCTGGGAATTCCAGCCCAGCCCCTCCCCACCCTCCCAGCCAGGAATTCCTTCCCAATATCCCACCCAAACCTGCCTCCATTCCCCCTTGTCCTGTTCCTGCTCTTGTTAACACTCCCTTCCAGAGCAGATCATTCCATGGGATCTACAGAATCCACATTTGCTGGATTTTCCTTATTTTCCCATCCCACAACCACTTCCCTGAAGACTTGGATTCAGGGAATCTCATAATTCCAATCTCGTAATTCCAATCCAATCTCGTAATTCCATGGTATTTTTGTGCCCGAGGTAAAAAAAAGATCAGATTTGAAGAGAATTCCTCCTTTTCTGAGCCATAAAAATCATGGAATTCCAGAATGATTTGGATTGGAGGGGACCTTCAAAGCCATCTCATTCCAGAGCTCTGCCGTGGGCAGGGAACATTCCAAAGGGATTCTGATCATCCTTGTGGCTGGACCAATCCTGAAGGATCTTAAATAAATTGATTCCAGATCCAAGAATCGACATCCCAGGTTTAGAAGTGAAATTGGAAGGATCAAAATTCCCCAGCTGAGGATATTGATGGAATTCCTCATCCCGGGATGACCAAGGAAAACCTGGAGCAGCTCCTCCAGACGTGCAGCAGTGGGAGGAGAGAGCAGATCATTCCATGGGATCTACAGAATCCACATTTGCTGGATTTTCCTTATTTTCCCATCCCACAGCCACTTCCCTGAAGACTTGGATTGCTCATAATTCCATGGTATTTTTGTGCCCGAGGTGAAAAAAAGATCAAATTTGCAGAGAATTCCTCCTTTTCTGAGCCATAAAAATCATGGAATTCCAGAATGATTTGGATTGGAGGGGACCTTCAAAGCCATCTCATTCCAGAGCTCTGCCGTGGGCAGGGAACATTCCAAAGGGATTCTGATCATCCTTGTGGCTGGACCAATCCTGCAGGAGATCAGGAAAATTGATTCCAGATCCAAGAATCGACATCCCAGGTTTAGAAGTGAAATTGGAAGGATCAAAATTCCCCAGCTGAGGATATTGATGGAATTCCTCATCCCGGGATGACCAAGGAAAACCTGGAGCAGCTCCTCCAGACGTGCAGCAGTGGGAGGAGATTGGCTGTGCCTCCCACCTTGGGATGGATTTCACGGCACGAGAATGAAATGGGAAAATCGGGAAGATGAATGAAATCACCGCAGCCATGGCATGGAAAAATGGAAATAAAATTATTAAAAAGAGGGAATGTTCAAAGGGATGGGACATAAAAAGCCGGCAATTCATGGAAGAACGGAAGAAATGTTTTATATCCTGTCGCCATCTACTGGATCCGAGCTGCAGCAGGAGGATCGTGGAATCACAATCCCGGGATGGTTTGGGTGGGAAGGATCTTAAATCCCATCCAGTCCCAAAAAATTCCACGGGCAGGGACACTTCCCACTGTCCCAGGCTGCTCCAAGCCCTGTCCAACCTGGCCTTGGACATTTCCAGGGATCCAGGGGCAGCCACAGCTTCTCTGGGACGGAATGGGATAATGGGATAATGGGATAATGGGATAATGGGATAATGGGATGGAAATGGGAATGGGATGGGATGGGATGGGATGGGATGGGATGGGATGGGATGG
>VWZT01014708.1:7091-50856 GCA_013397055.1 Pachycephala philippinensis
CTCACAAATACGTGTGCAGACACCAAGGTCAGTGAAGGAGAGGAAAGAGGTGCCCCAGATGTCCCTGTGGTGCAGACCATGGAGAGGCAGCTGTGCAGCTTCAGCCGAGGCAGCCCAAGTTGGTTCATGGTGGATCAGATATACTGCTACAGCCCATGGAGGACCCCATGCTGGAGCAGGCAGATGCCCAAAGAAGGCTGTGACCCCTGTGGGAAGCCCAAGATGGAGCAGGCTCCTGGCAGGACCTGCCTGTGGAGAGGAGCACACATTGGAACAGGTTTGCTGGCAGGACTTGTGATCCCATGAGTACCCATGCTGGGGCAGTCTGTTCCTGAAGGACTGCACCCCGTGGGAGGGACCCATGCTGGAGTGGTTTGTGAAGAACTGCAGCCTGTGGGAAGGGCTCACATTGGAGAATTTAATAGAGGACTTCCTGCTGTGGGAGGGAAATAAACTGGAGCAGTGGGAGAGTGAGGAGCAGTCTTCCTGAGGAGGAAGGAGTAGCAGAGACAATGTATGTTGAACTGACCGCAACTCCCTTTCACTGACCCCCTGTGCTGCTCAGGGGTAGGAGGCAGAGGAAATTGTGAATGAAGCTGAATCCAGGAAGAAGGGAGTAGTGGAGGAAAATGTTTTTAAAATTTGATTTTATTTCTCATTATCCTACTCTGAATGGATTGGTATGAAATTAATTTTTCCCCAAGTCTGTTTTCCCCATGACAGTCATTGATGATTTCTCCCTGTCCTTATCTTGACCCACAAGCCTTTCATCATAGATTCATCACCTAGCCTTTCATCCATCTTCTAGGTGTCCTTGGCCATGGCAGGGGCATTGGAACCAGATGATCTTTAAGGTCCACTCCAACCCAAACCATTCTATGATTCTACGATATTCTCTGTGTCCTGTCCAGCTAAGGAGAAGAGTGACAGAACAGTTTTGGTGGGCATCTGGCAACCAGCCAGGGTCAACCCACCACACTGAGTTTGGTCCACTTTCCAGAAGACAGAGCGTGTAACCAGCAAGCTCAGTACCTGGTCTATGTGCTGTGTTGCCTTGTCATGTTATCAGCTGGAGCTATGCTGGGATCCTGGATTTTATTTTTCCTGGGAAGCAGCAAAGACATAGGATGCCCTGAATACTTAACATCAGAAAACTTTTGAGGAAATTACTGTCTTGCACTACTATCATAGTTATCTTGCACAGACAGATGAGTGGTCATGTCTAAGTCCCCTGTCACCATATGAGTTTTGCCCTCTATCTATAGGTACAATGAAGCACTAACATGATTAGAAGTTTTTGCACTAAAACACCTTTTAGTAGCACACACTTCTAGGATTGAGGGAATGCGGTTGCAGAAAGTGAGACACATAAGAATGGAGACTACAGTGTGTAATTCTGAAGAAGCTGGCCCAGAAGAAAGTCAAGAACAACCAGAGCTATTTTTAAGGACAACTGTATATAGGCAGAACTATTTGAATATTTGGGCTGTAGTAGTAAAAGATCAGGATATCTTCAAGGAAGTAGTCCTAGAAGTAAGAAATTCTCCTTATGCTTGAACAGTCCTTCTTCCTCTATGCTCAAAATTGTTACCCTTTTGCTGACTACCTTGCTTCTGAAAGGAATAAGATGAATGTGTCTTTACAAACAGACGATAAGAATCTGCCTGGAGATAGGGCCAAGAACTTACAGATAGGGAAGTAGTGGAAGAAACTGTTAGTTCTAGAAAATGTTACTACTTGACATAGACTGCTGCTCAGCCAAGGTGGTGTTAAATTTCTGAACTTAGAGAAAAAAGAAGACTTAATAGAATTATGAATAGCGTTTTGTTATAAAAGAAAAAAAAAANATGTGTCTTTACAAACAGACGATAAGAATCTGCCTGGAGATAGGGCCAAGAACTTACAGATAGGGAAGTAGTGGAAGAAACTGTTAGTTCTAGAAAATGTTACTACTTGACATAGACTGCTGCTCAGCCAAGGTGGTGTTAAATTTCTGAACTTAGAGAAAAAAGAAGACTTAATAGAATTATGAATAGCGTTTTGTTATAAAAGAAAAAAAAAAAGGAGTGCATATTAGAGGGGGGCATAGAGTACGCGATTTGGGAAGTCTGTACCTTCCAAGTACCTCAGCCAATGGGGAAAGGAAGAGAGTGATGTGGCCAGGAACTCAGGATAAAAAGGGGGCTGTGTTCCCCAACAATTTGAGAGACTCCAGGGGAATGCCCCATGGCCTCTCCCTTTATGTGAATAAAGTTACTGGACTCCTCTGTTTCCTTTTTGGATATAAACCTCCAGTGTTGTGAATTTTTCTACACACTTACTAATCCAGGACAGCTCTACTATGTCCTGCTTGACAAACTGTGTCTGCAGTGATGGCAAAATCACCTTGAGAAATCAGCAGGTAATGAACAGGCACAAATCATTACTCAAAACAGACTGCACAAGAGGCCTTACTCAGCCTTTTTCTCCCTCTGATATCTCATTGCAATTGCTGCAGACTAAAGAACCAGTGCTGATGAAACCAAAGACCCCAGAGCAATCTATCTGGGAGCAGTGTATCTCTATCAAAATAGGAGGCTCCACGAGTCTGAAGTCCCCAAGCCCAGAGGCAGCACTGCTCCAGACCTCACTTTCACAGAATTCCCAGACAGCTGTGAAACAAAAAAGACAAATCAACAAAAGACCATGAGGAGTTTTATAGCCATACAGTAGCCTAGAACCTTTCTCCATCTGGCATATGCTAGCACTTTCTCCCAACAGGTTTTTCACACCTTCTGTGGGTTTAAGCACTGAAACCACAGACCTGACTCAGTACTAGAATCATTCAGATTTCTTTCTAGCCAAACAACATAACAAATACTAAAACACTAGTCAGACAGTAACACACAATGAGGCTGGCAGCCTAAACCACAATTCCCTTTACAAAAAAATATGTGTGTATTATATGTGCTGTGTCCACAGTTTGCTTTCTAGCTGGTTCACCTACTTACACTAATCATGCATTTGGCATGTGCATCCATTCACAATCTGCCCTTGCTATTGTTTGAAACATTTTTAGCCTGTGAGTTTCCTTGAAGTTACATCAGTTAAACATCCTGTTTTCATTAGTTCTTATCCCTAATTATGTATGTCAACATCAGTACCAACATTCTCAGCGTGTAGCTCACACACAGCTCATGTATAATCTTCCATTTGGAAATTCTCTTCAGTCAACAAACATAGTCAGACAGTTTTAAAACCATAATTCAAGCACTTATTGGTCACACACAGGATTTCTAGGCTGTCAGAGTTTCCAGCCTTCTAGATGTAAAAGGTGCCTGGATCCTCCTTATATATAAAAGACATCCATCTATACAAAGTGGCCAGGATGAAAAAAAAACATTTATCTGGAAAAATGTGGACATACAATACCCATACAGAAGACTGTGTGCCAGCTAGGTTAGGAACTTACAGTGCAGCAAGTGACTCCCTGCTAGAAGTTTATTACATTTCCAAACTGCAGGCCCCAGTAGAAGTTTATTTCATTTCCAAACTGCAGAATCTTCACAATCTTTCCCTATACAAAATTATTGTCAGCAGCTATATATAGTATGAAATTATCATCCTAACTTATTCAGTCACAACACCCCCTTGTAGGCAAGACCTTCATCTGAGGTACCCTCCGCCATTCACCTAGCAAGTAAGCAGCTGCGTGGAAAGATTCAGTGCCATCTGCAAGGGATATGTACTACTCAGAGGATATGTTCCGCTGTTCAGATAGTGGAACAGCAGAACTTATTAGAACCATAGTAAAAAACATTTACTTGTGATCTGGCAGTTTCAGGTAACTTAGGAATTTAGCTTGGCTTGGAAATGCAGCAAATAAAATACTACCTGGTTTCCAAATAATGGGGATCTCATACTTTTTACTAACAGTGATAAATTTCTTTCAAAATGTAATGGATGAACCTTTAACATACTCCAAAAATGTCTTTGTGAGACACTGATGTGCAGTTTCCAGTCTGGTCTGAATTCACACCCTAGTCTACTGGGTAGTAACATTCCCATAAGTTGACCAGACTACAGTGGTCACAAAATATTTCTCAGTGGTAGTAAGTCACTGTTTCCTCTATGCTGCTTTGCTATTTCTCAAATAAGAAGTGGAGTCGACCACAGAGACTATATGGAACATTTCTTTGCACACCTGGAAACACTCCTGAGAGATCTCCTATCACTTTGAAGTGACTGCTGTAGCCACAGAACAACTGCAATAACTGAGAGCTACACAAATGGAAGAACTTTCTCCTGTAAATGTTACTAGTGAGCAGCCCAATTCCACCATTTGGGTTAGCAAGGTGGACTTTTGAGACTTCTGATATCCAAACCTGCTTTCTTTATTTCTATTTAACACAGGAATGTGTGTGAAGGAATCTGTACAAGGAGTCAAGCTCGGCTTCATTTGCCATGTTTTTTTTTACTGTAGCAATTTTCTTCCTGTTTTCAGAAAGGGTTAGTCTGCAACTAAACGACACATAACTTTTACCTTAGGGAATGGAAAAGCCATCTCTGGTAGAACCAGGGAATCCAAGTTCCTTATCTGAGTAACTCATGAGCGCACTTTTCAATTTTTTCACAAAAGTGCAAAATAGTACTTTAGCACTCATTCAATAGGTATGTATAACCTATAAAACCATGTAAGTCTTTACAAGCATAGATAAGAGTACATTCCCATTTTAACACAGTTTACAATCTAGGCAAAAAGTCAACAATAAAGAAAGATCAAAATCCATTCCTCTAAGAAGCACAACATCAAACTTACAGAACAGGCAAAGGATAAAGTATGGTGGATTTCCACACTCAAGATTTTGATTTGATACTGGAGCCTTTTTTTTTTTTTTTAAAGCATGAAGCACACTGATGTTTTCTTTCATTGCGCACATGCTGGAAACAATTACAGTCCTAGCTCTGCAGTTTCATCATTCTGCTGTGTTCAGTGGAAATGGCACTGAAATCACCTGGCCCCCAAAGAGAACAACTTCAAGACTGCAGCCTGCAGTCCAACACTCTTCAATTCTACGTGTCCTGCTTATCCCTCTAAGACGGTGAGCTTAGAACCGGTCCTCACATGCAACATAAAACCGGGTTCCATCATAACACTTCAAACCTAAGTGTCTAAAAACGCCAGTGCAAACTTAGATTGTTTGTGGTAATCAAAGACACTACAGTCAGGTTTCCTCAGAAAATAAGGATAGCACGTTTATGTCTGACTACTCCACCCAGTAATTTTTAAATCCCAGAGGCCAAATTCAAGCAAAACTGGCAGAGATGTAAATATCTCAAAGATACCAAGTTTCTACAATTTTGTCCAGTATACCAATGGGTAAAAGAAAGAAACTATATTTATGGTCTTACACAAGGAAAGACTACCTGACCTCTTTATTGGTCATCAGAAAATCTACCCAGAGAAGAAAAAAAAAACAAAATTCTTTTAATTAGTATTTCGTACACTAAATTAATTAGTATTTTGTAATAATAATAAATTATTAGGTGAGTATTTATGAGATGACTAATGAATAGGTGCACTTCATTGGTATAAAACAGCCTTGCTCTACAGAATATACAGCCACTGAAAAGAACTGAAAGCAAAAATTTTCAGTGTGTTTTTAGTAACTAGCCCCTAGGGGTGGCCAGGCTGCTTAACACTTACCCGTAAAGAGAAGATTTATTTCAGTATCTTACAGTCCCCTCCACAACTGCAGCTACTCATCCTTACCCTCTCTTTCCCTGAAAGCTTACTGATCTCTCAAATATCTATGAAAAGAAACCTGTGAAATAATTTCTAAGTATGTCTCAAAAGATGAACAGAGGTAGGCAGCATGAACAGTTGAATCAGCACAGTTGAGGAGACAATCACACCAGGCAAAGAAAAGATAAATAAGGTATATGTAACAGGCAACTAGAAACCTCTACCACCGCTTGAAGAGTGGAGCATAACAAGTGCCTCTGAGAAAGCCAGAAAAGAAAGCGCTGCCATTGCCACATATCTCCTGCATGCAGGGGGCAGGAGGGTAGGTTTGCAGGTGTCATGTCCTGTGTGCCTCTTTGACATAATAAGGAATTGCTTTTATTTACAGCATTACAAGATTAAATAACATTCTGCTATGGATAGCCTACATCAAACACTTTTCATCAAGTCTTCGCACTCCAATTGCATGGTTGGGCATAGCAAATGGCAAAACCAGGATGTTCTGTGATTCATTCCCTTCAGGATGGCTGACCAGCTCCTCAGTTACTCTGCAGAAGCAGCATGGAGGTGTCAGTGCCCATCATTGCTGTGGGTTTAACTGGTGCATCAGCTGAAGCAACAACGATGACACTTCAGTGTTCACATTAACCATTCAATTAGAGGTGGCATGAAGCCTGAATTCCTCCCCACTGTGACTTCCAGTCTTGGAAAGCTTGATTTGCCTTCTTCACGAACACTTCAGAGCAACTTTCCCAAGCTTGCATTGAGATCAGCCAAAATACCAGCTTTGTTTGGTTAAAGGTTGAAACGCTTCACTGCAACTCAGACTCTGGCTTATTCACGATATAGCTTGTAACAGATTCTGTAGAAAGACTGTGAAAAAGTAGTTTCTGCTGAGACTGAAATTGTTTTGTAGCACTACAAGAGATGCAATCTTTCCTTCATAAAAATGTGGCCTGCATCACACCCTCTCCATACAGAAATTAAGCTGGCCTAGCCATGCTCCCTTATTCTGTAGAACGGTTCCATGTGCAGGACCTCATGGTGCGAGCCAATTAATGGAATATGCTGAGCTGGCTGCGACACATCAGGATCATTGAAGTCCAACTCCTAGCTCTGAACAGGATAGTCCCAACAATCACACCACGTGCCTGAGTGTTGTCCAAACGCTTCTTGAACTCTTGTCAGGCTGGTGGTGTGACCACTTCCCTGGGGAGCCTGTTACAGTTCCCAATGATCCATCCTCTGGGTGAAGAACCTTTTCCTGATAATACCCTGAACTTCTCCCGACTCAGCTTCATGCTGTTACCTCAAGTCCTGTCACTAGTTACCAGAGTGAAAAGATCAGGACCTGCCCCTCTGCTTCCCCTCAGGAGGATGCTGAAGACCAGAATGAGGTCTCCCCTCAGTCTCCTCCAGGCTGAACAGATCAAGTGACCTCAGCTGCTCCTCATACGGCTTCTCCTCCAGACCCTTCACCATCCTCGTGGCTCTCCTTTGGGTGCTAACAGTTAATATTTTTTACGTGAGAAAACCCCCAGAGGAGAGCGAAGCACCCACCGGCTCCAGCACCCCCCACCCGAGGCGCTCACGCTGCCGCACTCGCGCCGAGGGGCAACGGGGCGGGCGGTGCCGCGGGCGGGGCCCGAGGCTCNNNCACCGAGGCCCCCGAGCCCGCCCTGACGGACCCCGTGGTGCGGGAGGCGGAGTCGGGCTGCCCCGTGGGTAGAACAGGCGGGCTGAGGCAGCTGCAGCAGCCGCCACAGTATGAACAGAGCCATGGGGTTGGCTGGGCTGCTGCTGGGGCTCGTCATGGTGCCCGCCGTGCTGGTGAGCACCAGCCTCCGCCACGGCGCCCCGCGGACCGAGGCCGAGCTGGAGCCGTCCGGCTGGGAGCTGGCGGCGGACGCCGTCCCCGAGGACTCGCTGTGGCCGCAGCCGCAGTGGGTCCGCACGTACCCTCGCCAGCTGCAGCTGGCGCCCAGCCGCTTCCAGCTGGTGCACGGCGCCGGCTCCTCGGCGGGCCCGGACTGCGGGCTGCTGCAGGACGCCTTCCGCAGGTGAGCGGCGGCGGGGCTGGGGGGGCTGCAGCGGCGGCCCGGGGACGGGAGCAGCCGCCTCAGGGCCCCGCCGGCGCCTGTGCTTCCCCCGCAGGTACTACGAGTACATGTTCGGGCATTCCCCCCGGCGGACGCGGGGCCGCAGGCCGCTGGCTGCCCGAGCGGAGCCCGAGCTGTTCCAGCTGCAGGTGGTGATCGAGGCGGGGGACCCTGGCTGTGACAGGCACCCGCAGCTCACCTCCAACGAGGCCTGTGAGTACCCGCACGGCCGCTCATCGCGCTCCTCCTTCCCCGGCTTAGGCGGCACCGTTAAGCGCTTGTTTTCCTATCACGTGTCCAGTGTAGAAGGCACCAGGTTTTTGGGTTTTTTTAGGGAACTGGAAATCAAGGGCTCTTGGAAGCGCACAAAAACATTTCACAGCAGTGGCCACCAGAAGATAATTCTTGCTGTTGATGCTGTGGGAAATCTCAGCCCACAGTGAATCAAGAAGCTCGTCACGTGTCGCCTATGATTTTTGCAGTTCAGTTATCATACAGCTCACTCACCTGCTACTATCCGTTCTAGCAGCTAGCATTAGGAATCAGAGATACCATGCTGTGCAATAGCCAGTTATCTTTGATGACATCTGTGCATAGTCAGGAGATGATCCCTTTCAGTACAGGTTATTTATTGAGTAAAGGCTGTCACTGCTTACCCGTCTCCTTAGAAATGACTACATTTGAACTGAAGCTACTTACACTGAGATATGTACATGGTATTTCCTGTTTTTCCAGGAAAACCAGAAAGTGCTCGTTGAACTTGTTATTCATCTTGCAGTCCTATAAATCTACTTCCTTTCTATCTGTAAATACGAGAAAGGATTTAAAAACATGTTTATATTGGATTCATTTTTCTATGCTTCTTTAGTTCTGTGACTGAAGTCCAGAGTGGAGAAGTATTCTAAATAAAGTACTAATCACCAGAAAATTTTCGTAACAGAAATAAGAATGAGCAATACTATTGCTTTTTGTCTGGGCAGGCGAACACAAAAATCAATATATTCAATTAATCTAGTTCTGTTTTGAGATAATCTTCTGCTGTTTGGTATCCAGGATACAGATCCTTAGAAAAAAGATTCTTTTAATCTTAACTCATACATCTGCAGCAGGATTAATTCCACCTAACTTGTAATAGAATGTACTGATATTAAATTGACTAAATCCTTTTGGGACATACAGCCAAAGAGTTCAGTTTTTATGTGCAAGCTTATAATACTTTTCAATGTAAATGAAATAATGGTCTTAACATTGTTCTACGAGTCAGGTTATTGTGCTGCTTTATTATTATTCGAACTTTGAACTGGTTTTTGAACTTCAGATTCTAACCAAGGCTGGTTCTTGTTTTCTGTCACGGAATCTATCAGACCATGTGATTTTTAGGTTGCATTCTTTAGAACAGGCAGTTTTTTCCCTCTACTCTAAGAAATAAGTTTCCTGTTACAAGTAACATATTTTCTTCATGTAATAAGCTGAGCTTTACAGACTTCAGCAAGTTTTAATTTTCTGGTTTTTAGTGGGCTATCTTTTTAAGGGTACAAATTCTGAAAAATGCTGTTATTGGTGATTTGCTGGTTTGGGTGGTCTGACTCCTTAATAAAGATAGTATGAACATGCAGTGACTATCCTGTAGCAACAGTATTGGATACGTAATCAAAGCACAGGTTACCTGTCCTCTTACCTGCTTGTGTAAAATGTTCCAGGTAGCTTATTGTAAAATTATCCAAGTTCATTTAAGGTATAGTATCTGTTCAGAAAAACCCCCCTCCTGTGTTGGAAATAAATCCTTAACAATTTGTCCCATTTTCCCTACAATTTACATGTGGGGATTGCAGTAATCTTCTAAGTTCTCTTTCTTACCTCAAACTTCCAATATGTGCAATCAGTGCTTAAGTTAACATGGAAGCTTGAGGTACTTTCTTCATGTCGCTGAATGGCTTTTCTCTGGTTGTTTAGATAAATGTTTGAACTGTGTAGATTATAGCCAACCATTCTTTCATACTGACACAGATCAAATAAGTCACTGTACAGCAATTCAACTCTTTGATTTTTTTCTCTGCTGTTTCAGATGTGCAATTATTACTTTGACATTTGAATAATAATATAAATATATAGATTTCTAGATGTATTTTTATGCATGTGTATGTACGTGATTTTAAAAAATAGATATTGAATATATTTGTTTGTTCTCTAATATTTACTGAATCACCTTAAATTCAAAACCAAAATTATTTTAGCTTTTTTTTTACTAGTACTTTGTACTGTACTTCAGTACTCAGACTTAAGGGAGGATTGTTATGGATTCCTTCAGATACCATTCTTCATTTTACTTACCATACTTCATCTCACTGTCCCCCATACTGGTGCTCAGGTCAAGAGGATGACCTGGCACCCTGTTGGTGCATCAGGCACAGCATCGCCAGCTGGGCAAGGGAGGGGATTGTCCCCTCTGCTCTGCACTGGGGCAGCCTCACCTCGAGTGCTGGGGGCAGCTTTGGGTGCCACAATGTAAGAGAGATAGAAAGCTATTGGAGAGTGTCCAAAGGAGGGCCACGAGGATGGTGAAGGGTCTGGAGGAGAAGCTGTATGAGGAGTGGCTGAGGTCACTTGGTCTGTTCAGCCTGGAGGAGACTGAGGGGAGATTGCATTGTGGTGTTCAGTATCCTCCTGAGGGGAAGCGGAGGGGCAGGTCCTGTCCTGATCTCTTCACTCTCATGACCAGTGGCAGGACTCGAGGTAACAGCATGAAGCTGAGTCAGGGGAGATTTAGGCTGGATATCAGGAAAAAGGTTCTTCACCCAGACTGCAGTAGAGCAGTGGAACAGGCTCCCCAGGGAAGTGGTCACAGCACCAAGCCTGACAGATTTTAAGAGGCATTTGAACACTGCTTTTAGGCACATGGTGTGATTTGTGGGGGTGTCCTGTGCAGGGCCAGAAGTTGGACTCAATGATCCTGATGCATCCCTTCCAACTCAGAATATTCTCTATGTTTTGATTATTAATTTTTTTTTTCTTTGTAATAAGAGCTTAATAGTAAGCACCTGACAATATTATATGACAAGCTAGGTATCTAAAAAAATATGTAACCATAAACTATATAAAAGAAAGATAAAAGGAATAGTAATCCTTTTGTGATTAGGTTTGGCTTAGCTACCCAAACCTTATCACATATGTCTTAAATGTAAAAATATAGTCTGTTATGTTTTAAATCAGTTGTGTTAAACTTTGCTGGAATTTTGGCTCATGTACAATATTTTAACATTGCCATTACTAAGCACCTTACTTTTTTTATCTTCTTTCTGATTAGCTGTTGACACTCTGAACAGTAGCTTGCTTTATATCAGGAAAACATGGATGAAAAATAATTGCATGCTATCACCATTAAAAACCGGATTGGTTGTTGTTTAAAACACAAAAGGAGATGTGGCACTTGAAGAACCTTTTTAATGCCTTTTAGCATTGTCCTGTCAATTCATGCTTTCTCTTCTTTTCTTTAGATCATTTAACTGTAACTGAGCCTGTGGCTATACTGAAATCTTATGAGGTATGGGGTGCTTTAAGAGGTAAGCTTACACTTTTCACATTGAGCTATTTATTTAGGGCTTATACAAACTTCATGGTAGACCAAGAACCAGCCGAACACTTAGCCTTGTCCTCATTCAGTGCCTCACTGGAAGTAAGCTTAGTCAGGCCAGAAGGATTCTCAGATATGTATCAGGTAGACCTTTAGTCCAGATGCTCAGCAGCTCAGATCCAGTGGCACACTGCGAGTACATTCTTGCTGTGCCTGAAATCAGCCAGGCCAAGCAAAAAGCTGTCTAAACTACAGTGTGAACAGATTATTTTCTGCACCTAATATTTATTATTTTACTGCACCTAATAACTGGACATGCTGAATGCATCACAAAGAATAATAATCCTGACGTTTCAGTCTGCTGTTCTTACTGGAATGTTAAGTCTATATGTTAGTTACCTATAAATCAACAGATTTTTCATGCTGAATTAGAAACTTCACCAGTTCCAGAAATTACAGGAATAGATGCACAAGAAGACCAGAAATTCCTACCTCACTCTCAGTAACTTTCTTACTATTTGGGGATTAATCTGCTCCAGCTGAGTGATAGCACAAGTATTCAGTATCTGTGCATAATGGAGAATTTGAATGGTTCTCTCCAGAATTTTTTGAGCAGTGGTGTTTGAGCAATTAAGGAAACTGTGCTAAAGAGAAAGAAACTCAGCTACAAAGCATTCTTTCTAGCTATGTGAATGCCTGTAAATAATTATGGTGCTGTTTGTAACTAAAACTTTAGGGCAGGTATTGGTTTGTAATCGAGATCTCTTTCTTGGATATTTTTCCAGGTTTGGAAACCTTCAGCCAGTTGGTTCATGAAGATGACTATGGAAGCGTAAGTATAGCTGTTAACTAAATCCACTGTCCTGCTAACTGGATGCTTTTCTAGAAACAGCAGATCTACCAGTTTCATTCAGCAATATTTCAGTCTGTTACAGATTTCCAAGAATAATTTCCTGAAAAAAAGAAGTATTTCCTGTTTGAAATTAGAATATGAAAATAAAATAAAATTCTAATTTTTAAATTTTATTCTCATAGTTTCTTGTCAATGAATCCGAAATCAGTGACTTCCCAAGATTTGCTCATAGAGGAGTCTTACTAGACACTTCAAGGCATTATTTACCATTGAAATCTATTCTTACAAACCTGGTAAGTTGGCAGTTTTGTGTCATTAATAATGAAGGCTTTTTGTTGTTGTGTTTTGTCCCCTGAAGTAGGTAGCAGCTGGAGCTGGTATGAAAGAGGAACCCATCTCCTCTGTCTGACTTTAAAAGGACAGAGTGAACTTTGCTAAGCAAAAGTCTGAACATAGACTGGAGAGGCATTGAGTGGGCAGACACAATGATTATTGAATCTGTAAAAGGGACTGGTGTTCGTGGTACCTCAGATTCTCTGTATTTTCTGTTGCCTAAACCAGCTTATGTATTATTTCTTGGAAGCATGTTTTGAGACATCTGACTGTCATCAAGCATTACAAGGGATATCTTGCAAATTCTAGTTTCAGTGCCAGTGATTTCAGGAAAACTGCAGTCTTTTGGAGCAAACTTTGGTAGTCCAGGAGCAGGCTTTGATAGTCCTTTCTTAGGCTACTAAGTGCAAGCCAGTAATTAAGTACTACAAAGCAAGGGAGAAAATTCGAATGTTCACTGGAAGCTACTGAAAAATAATCCCAGACAAACAAAAAAAACCAAACAAAATTTCTCCAAAAAGCTTAAGTAAGCACGTTAAGAATTAATGTGCTCCTTGATGGAAAGGTGATGTATTTGTATAAGCTTAGCAGCCAAAGCTGTGGGGTTTTCTGTTTTGCACTCCCTGTCTTTTTTTTGTTGAAGTCCTTGTAGGATGGATTATTTAGTTAGTTGAAGTGGAGGAATAGGCAGTTTCCTGTCTTGTCTCTGTCTTGCTTCTCCAAAATGAAATAATATTCAAAATTTCCCCAGCATGCCGCAGAACTTTGCAAAACAGGTTTAAGACAGGCAGAAAGAGTGCAGGTAAAAACAGGCTTAATTTCTGAGGTCATCCTTGAACTATGCTCAGAACTTGTCCTTTGGATCTTTAACACTTGTATTGAACTTCAAGGTCAGTGCGTGTTCAGCAAGTAATGCTTGTGTAGTGTTACATTTGCAACAGAGGGTGCTTCAAAGTCTCAAGTAAATATTTGTGTCAGTACTTTTTGTTTTGTCTAAAAGAGATGTCCACAGACTTGCATTTCTAAACATTTTTGTGTTTCTGTAACTGCTGCTGTTCTGCTTTGTTTCCTTAAATTGCATGTCTGTGTCTAATGCTTTATCAGAGCTACATTTTATGCTCTTTTGGTGGTTTTAAGAACAAGTATGCTTTTCCTCTCTCCTCTCTGCCTGCTTGACTCCAGACTAATAAAAAGCATCAGTAATCTCTTCTCTGACGTGTGGTGATTAGATGCTTAGGGCAGCAGTTCAAGTACATTTCTAGTTTGTGTTCAACTGCTGCACTGTATTTCCAGGAAGGGCATTGTCCTTGAGGAAGGAGTAGGTGAACTTAAGGTCCAGAGATGTAATTTTCTATGTATAAGGATGGTATTTGTTAGAAATTCATGAAGACATGTGGCAATTAAAACTTCTGCAGTGTCATGAAACAGATGAGATAAATTTGGAGAGTGGACAAGATATAAATCTTCCTTTGGATTTGGTGGGAAGAGATTTGAAGAGATTTTATCACCTCTTTAAGTACACCTAGGTAAAAAAAGAATGGGTGGTGAAAACAATTGTATTGTGGCAAGGGATTGGGAGCAGCTGTGTTGCAATCAGTTATGAACAATGCAAACACTTACTTGGTCTGCTCACAGCACACACTTAGAGTGACTAACGAGCCAGACAGAATAATTCAAGGTATGTGTGTAACTGTCCAACTGGAGTCCTAATTCTAAAATGTGTGTTGATCTTGATTATCTTCAAGATCAAAAAAAAGGGAAGTACTGAAAAAGGGAAGTACCGTTACGGAATGAAAACAAAAGAAACACTGTCTTTTGCAGGGAAATTGCATAGTTTATTTTGCATGCATTTGAAATGAATTCTGCAGAAGTCACTAGTGAGAAGGGATGTTCTATGTAGTAAGAAGTTCTCATGCGGTTCTGTTTTCGAGTCCAAGGTATTTAGTTAGAAAAGTATAAGCTTTTCTCTAAGCTGAAATAGGTGATGGTGCATAGAGAATTACCCACAGAACCATCTGAGTTGGAAGGGACCCAGAAGGATCATCAAGTCCAACTCTTAAGTGAAGGGCCCATACTGGGGTCAAACCTGCAGCCTTGGTGTTAGTATCACCATGCTGTAACCACCTGAGCTAATCTCAGGGTATGTGTTCTGAAGTGGAAGAAATTCATAAGTGTTCATAGCAGTTCATACTACACAGGCTGGTCAGATCAGGAGCTTGTTGACAGCAGTGGTGAGAATAGATTGCAGAGAGCTGGAGCAGTAGAGGTGTGTGTTTCTAAGATTTAGTGAAACAGAGGATGTTTTTTTGGTTTGTTGGTAGGGGGATTGGGTGGGTTTTGGTTGGTTTTTTGGGTGGTTTGGTTTGTTAGAGGTTTTTCTCTTTTTTAGGTGTTGCTTTAGGCATCCACATTATGCTGGGACAAGACCACTTTTTTGCATAGGTTTTCTATGAGAATGAAGTGTTTAACTAGACTCTATTGCATTATTTGTTACAGGATGCCATGGCTTTTAATAAGTTCAATGTTCTCCACTGGCATATAGTAGATGATCAGTCCTTCCCTTACCAGAGCATTTATTTCCCTGAATTAAGTGATAAGGTGAGTGAACATCATTGGAGCAGGGTGGAAGGGCGGAAGTCTGGTACATATTTCATGAAAATAAAATGCAGAGTTTACTAATGCTTGAGTACGTCTGCTTTGGCTTATTGTAAAACAGTACCATGGGACCAGTAACCAGCAAGTCCATATTTAGGATCCTACCTGAGTGTCTGTGTGGACCATTTTTAAGTCTTCCTTGGTGGATACATGGTAAATGACCTTCTTAACTCCTCTTTGCAAATTTTCTGCATGATCTTCAGTGTTTGCAAGCCTTCAAACACTAATGGTGTGCAAATAAGTAGTGAACACCGCTTGGATTTCTGTTGATGGGTTTCTTTAACTGGTTGACTTCAGCCACTCAAATGTAAGAGATTTTCCTACCAGCTCTTGGTCTGGAGCCACTGCAACAGTACTTCTGCCCTGTCTGATACCTAGTTAGCTTTACAAAACACACCATGTCTGTAAGAGGTCCAAAAGAGCAGGGTTGTTTCCTAAAACAAATACAGTGCAACGTGTCTCTGTATTTCTAGATGCGTAGTAGGCTTTGTTACATTAGTGAGAGCCATCATGATGTTCTTGCTCAGTCACCATACGGTAGGAGCCAAATCAAACGTAGTTAAGTAGTTAAGAATAGTTAAGCAGACTAAGCCTAAGTACAAGATTTGTGATTCTGTTTTAAAATGCTTGCTAGAATCTGACCCTCATGAAAATTATGTTGGCAGTGCTTGAGCAGATGCTATGAAGAATTTTATAACTCAAAAATTGTAGATGTTGCATAGTGCAGTCAGATTATTTTGTCCAGTAAAGGCTATGGAGTTCTGTCGTATTTCCCACTGACAGCTAGAGAGAGGGAGATGGCCTTTGTCTCAATAAGTTTCTCTTTGAAAGGCTTGTTTACTGTTTCCTTTTTTGAGTAACTCAGCTGTGGAAACCATTTCCAGATTAACAGAAGCTTAAGGTGCTATTAATCACGAAGAGTCATGATGTATTCTTATGTAGTTTGGCTCTTTGGCAAGCATCTGTTTCACCAAACTGTAGTAATCTGAGTCATTGTCACATTTTTGGCCGTGTGGGAATGGAATTACGCCAAATTTAGTCAAAGCAAACACGTCAGTCAAAACTGAGAAGCAGAGATGTTGGAAGTTCTTTCTGACTTCGCAGAATTTTTCCATTAGTCTTGTAGGTTATGTAGCAAGGGCCCAAAAATAACTTGCCTCTATACAGAAGAATTGAAAAGCATATCTTTCAAAATTCTGAAGGAATAGAAACAAGGTTTTCTGTGTTCTTCAGTACCTGTGAGCTAAGGAGGAAAAGAAGGTCTAGTCAGAGAGGTCTGTCTCAGTATTGTGAGTTTGTTGTTTTGGTGGGGTTTTTTCTCTCCACAAATTAACTGAAAAGTACTGTCTGTGTAGTTGATAAACCACAGCCAACCTGTTAAACTTCTCTCCAGTCTAAGTTAAAATACTTCTGTCCAAATTTTGTGATCTGCTGCTATAGTGTGTTGTAAACTGTGTCTAAATGTCTAAATGTGAGTATTTTACAGGGGGCATATGCCTCTAATCTCATCTATACTCCTACTGACGTCCGTCTGGTGATTGAGTATGCCCGGTTAAGAGGCATCAGAGTTATCCCGGAGTTTGATACCCCAGGACACACGCAGTCTTGGGGAAAAGGTATGCCCAAGAAGGTATTAATTGCTAAGAGATTGTGGTGAGTAGTAGCAAGCAAATGAATTTTTTAAGAAGTAACCAATAAAGTGCTTTGGAAGGCCCTTGATGAGGAAGAGGCACTAAGTAATGTCATGACCTTAACAGGTTAGAGGAAGTATAATGAATGAAGAAAGTTGACAGGTTCTATGCTAGATGTGTGTGCAAGGGTACAGATATATTCTGCCTTAGACTTTATGTTGTTGATACCCCCTCACTCAGAACTTTCAAGTTTAGACTGATAAGGCAGTGGGTAGAAATGAGTTGCTTGCTCTGCAGTTGCTTTGGAAAAGTTCTTTGGAAGTGACTGATGTTTCTGTCTGTTGGTGAAGTGGTAATCTGCCAGTGTATAAAACACAGTGAACTTGGATGCTTCTTCACTGAGTTATCTTCCCGGTCTCAGAGTAATACTTCTCTTGATAGAGAATGCTGGTATTTACATGCACTCAAGGACCAGCAAACCATCTGCCTCAATTCCATGTGCGCTGAATGCAATGTCACTGCAATTTACTTAAGATGGCTTTGGCCAAAAGTAAAGATTTTTCTAGTGTTTCATAGCTTTAGCTTTAGCCATGGGATGAGTCTTGTACTCATCCTGTGGGGATGGAAGTGGATGAAGTCATAATGTTGGAAGATATTTCAGGCCCTTTCTCAGTATTTAAAATGAGGAGGACAGGAACCAAGCAAAACCTAAATTTGCTAAACACTCTTTTGGAACCTTCATCTGAAGTGGTCTTCACTCTTACAGAGAACTGTTAAAACCATTGGCTTGCCAGATGATATGTGAGGTGGTCTACGTTCACTCGAAGAGCAAGTTGATCTCCCTTTCCTAAAATCAGTTGTTCTGGATAGCATCCTGCATAGCTTTTTTTAATGTGATGCAGAGGACCCAGTCCTGGCTTTGCTTATGAATTTGGGTAGCTATGCTTTGTTTGCATTCAGATTGAAGATACTGGGTAGAAGTCTTAAGGTTTGTGATTTGAGTAGTAGAAGCAATCTAGCACTAAGGCCTGTTTGGGCGAAATGTGCTCAGAGTAGGAAACACAGCCAGGAAGGTGCTGCTGCTGCAACTACAGTGTACCAAAAAAACTGGACTTAGAAATCTCCAACCCGCATACAGTAACTTTTTCCTCTTTAGTTATCCTGGCTTATGTTGCTTCAGGTATCTTGACTAGAGAACCATTGTGTAGTTTTGATCTCTGTTTAGCCTTCATTTCTTGCGTAAAGGTACATTGTTAGCAGAGTGAGATAGGACATCTACCTTGAGCTATGTACCGCACACCTACTTATGTGTTAAAAAACCAGAGTAATAAAAAGAGAGGCGTGTGAAGCACACTCATTATGTTTGGCTTTCTTCTAATTGGCTTCCTTCTAATATTCATTGAAGCTTTTTTTGTTGTTCAAGTAGTTATTCAAATGCTGTTTTCCAGGTATTGTGACATGTTATATGTATTAATGTCTGTTAAATCACAAATCTGAAAGTCAGAGTCCTGATTGCCAGTTAGAGGGTTCTTCAACATTTTACAAGTTGTCTTATTTCATCTTACCTCTATTTGATTATACTTAAAACAGGTGAGCACTTAGGTCATGAATATTTACCTTTTTAATATTGATAACTGCTTCTTCTTGCTAGCAAAGTTAGCATAGCAACATGAAACTGAGTACCATTTATTAATTGTTTTTATTAGGTCAAAAAGATCTTCTTACTCCATGTTACAACAGAGGACAGTCAACCGGATCCTTTGGACCTGTAAATCCCGTTTGGAATACAACTTACGACTTCATGACTAGGTTCTTCAAAGAGATCAGCAGTGTCTTTCCAGATGAATTCATTCATTTGGGAGGAGATGAAGTGGACTTCAATTGTTGGTATGGTGACAATTCAAAGAACAAATACCTAGTGCCTCCTAAACCTGTCTACCTCCATCAATTATGGAACTCAGCTGCATGAGACAGTTTTCACTGCATAGCCCAAAGATCTCCACTCCTACCTTTGTAACTATATACAGGCAGATTATTTGTGATCCTCCACAAGCAACTGATGTGCAGAATTTTGCTTTGACTTGTAGTTTCATAAATATTCAGGTATTCTAAAGGATTTCTTTATAAAAATTACCCTGGCAGGAAAGAGAACTAGTATGTTAGGAAAGTACTAGATAGGAAAATGAACATTTAAGTGCTTTGTGTTAAAGTAGATCTTTACATTGAGTTCTGCCCTCAAGAAAATCTGCTAACAGTAAGAATTACCAAGCAGATTAATGTGTGTTTGTATTAGAAGTACAGCATATATTAATAGTGTTCTTAATTTGGTTGTGGATTTTTAATATTTTGGAGTCTCTTTGCTGGAGAGACTAACTAATAATAAAGAATTCAGAGCATTTTGATGAGTATTCAAATTGATCTAGGTAGTATTTATGCATTCTCTTTAAAGATCAAATCCAAACACTCCGGATATGATTTAATTTTTATAGGGAAGGGAAATTTCTGGCAAATGCTTTAACACAAAAGTGTTGGTTTGTTTTTGTGGTAGAAACACAAGATTGTTGAGTTCTCAGACTGCTGACAACCTTCATACAAAGTGGCTGAGATGCCAGGAACCCCAGAGCTCTTAGGAGTTTGAGGCAGCCTGCCAGAGACTGCTTCAGAACAGGGACTCCATCAGTTTTACCAGAGAAGTAGGTCTATTGGCTTTATTTCAAATCAGGATGAAACTGTTTCAGAGTACCCAAGTCAAGTTAACGTGCTGCTTCTGCTCTGCTGTGCATTCCAGGCTGTGGCATGCCTAAGGCATCAGTTAGTGTGCTGTGCATAGGTAGAAGTGGTTGGGAAATCTGGTTTAAAACATAACAAAAATAATCTTTTTTTAAAACTTGTTTTCTTGTTACTATTTAAGGAAATCTAACCCTGAAGTGAAAGAGTTCATGAAGAAGCAAGGTTTTGGCACTGACTATGCTAAACTGGAATCTTACTATGTTCAGAAGTATGTTGTTTTTTTAATTCTTGCTCAGTTTTTCACAGTCATTATTTGAGGATGGCGTTGAAGTGCAGATACAGAAGCTGATTTAGTATCTACATTATTTTGAAAAATTGCCACATATTTGGGACTATCCACTTTATTTTAAAACACCAGGTCTGAAGTTCATAGCTTTAAAATGTGGGACACAGCACGGATACGTAGGCTGGTTTTACACATACTGTAAATGTATTGGGTATCTTAAACTACGTACCTGCAGTAGTGTCAGCACACAGGGTGGGGAGGAAGTTTTTGCAGACATTTCTTTCTCTGCTTAAATAACACAGATTTAGTCACCCTGTATGAGTTGCTGGTAGTTCTGAACATCAGTTAGTGTTAATGCACGTGCACATTGTTCTACATGGTAGAACACGCTCTGCAAGACAGAGCACTGAAGGCCAAAACCAGAACAACCTGCTTTTTCTTGGTCCCCTATGCAGTGGTGGGAAAGGTCTGATGTGCCTTGGGGTAGAAAATGTTGCTACTTTGCGTGCTTGTACTTACCTCATTGAAGTTCACAAACCTGATCTTATTTCTAAATTCTAGCATTTTGGACATTGTTTCCTCCTACAACAAAGGACAAATGGTCTGGCAAGAAGTGTTTGATCACAAAGCTCAGGTAAGATGGGAAAATTAGTAAGGTACTCTTGCATAATAGTACAATATTGTGTGAGGCTTCCAAAGCAGACTATTAAATAGGTCTGGTTTTGTCTCTTAAAAGTTAAAGAAAGTCTGCTGACATTAGCAAGTCTCCCCAGCTATGGGACATCCCTTGAAATGATCATTTGTTGAATATGTAACAGGCAGAACAGGAACACTAGCATTGAAGTGCTTTTTAAAGGTGAATACAGTTAATATAATATGCTTTAAAACATCAGAGTAAAGGATACAGAAGTTTCTGTGAGTTTTCTTTTTTTTTTTCTCATGTAACTATGTGTCTGGTCTAGTAACACCAAATGCTCAGCTTTTAAGAGCTGGTCAGATACGTGATGCATGTAGGAATCCACTTAGAGCATTAACTGTCTATAGTATAACCTAGGCTTCACTCTAGTATGAGCTGTGTTTAAAACCAGCAAAGAGCTAATCAGCTTTAGACTTGGGCGGGGGGATGACAAAAGGTAGTTTCTAAAACATTTCTCTTGAAAACAAAATAAAGAGTTTTGAAATTCGCGATCCTTTTCCTTGATAATAGCAATTAAGATTGCCATTAATGTTTTTGTGTTAAGTTGGTTAGTTAGTTTTGTTTCGTCTTTTCCTCTTTTAGCTGAAACCAGACACTGTAGTTCAAGTATGGATGTCAAATAACTATGCTCATGAACTGAGCAGTGTCACTGGAGCTGGGTTCACCACTGTCCTGTCAGCACCCTGGTACTTAGACTACATTAGTTATGGGCAAGATTGGAAGAAATACTACAGTGTTGAACCACTTAACTTCCATGGTTTGTTACTTTTTTTATACACACATTCTGTGCATGAAACTCCTTGGTTTCTAGTACAGTGTAAATGGAAATAATAGGGCTCTTTAGAGTGGCCATTCCATCACTGTGATTATAGCATAATGAAAGGAATTATGGTCAGCTAGAACTCTGGAAAACTCTTAAATTAAAAAAGGAAACTTTGCACTTCTCACAGGGAAAGGTGTTACCTTCCTCAAGCATCTGATACTGGTGTTTGCATAAGACAGAATGCTGGACTAGGTGGGGAGATGCTTTAGGAGGAGAGTTGTGCAAAATGGCTGTTGGTAGACAGACGCTGAATTTATGTTACCAAGCGTCTTCAGTGTTAAACTATTCTAGAAAAAGACACATCCTCTCCCTCTGCCTAAAGTTGATAAAAACACCTTACGCTTTCCATGGGGCTTTCACTTTGTGCAAGGGACCTCTCAGAACTTGTTAAGGAGAACACCTAACTAATTTTTTCAAGGAATGTTCTGCATGTGATAGAATGAACAGTTTCCATCAGGATTTAAAGCTCTAGGGATGTCAAAACACTGAGGAATGTCTTCAGAGCATAAAAGGTAAAATCCTTTCTGACAGAGCAGAGAAATGGCTTCGCTGGGCAAATGGCTTGGTGGTTCTCACATTCAGTAACAAGACTACCAAAATGTTAAATTAATGATCAGGATAGGTATTTTATATGAAAACAGCTGAACATCAGTCCTATCTAATTGTTGATATATGCCCATCTTCTGGACAGAGAGAAATTCTGACTTTCTGCTTTAAATTCAGGATCTGAAAAACAGAAGAAACTTGTAATAGGTGGAGAAGCCTGCCTGTGGGGGGAATTCGTGGATGCAACTAACCTGACACCAAGATTATGGTATGAATTGCTTTATCATTAGATTTTAGAAAGCCAGCTACAAGAAGCATTAATTAATCCAACAGGGACTGTATGATACTGGTAACAGTGCTCTGTGCTGAACCTAAGCAGCTATGAAAATAATTGCTTCTGGGTATTAAAGTACTATATCAGACCTGGTATTAAAAAAATTCATCCATTCTTGGTTATAGACGATACCTACTCTAAAACTTAGTATACCTTCACAGGCCTCGAGCAAGTGCTGTTGGGGAAAGACTCTGGAGCAGCAGCAATGTGACCGACTTGCAGGATGCCTACAAAAGGCTGACTAATCATCGATGCCGCATGCTCCGGTAAGATTTAGTAGCTACAGTGTATCTTGGTTCTCAAGTTTTATAACCAGTGGAATAAAGGTACAGGCATGTACTGCTGGCCTAGAAATGAAAGGAAGAGAGCTAGCTGTTTAACCTGACTGAAAATGCAATCGCATATGGTTTTGTATCCACACAAGAGGAAGACAGATACATTGAGAAAGGAGCTCTGCACAGTTTTGCAACTATAATTTTCAGAACTCACTTTTTTCAGTTAAATACTAGGGCTCATCTGTGTTTCTCTTTCCTATAAAGGAAAAACAAGCACCATGATTGACTCATTTCAGACAAAAATTATATTAAAGGGTATGTGGGAGGAGTACACTGACAGAAGGAAAAGCAGACTTTTCTAAAAAAAAGGTGCTGTTATTTATTTATTATTAATAATAATTAAAGACCTGCAGCAGGTAATCAAGTGGAGCTGTTTGCATGAGAGTTGAGCTTGGGCAAGCTATTCTTTCAGGTATTGCCTTACTTCAGGGGCTGAAAGGGGTGGATAAGCAATCCATGACAAATTTTAATTCATTGATGAACTGAATTTGTTTACAGTAGTCGTAACACATTCTTCTCCCAGTTCTTTCCTAAGAAATATCTACACAAGTTACTGGTTATTTATTGCTAGTGTTGTCTTTGTACATTCACAGTTGTAAATATGAGTGATTTCTAAATATGAGTTTGACTTCACTTTCAAAGTATACAGTCAGTATAGTTGAACTGCAGCAAGCACGAAACATATAATTTTGTTTCTCTACAGAAGTTTATGACAAGTCATTGAAAATCTCAACTCTGTATGGTAGTAGGTCAAGGTAGATACAATACAAATCAGTGTTTTTAAAGAACAGGATACAACAGCAGTTATAGTCAGCACTTAAAACTCAAGCTCCCTGCTCATGTTCCTGAAGATGTCTTAGCTTGATAATCTGTTGGAATCACTTATGTTTAGTTTAGAGTATATAGTATATGTTTAGCTTACAGTCACTCTTTAATCCAGAGTCACTGAAGGACTTGTAAGTTTTGACTTGGCTGGGTTATTTCAAGCTGGCTTAAAACAATAATGTAGAAAAATAGCTGTATGTAAGTTGTGCTATCTCTCTCAATCATGAGAAAAATAGATACATGAAGAGAGAGTTGACAAATACATGTTAAAAACAAGGTTAAAGGGCTTTAAAAACTTCTGTCCAGTTACTTAGCGGGATGGTGCATATCTTGGGGGGCTCAGGGAAACACTGGTACAACTGAACAGTGAAGTGTACAGTAGCTGTACCAGTAGGTTTAGGGTTTTACAGTGAACTAAGCCATGCTGTTCTGGACCTGGTTAACTCCACTGTTGCATCTGCGTCTTCTTCCATAACACTGGCACTTGTATTGCTGTGCAGGGAGCTGGTCCAGGTAACAGCAGCTGCTCTGGTAGTGCTGGCATGAGCGATGCTGAATGCAGGGGCAAACTAAGGATGACTCCCTGTACTTGTTGCACATATTAAGCAACAGAAAGTAGTCTAAGGAAAAACTGTTTCGCTGGCTTAGGATGAATACTTCCCATTAGAAACTAACTACCTTAATAAAAAGATAAGCTGTCCTCAAAATTATTCTTTTTATACAGGCTTTGAACCAGAAAAACACTAGAGAAACCATTCCCTTTCCACTGATGAAATGAACATTCCATGGAGCTGCAGTTGTTGCCTTTCATGTATATGGGGGTTCTTCAAAGAGCTGACTTAGTATCAGGCTGTTGTAGTCTTAGTATGTACACAAGGATTATGTTCCCACTGTTTTTATTCATGCATATACACATATGGCAGTTGTAGCAGGACAAGGGGCCTTTCCAAGAGAATAAACAGCTCTGGCTTGCTCTGCAGCTGCTTACCAGGGAGCAAGGGAATGGGTAGGTAGCACGTTGTAACAGGTAGATACTGGTCACTGGAAGAACAGTAACTGTGCCAATTGAAGATCAAGGCCACTGCTCTTGAAATATACAGTGAACACAGTAGGTACTATTCAGATCAAAACTCAGCTTCCTCTAGGACACAGCAGCCCAGATTGCAGAGAAATGGTGATGGGAGGAAGAAACAAGAAGATGGGCATATATTCTAGACACTTAGACACCAACCCTTGTCTTTACTATGAATACATTTTGCCTAGGGGCAGGAATCATTCAGCTGAGCTATTTCATTATTCAGTTTCTTCCACTGCACCACTCTTAAACGTTAGTAGCACTAGTATCTAGATCTTAAACATATAAGAAGTAGAATTTTGTTTTCAACTACTTTAACTCTGAAACATGTTTTTATACTATCTTACTGCACCATCATTAGCCACAGGGGTTGGTTAAAGCCACATGAGAACAGAATAATTTATGATAATCTAAGCTGAAAGAAACCCTGACTCCTCCCAAAAAATAATGAAAATTATGGAATTAGAGAATTAAGGAAAACACTGAGGTTGGGAGAGGGGAGAACGTGCAATAGATTTTGTGGAACATCAAAAGAACTAGCCCCTGAATTTAAGTTTTCAACATGTTTGCTAATAGCTTGGTGCCTCTGACTGAACAGAGGTTCAATCAAAAGTACAATCAAAAGTAGAATACGGCCCTTTTTCACTCCTTAATAGGCCATGTGGTATTTCTTGGAAGTAGTTTTGTTTATATAACTAGTAAAATAGATTGCCATTATCTCTCTTCCTGCTTACACAAGCAGCCGGTTGTTTGATTGCAATCATACTCATTCCGCTTTATTTTAACAGCCGTGGCATAGCAGCTGAACCGGTGTTTGTTGGATACTGTGCCCATGAAGCTAGAGGGCCATAACTGCTACAAAGACTTCTTGTCAACAGCCTGAAGTGCCTCTGGGGGATAAATATGTACATGCAGTTTTGTATCTGAATCAAGACTTTTAATTTTCACTTTTAAAATAAAATTATTTGACAGCCTTGGTGAAGTAAAAATGATCATTTTTAACCTCTCAAAAACTGGGATTCTTCACTGTAAAATCATGAAAACTTGATACCATAGAATTACTAATTTGAGTTTACTCACACTTTTAGGTTAAAGAAAAATAAAGCTAAGACACTATTTAAATAAGGAGCAAACTATATTCTTTATTTCAAAGTATCACTTGCCACTTTTTGAGGTAACCAGATAATTGCAACCCATGGCATATCAGAACCATTACAGCTTAATTCACTCACTCCTAAAGGTAAACAAAGAAACCCTTTCTCAACATACTGCAGGGTCGTAGATAAGAATTACTGTCCTGGAAAAACTGCCCTTCTTGTATTTTTTTTTGCACGGATCTTACTTGATTTGCAGAAGTATCCATTTCACTTACTTGCTAATGGAAACTAAGGTAGAAGTTACACCCAGTCCTGAACTCTGGTTCATAACTGGTTTCTACCAGTAAAGGTAATACCTGTAAGTTGTACGGTGTAAAGTGCTTATTAACCATATCCTTTCATACAGCCGAAAACAAATCAAGATACAGAGTGGAAAAACTGTAAAGTTATTTCACTGACAGACAAAAACTTCACAAACTTTATTTACTAGATTAAGAAAACAGTCCCAGTAGCACATTAAGGTGGACTTAGTGCTCATTTCTATGAAGAGGATTTGCATCACTTCTCATTATAGATGTCCACAAGATAAGAATTTGCAAAGTGACAACTTGCAGTTGCATCCCTGCTTTGCAATCACGAGGTTGTGCCAGCAGAGCAGTCTCTTGAACCTTCCTCCCTGGACAGTTAAAACAGTCTGTCTAACTCATTATTTGCCATCACCAGTTCGTCCCAGATGAACACACTGCTGTACATAAGAAAATATTTAACAGGAGGATAGAAAATACCTTTCCTACAGAGTGAAGATCACACCAAGCCCATCCTCCTCTGAAGAAGTGCACTTTGCTCCTGACTGCTCAAGCCTTGATAACTGGCAAGCTCCAATGTGAAGGTTGCTGAGCCTGATGTTAGAGAACGCAAAACAGTGGAGTAGCCCTGGACAGAATGGAGAACACACATCACTCAATTTAGCATAAGGGGCAGATAAGATAGCATAGAAAGCTGGTTAGACCACAGAGAGAAAAAAAGAGTGTCAGAAGTATACTGCAGTGTACTAGTAAGTTAACTTTTCAATATTACTGTATTAGAATTGCAATACACGCATGAGTCAATAATAATCTTTTTAAAAAACTGTTCTCCGTAAAGCCTATTGTAGTAGTATTTGCTACTTCTCTAACTTACAGCTGAATACATGCTGGTTTAGCAATCTGAATTGGGCATAAAAAAGCTATTCAATTTGTGGGCACTTCCTTCTGACCTTCAGTAATTAAAATACAACTTAAAAAAATCCATTCTAAATTTACTTATCCATAACAAAAGGAAAAGTAAACTGAAGCCAAATTTTTTTAAAGCATATAAAAAAAGATTAGTTTTACCATTGGTGAGATAACCACATACCATCATTTCTGCTAGAGGAACAGCAGCAACCACAACTCTGTTATCTTGACGGGACTGGATTTCCTGAATATTACCCCTCCTCTGTGCAAGATCAGCGAGTGCTGCACTGAGATGATCTTCACTTACTGTGATTTCTAGGTTCATCAGGGGCTCCAGTATTTGTATACCAGCTTTTTTCAAAGCCTACATGGAAAGGAAGGAAGTTATGCTGATGTAGTCTTATGGGGTTTTTTTAAATAAAATTGACGCAAGTACTTACATCACTGAAACTGTCTCAAGCTCTCTACTTTCAAAAGCTATAAAGTCCCCAGCAAGGGCATTACAAGGGCATGCAGAGAGGAACAATTGATACACATATATTTTCCCAGCAGTAGATCATGCTACTGTGTTCCACAGCAGCTTACAGTTTCACTGTACCTTTTGCATGCAACGGGAGACACAGGCAGATACCATTGTGTGCGAGGTGTCCGGATGCACAGTCAGTGATTGCACTGTCACATCTATGTCTTGAACTGGGAATCCAAGCAGAGGTCCTGGGTAGGGCCAGGGAAAAGAGATAAAAGGGAAAAGAAAAAAAGCTCATTTGTTTTTCAGAATACTAAGACATATGCAAAAATTTTTCAGAATTAATTTGAAGCTTCTCGCTTTCCTCTTTGCTCTCTCCTTACCTGTCCTTCCCCCAAGGTGGGGCTACTGGTCACATCCCTCATTTTGAGGTTTTGTCATTACATAAATTTGCCAAAAGAGACAAAGGAATGTGGACTCACACTTTCTTACTCTCTTTATCAAAAGCACAGATAACTTTCAAACCCAGAAGCTCCTGAATATACTCATCCAGACAACCATTGCCAAAAAGTTATTTTTAAATACATTATATTATCTAAAACTAGTCTGCTGAACAAAATGTCATTTGAAAAAGTAGGGAGAACTTTTGTTAACCAGAAGCCAGAATATTTTCTATATTTTCCTTTTGAACACAATATAATCAGAGCAATGCCTAATACTAACACATGACCAAAACTCCAGGGGTAACTCAATTCCATAAAGGATAAATCAGTGTCCTAGGCAGATTACCTCCATCCAACCCAGGACTCTCAGCCAGACCAAACCGTATTAGACTAGATGTGAGGCCTGAACCACATCTGAAAAAAAAAAATCCCTTTTTTTTTTTTTTTACAGAGAACGTAGCCAGATATTTTTATTTTTTAAAGACTTAATGGCATCAATTTTAGGCTGGAGACAGCACAGTTCTGAAGTGTCTTCAAGGAGCATAAAGAAAGCACATGGTTAAGAGTCACTCCACAGCCAAAGATGGGAGATGCTTTCCAATTCCACAAAACATTGAAAAATCACTTCATGCTGCTTCTTACAGAGAAATTCTCCTTTGTCAATCCACTACCTATTGATTTTACTGTAAGGCAGTTTTTTGCCCACAAGTTACTTAAGACTTCCTATTTTCAATCAAAAGTCAAGGACACTTTTAGTCCTTTAGAAAATGCTGACTTTGCAATTAGATAAGGCTTTTTACTGAAAACTCATGGATTTAAAATATTCGAAAATCAAAAAAATGCATTAGCAACAGTAATAGAAGTGTAATGCATGCTGGCCTTTGAAAGCATTTCTGTTACATCACTACGGTTTATGTGATGTCATCAAGTAAATGCCTTCTCTTATACCAGATTAAAAAATAAACTAAAACAACTGCAAGCGCACTGTTGACTGTCTGAGATGATATCAACCTTAAAAGCAAACCAAAGGCATGCTGACTTCCATTCCTGGCACGGAGAAGAAGGTCTTTGGCAATTTTTGTAGTTGAAGACATTTTGTAATTTTCCTTTGTACCTTACATACATGTTAGTATATACTATCTTTTCGTTTTCAAGCTACCAAGCAGTTTCTCCTTCTAGAAAATTGCTTCTTACAAAAGTATTAGACCAGTATAGTTGTCATAGGACTTCCTTTACCTTGAATGCATGAATTTGCAATTCCATTTTCTATAGCTCCTTGGAGTTCTTTGGGTAGTACTTCACTGACACTCTCAGCATAGCTGATGATGGGTTTTGTTGTTGCTCCTTCTCCTGACCTGGGCCTCACCTCTACCTCTGCAGTTACAAAGTGTCGTTTATCTCCCACTGTTTTGTCCAATATATCTGCAGGGGAAGAAAAAAAATACATAAAATTCATCTGAAAGTTACTCATATATCATTTAAAGTAAATCAAGCTACAAAACCAGAAACAAGATGTTCCTTCCATTCACTCATTTTACCTGTAGCTTGGGCAGCATTTAAGATGGTTTCTCGATATGCTATTTGAAGAGGTCCCAAGTAAGTCTCAATTCCATATTCACGTTTGATTCGGTCATGAATGATTTCTATGTGTAGTTCTCCCATGCCACAGAGGATAGTCTGGTGAGAAGATGATGAAAAGAGAAGTGGGAAAACATGCAAAACTCAGGTTTTAATACAAATTCTTTAAGTAAGGACTTGCATGCTTTTAATTGTCTCTTATAAATGCTTCTAATTCTAAGGACCATAATACTTCTAAAGACCCTAGAGAAACACATTACTTTAACTCATCTGACATAAACACCATTTAAGTGAGAGGGTTGTTACCAGTTCTGTGACCACCATAAAAAAGATAATCTTAGCTAACCTTAAAGTCCATGTAATTCAAACCTTTTTAAATACAGAATTGTCAAAAACATGCAGAGCATAGGGTGACTTCCTCTGTTCTGTAAAGCACAAGTGTCCAAGACTCCATTTTAGTTTCATACACAGAACCTTGTACATGTATCATAGGAACATTTAGAGTGTCCTTTTTATTGAAGAAAATCTCAATATGCAAATGAACTAACTAAAGTGTGGTTTTGACATTCTAAAATAATGTTACAAGATGAACAATAGAAGATTCATCTTACTTGTCCTGTGTCAGGATCTGGCTTCACTTTTAAACTTGGATCTTCACGCTGAAGGCAGCTCAATGCATTATCCAAGTCTATAGAAATATCAAACATTATATCTGAAGTGAATTCAATAATTTGATAATCACAGTAAGTGCCTAAATATCACTTTATTTCCTCAAAACAATCAAAAGGATCCTAGAGGAGCACAGATTTTGGCAAACAAAGTCAGGTCAAATTACAAGTAACCTGCAACTTCTGATTTTATTCCACAAATTAACTGTACTACAGAGTGCTTTTATTTAATTATTATACATACTATTTTCAGAGTGGTATTTTGTGCTTCTATGAAGACAGACTGCAACCTACATATTATTCACTAAGTCAGTAAAAAGTATGATCCTTTTGTACAGATAAAAAAAATGTCAACTGTTACTTGATTTACTTAAGTATTTCAAGATCAGTTTGACATGAAATTGTTCAAATGAAAATGTACACAGTTTTTTGTACAGGGTTATTTTTTTTTTTCTGATTCCCCATTATCTTAACTGCTGAGGAAAGCAGCAGCATGATGAACCAAGAGCTGAGACTGCATTTATCTACCTTACAGTCTTTGGGAAAAAAAAGCAACAAAAGCAAACAAACAAACAAAAGCAAACTAAAACATCCTAACACCACAATACCAGTGACACCCTACAACCCAGTGGCTCAGCCTGCAGTCATGTTTCTCCAAATCTGTTTTCTACCTTACTCCATTCCATCACAGTACACTGGTACTTATCCCTCCTCCTCTTCACCCCTAAACAAGCTCAGCTTTGTTAGAATGAAGATAGAGAATTTAAAGGGTACTTCCAAAAAGAGACAAAAAACCAAGCCCCTGGTACAGACTGTTGGGAAAGACAGTAAGATTACAGGTCTTAAGTAAGGATACAGGGATAAACCCTAATGAGACACACAGAAGTCTTGGTATATGAAGACTTTATATAGAGCAAAACAGCGAGTGCCAGCTGAAAAAAACCCCTACGTTTCAAGGTTATTGGTATTCAGGACAGTATGTACAGCCCACCAGTGTGACTGCAGCAGAACTCAGAATTCTGAGTGCCTCCATCTCTCCATTTCTAAATGATAAACTACTACTTTTCTAGACACGAAAACTAGAAAAGTAGTAGTACCAGTACTGCTTGACATAGTAATAGCAAAGGATATGGACAACCATGTTCTAAAGTATACCATCAGTGCCAAACAAACAGCAAAAAGAACCATACTAGATCACTGGCCGTTAAGTTTGTGCAACTCACTCATCCAGCTAGGTGGCTGCATTGTACCTTGTTGTCTGGACATTGAAGGAGGTTCAATGGTACAGAAGAAGACAGGCTCAGGGATCTCAACACCTGCCAGCAGAAGACTGTCTACGCCACTCACAGACCTCTTCTTTTCCCCAGCATCCCTTCCGGCTCGGCGTGCTGCAGCGACAGCTGAAGCCTTTGATGACACTATGGTATCTCCAGTGGCACTCTACAGATCAGCAGAGGAAGTGATGTGAAATAGAAAATCAAAAACCGTAAACCCAAAATGTATGCCAAAGCTGGTTACATTTTAGAAAATCTGTGCAAATGAGATTCATGCAGCCTATTCAGACAGTAAGAAATTAATTATTAAACTAATAGAAGCAAGCATGAAACAAACTTCTGTAACTTAAAACTGTTTCTTTTGGGTAACTGATTCAGAACATTATTCTACATCCCCACAGGAGGTCTCTTTGTGGCACTACACTGTATTTTAAGAGTTACAGTATTAATACAAGCTCAAACCCTAGCAAAATACACCTTCAGCTTTCAGTCCTTTCCAATCAGCACTGCAGTTTCCAGGTCAATTACTGATATTTGTACACTGTGGTATTTAATTTTAGGAGGAAGTACATCTGAACGTACTTCAAATAAGCAAGTTTACATATGTTACCATAATCAAGAACACATCTGAGATACAGTATCGTAGAAGCAGAAAGCACACTAGTGAAACAAGCTCCCTTACAGTATCAGTACTTTTCATTACCTGTTTTAACCCAACAGTCAGGGCAATGTTGCCAGGCATTAGTGATGGTATTTCAATTTGCTGATCAGCAAAAGGCAGAAGGAGCCGGCTCATTCTCTCTCTGAAAATTAAATTCTCTGTTACTGAGGACTTTAACAGACATTTCAATGCTACATTGAACCACCTCTATCTTACTCACGTGCAACTTTTGTTAATATTATATACAGCTGACTGAGGTTTCAATGAACCTGAGTAAACACGAACAAAAACTAGTGGTCCACGACATTTATCATGAAGAACTTTGAATGCCAGAGCACACAGGTCATCCTTGTACCACTGTCTGCAAAATTAAAAGCACAACAAAAAGCATCCTTGTAGGATTAATCCACTCAAACCCACATTTACCTAAATTTCCATTTCATTTCAGAGGTGATATGTTTCTTACTGTAATGTTAATGGAGGCAGATTTTCAAAAACCGTAATTTGCACCAATAAACAATAATCTAAGCAGTTCCACCTCCAACAGGACATGTAAGATGTCATGTGATTCAGTCAATACTAAATAGGATCCCTAGACCACATTTTTATAAAATGAGAATGTCCTCAGATTAAAAAAATACTTTAGAACTCTGAAGTGCAAGTTTGACAGCTGGAGATAAATGCACCCAATTCCAGTAGAACTGAGCAAAGAAGGTTCAGTACTCAAGTGTATTTTTCTGTCCACACATCTCCACTGTTATTTAATAACTAAACAGGATAAACATTTTTAAAGAATATGAAAGCTTTGTTAATATATTTAATTTTCTCCTTTTGTGTTTTCCTACTTCTGAATCTCCTCTTCTACCTGTACTTACAGAAACTCGTATGAACGCTCATTAGGTGCAGGCAAGTACAGAGTGATAGCATCCAGTAATGGCTGCACCCCTTTGTTCTTCAGTGCACTGCCACAGAGGACAGGGACAGCCTTCTGAGCTAGTGTGATTCTGCGGATAGCAGACTGCAACTGCAAAGGAAGAATTATTTTCTGTTAACACATTAACTACAACTTAGCCTTAGGTTGCTCCAGCTATCAGATACTGCTAACCAACCCCCCAAAAGCTAAAAAGTATGTCTATAAATACAACGTCATTCATCCAAACTCCTTTCACTGCTTTTAACAAGCTCCAAACCATAAACCCAAAAATGTAGATGCTAAAACAGGAGACACTGGTTTTAAGATTTCTAAACATTTCATACAGATTTGCTCCTTTTCTTGTTCTAACAGTCATTTTAATTCAGTATGCTGTACCTGACTGCTTTCAACATGCAGTGTCTAAAGATCCAACCATTTCAAAATAGTTGAGGTGCTACTTTTGTTAGTGAGAATCAGCAGCCCAGTCACAAATTGCACTGAGTCTACCTAAAGTTCCATTCACCTTTCCCTAAACCCTTTTGCAGGAGTTTAACTTTAAAAAAAGAAGAAAGCCCCACCTTCCTGAACAAATATACCCAGCTTTTAAAATGTGGCAAAGGAAGAATAACCCAAAACCTCAGAATAAGAGCTAGTAAACACTTGTAAAAAATACCTTGTCAGCTGATACTAAGTCAAAATTTTCACTATGTTCTCCTAGAACCAGTTCAGCAAATTCATCATCCAGATCTGCAACCTTCAACAGAAGAGTTCTTTATTATTTGGCATATAGCAGTTTCACACACAAGTCACAAATCTTACTTAGGATATATACCTAAACAGAGCAGGAACAAAGCCTTTAAAGACATCAGTGATTATAAACTCACATAAAACTACGGAAATGAAGGCTTCAAGAAAGGATGGGAGGGGGGAAACATTAAAATCCACTTAGAAACCTGCTGTCAAGCAAAACATCAGTGGGAGAGAGAATGCTTGTACTTGTCCCTGAAATGGAAAAAAACCTCCAGCCATACAGTGACAGCCATGAAGGGTTTAACTGATGTACTTCAGTCCTGCAAACACGGTGAAGTCTGAAGCAAGCAGCAAGTAACCTTTGCAAGCCAACAGATTTCAGCTGGAAAAAACAGACAAGCATCAGGGCATTTTGACCTTCTTCATGTCAAGGGTTTGTAGGTCCAAGAGCACATCTCTGTTTTCAAATTGTACCAGTTAGCTTGACATGTACTTAAACTTTGTCTCACATACACCCCTGCACTGTCACAGACTCAGGACACCCAAGCACAGGAAGGCACTTTGCCCCCTCTATTGGCTACAACACCAATTGGCCAAATTCTGAAATAAACCCTTGATAAGCAATTAGAAACCTTATCAAGTTAATAGTTAAAACATGAGAGCTAAAGGAAATAGTTCATTTAATTAAGTGAAAGTAAAGTGTGCAAAAGGGCCGGTATTCAAAATGCTACATTTTACAGTGATTCTGATAAGGAGTATTAACAGCATAGAAAGCATTTTGAAAAATACTTTACGAACACAAGGTTATCTCAATTATCACACTACTGGTCCACCCCTTCCTCCTTCAGGAAGGACCCAGAAAATAAAGGGGAAAAAATCAACACTGTTCTTATAAACGTTTGTATCTGACAATATACCTCTTACGATAAAATGCTGAGTATTAATACCACCATTTAAAACCAAGTAAGTTTGAAAACCAGATTATGCATATGTTCTACTGAACTCAGAGCAGTATAAAACAGATCTCTCCAATTTCAAAGGAAACGGAAAGCTCGCATCATCTGTTTACACACTTGCACAATGTTATTCAAAGTTGTGTCGAAGGCAGCCCTTCCAACAAAAAGGATTGATTTATGATTGGACTGAGCTGCCTCTAACACAGTATTTAGTGCCATTTTGACCAGCCTGCAACATCCCATCCAGCTTCTAGATCTCACTTCAGAAGAGTATGGATACCCTGCAGGTTCCAAGTCACATCTATCAGGCTTCAGGTACCAAATACCTTTTGGCATCTAAGACAGTACAAGCACTGTCTGTTTTTAGCTTCCCCAGCACAAAAGAGACTGACAAATTGTACAAACTCCATTGGAAAACCACTAACAGGGCTGGAGAGCAACTAGAGGCCCAGAGAGATGGGCTTGTCTAGCTTGGAGAGGCTAAAGCAGGATGCAAATACTGTCTCTTACTATTTGAAATAGTGGTAGTGGGCCTGCTTCAGGGAAAACAGAACCAGATTCTCCTCAGAGATACACAAGGAAAGCACCAGCATGGCTGTCTCAGCTTGCGATACAGTAAATTCCCACTGGACGTAAAGAAAGGATCACTAGGACAGGCTGCCTACAGAGAACTATCGACCTTTGACTTGAAAACTCAACTGAACAAGCCTGAACAAATCGATCCAATGCTGAAGTCAGCCCTGCTTTGAGCAGGTGACTTAACCAGACACCTCCAGCCTATTTTTCCTACTGCTCTAAGTAATGGTTTTAAATATATTATGTATTTACTTTAGAACTTTACTTGTTCTATTAAGGTATTTCTTGCATCCTGGACTTCTTGGAACAGGTTTGGATCATCAGTCTCCAGCAGCGGCTTTCGCTCAAATTTTTTTCCATCATCCAAATCAGAAGTAGGTTTCCAAATTATTTGCTCCTTAGTCACAACATCAACCAGTCCTCTAAAGGTCTTGGCTTCCCCAATGGGCAACTACAAATAGAACAAAAACTTTAGACAGCTGCAAAAAATTAAGAAAGGAGTCCCTTTCAAAAGAAAGGAAACAAGCATTTAATTTCTAAGCTTACCTGTAATAGCAAAGGTTTTGTCTTCAACTTTTGTTTGATACTCTCAACAGCATACGTAAAACTACAGAAAAAAACAGATACTAAGTTCCAGAAAAAGTTATGACATTAGTAAAATAGGTTCACCATTCCCTATTTACTGCAAAAATTACTCCTACAATTACACAAAAATATACATTTGCATCATCAAAGAAGTATATAGTAAGTATTAACATAACTGGGTTGCTCTGTGCTTAACAGGAAAATGCTAGGCATTCTCTTATAAGCTTTTTAGCAATGATTACAATAACTGCCTAAATACCTTGCCGTGTTTTTGTCCATCTTGTTTAAAAAGCAAATTCGTGGTATCTGGTGTTTGTCCGCTTGTCTCCAGACTGTCAGAGTTTGTGCCTAAAGCAAAAGACAAAACGGACACTAGTGTCAACAGCTGAACTATATGCTCCCCAACACCGCTGAAGGTCTGAGTTCAGAGCAGAGAAGGGAACTGTGCTGTGTATTGTGATAATCCTGTATCTAGCAGCACAGATGAACTTCACAAGCAGCTTTGTCTCATCTTGTCTCTCCGCTGTTATCATTCCATTTCCTGCATTAAGGGCGTGCAGGCATAGTGGCAAGGGAAATATGGAGAGAAACTAAGCACTACCGGGGGCATATATGGGAAAAACTCAGTAATGTAGCGACTTTATGCTTTATTGCCAAATTACTTAGGCATGCACAGGCAAGCATTTCTGTGGCTACACATACAACACTAAAAACTACCATGGTTTTGACGGTAATTTGTACACTGATGAGACATTTATTTTTAGTTGAAAGTTAAAGCAGAAAAATGAAAAATTAGTTCAGATTCAGAAACAGTCTGTTACCACTCCATGGAATAATGCAAGAATTTGCTACAGAGTTTTAGAAAAAGACAAGCAGATTTAATTGTTTTGTTTTGGGGGGTGGAGGCTATTACTCAGTTCAGGTTCATATTTAATAGCACCTAAATGTTTTCCAGTAGCAAGTCAAGTAATGTGACTCACAGTGATTAAGTTACAGAGTTCTCTCATCCCTCATCCAGTAAAAGGTATGTCCCATGCAAGAGGGATTTCACATGTAACATTTTCTACAGGACTGAACCACTGAAACGTCTCATGCTATAAAAAGTCCAGTTCTAGCCTGCTTCTACCTTTACTGCATTATGTTAAAAAGGCCACTGGGGAGGGAGAAAACCTGGCTGAAAATTACCTATTTTCTACATGAAACTTGAAAATGAGAAATTGACAGATATTAATTTCTTTCCATTTATGGAGCTAGTCAGAAGCATTCACCTCAATCAACATTTGTAAACAACAAATCAACAACAAAACAACAAAAACATCCCAAACTTCTAATGGTAATCCCACTTACTTGCTGCTTATTACCATAGAAATTCCTGTACACTACAGGATTTAAAATCAAATGCTCAGCTTCCCAAATCTGAATTTAAATAAAAACATCAAGAGAGATAATACAGAGTGAAATCTCTGTACATTATTTCAGTCTGATTTAAGTTTTTAGACACTGTGGGAAAACGACTGGGGGTGACTGGAGGTAAAATCAGAGCAAACTGGGAAAGTACATTCACGCTCTAACAGAATTTACAACAGCGTGGAAATTACAGGGTGAAATGCAGTTGCTGCTCCCCAGATAGAATGCGGTCAGCATGCCCGACTTCCCACACACAATACATGCTGAGGGGGAGCAGAGTGGAGACACCATGTCCAGGCTCTGTTGAAATCCTTGCAAGAGGGGGAACTCAGTGGTACCTTGTAGCTGATAAGCCACATAGCAGCTGTCAACCAAGGGAGAAAAAATAAGATTTCTTGCTGTTGAACCGTGGCAAGATCACAGACATACACCTCCATCTTAAAGGTCACCTCAGATGTAACCCTAACATTACCCACCTACAAGTACGACCACCCCCACTGAACATGATGAATGACTAGAGTCACTCAAGCGCCACCTAAACACAAAAATAGTACAAAAGTAAATTAAAAATAAGGAGAAGTTAGAGACTTCTGAGAACTTCCGGGATCAGTCCATGGGCTGAACTTGTCTTCTCTCCCACAGCGACACCTATTGGGTAGGAACTGTACTCTACGCATGCTGAATGACTAGATCAAGCTAGCTTTGGTTAGGGATTAGAGCTACTCAGTATATTGCATTGAATACATTTTTGCAGCCAGATGCTATCACCGTAAGTCTTCAAACCTTAATCTGTCACAGCTTTCGATTCTGTCAATGAGGAGCATTATTCCATAAACTGTTAAGCCTGAGTCCTTCGAGGGTGCTAACAGTTGCTGGCAGCAGGTAATGTACTTGGCTGTGGAGGCCCAGGAAAGGGTTTCTCTTATGCTTGTTGGCATGTGTCCCTGGGTCTTTCCTGAGGCACCAACAGAACAATTAAGGACACCCCAGGAGGGTGTCTTTCTGTTTGCGTATGACCCTGAACAAGGTAGCTGAACCACACTCTGATCCAGTGGACTGTTAGTGAAGGGTCCCCGGGTCCCCATAATGGGACACTGACAGACTGATTTGGTACAAGGGTCTCATCTTTCTGGGGAACTGACAGACTAATCAAACACAAAGGGTTTGAGAAAATCTCTCCCCTTTCCCATGACAGACAGCACGCACACACACAAAAAAATCTAACAGTTGATTTTACCTCAACACCAGCTGAAGCATCAAACACTGCTACTGCACCATCCAGGACTCTCAAACAACGCTCAACTTCCACTGTAAAGTCCACATGACCTAAAAAACAATCTTCCTTTTATACCATCATTATTCAAACCGGCAACATCAACAGGTCATTACACATTTAAACAATTTTTTTTCTTTCAAATTATGTGAAAACCACTTTTTCTTTACTTGCAGGAAAATACACCTATCAGTCTTTGAAATAAGATTATTACAATGAGAACAATTTAATGTGGAAACATCTGAGTTTACTTTATATAAGCTAGATTTGAAATTAGCAAACAATAATTATCCAAAGCTGAATAGAGCTTAGTACAGGCATTTTTACTAATGCAATTAAACCAATTAAATTCTGCACCATATTTAAGACACTCTGTGACACTCCACCTCACCCACTCTCTCTTAATAATGTAAGTACAGCTAAACAGCAGTACCTGGAGTGTCAATCAGATTGATTCTGTAGTCCTTCCAGTCAAATGTAACAGCAGCAGACTGAATGGTAATACCACGTTCTCGCTCTTGTGCCATAAAATCTGTCACTGTGTCTCCATCATCAACATCTGTAAGCAGAAAGCAGGATTGGGTAGGTAATCAATTCAAAATCTGAAATTGTCATTGAATACAGATGTCAAGAGAGAGCTGGAAATACAGTCCCTTTCACATACATATATAAGCTATGAAAATTAGCTTTTTTAAAAACATTATAGTGTCAGGTAATTTACCCAGGCTCCCTTTCCAAGGAATAAGTGCTCTGCAAGTGAAAGACAAGCAATCCCAACAACCTTTTTGTTGTTCTTAATCCTAGTAACACCACGAGCATCTTAAAAACTAAACAAAGTCCAAAATCATGAACAAACTACAGCTTTTAAAAACCTGGCTGCACTCACTGGGTGGAATGTGACTGACATTTTATAATTTGGTAATTACAAGGTTATTAAGTCAAAAGTAAAGTACAAACAAACCACCAAGTAAGAGGTTGGGTTTTGCTTAATTTTTAACAGCAAGAGAAGCAGTTCCACATTTTTAAATTAGCAGAATCACAAGTTCAACTGCTTCACAAGCCTAACATATTCTATCAGTCATACACAGTAGAGAACAGGGTATAGAATTTAAAAGGTCAAAAAGAAACACAGAGGCTGCTGTGACCATTTCAATCTTGAAGAATTGTATTAAAGTTGGTGTAGCAAGGAATTCTTCCTGTGCTATGGCTTTCAAAAGAAATGGATACTTTTTCTTACTCTGGTTTCTCCACAGGTCAAAAGAGAACTCAACAAACAGCTTTACCAGAATGGCCAATGAGCAATTAGTAAAATGGGGAGATTCTCTAATTAAATGTTAAACAAAACATAATGAGCTAAAAGTAAAAGAAAAATACAAACCTATGATATCTCAAAGCAAAACTGCCTTAGAACACAAAGGAACATGCAGTAAAATTCAATTAAATGGCAGCACAACTTTGGAACAACTGTCTTCTACATGAGGTATTCCACCAGCAACTGCTCTGCATGTAATTGTATTCTGTTAAATTTCTTAAACCTACTGAAATACAAAAAGGATTTCCAACCTCCAAGTGTTCTTATATATCCAGAATAATACAGCATTCTCTCTGTTGTTGTAGTTTTGCCTGCATCAATGTGGGCCATAATGCCAATGTTTCGGATTCTGTGTAATGCAAAAACATTGTGGTTAGTGCGGTAATTTTTTTATCCTGTGATAATTCTTATTTGCATAAATAGTTAATATTCCCTGAGAATAGCACACAAGATTTATAGCATCATTCCTCTGCTGCATATCTGATATGGTGCACATTCTAACACTGAAGGATGTCAGCACTGATATGGTGGATTTTCTTCATATCAGTTGTACTGAACAGTGTTGCAACAGGTTTCCAAGCTCCACTTCAGGGAAGGCCACTTCTTGGGCTCATCCTCACCCATCTGCCCTCCCGACAAACAGAAGCAGCCTCTCCCCTCTCTCATCCATCCCAATCCCTGACCTGGTGGCCAAAAACAATCTGTTGCATATATACCCTTTATGCCCCAAATACAGCACCCAAGTTCCCATGAAGTTGTCCTTGATCTGGGTCAGCCCACTCTTCCCTTCTGAAGTAGCTCACCAGTAGCTTCCAGAACTGCTTTCGCTTGCTCTGCGCAGCACAGGCTTGTGATCAGCCTCCATGTTCACCATTAATGCCGGCTTGACCTCACCCTCAGGTACACCCTACTCCCAGCAGCCTTCCAAGGGAATTCAGCCCCAAGACATTTCTTTGGCAGCTTAGCCCCTAATTGCCTTGCCCTCATCTAACGTGGCAGAGTGCTCCCATGAACACAAAGCACACAGCCCTGACCGCAGCAGAGGTCTAGTTGCCAAGACATCCTTTCTCCTTCTTCAGCTCCCAGCAACACCATGGATTGGGAGCTTCCCTAACAGCCCAGTTTTGGTTACAATGGTGCAAGCAAGAGACAACCCAAGACCTTTGTGCCACCAGCAAGCACTATACATTGAAATGGCACAAGGGTAAAGGTAAGCAAGTACTAACTTTAATTTAAACATGCACATGTGACAGGCACGGCAACAACCTACGAATCTTTATCACATCAGCTGCTCTGACTGAAGTTACATCCAACCAATAAACTAGCTTGATGTACCTGGATATATGAGGATTAATGACAGAATGTAGAGACTTAACATCTCCTGGAAACAAACAGAATGAAACAACAACTTTTCAGACAGAATCCAATGTAGAAATACATTTAAGGAAACTTCTAAAAACCTTATTTAAAACAAAGAGATTCAGAGCCACGAGTCATGACAATCTGTAATCTCTACCACCTCAAATTTCTAAAGATATGTACTTAATTTTAAACAAACCTCTCCCCTCCTCAAAAGAAAAGAGAAACACTTCAAAAAACAGCTGTAATTTAGAAAGAACAGGAAAAAGCCAACACAGAAAAGTATCAGCACAGTAATATCTTACTCTGCAGAAGCATACCTCAGTTCAAGACAACTGTAATGCTGACATTCATCTGAACGGGTGATTAGATAATAAATTTGAAAAGTTATTTCTCCTTTAAGCCTTGAAGCTATATAGCGTAATTCTCAGTGATAAAAGGCAAGCTGACCTGTGTTTGGAAAATATGGGACTCGGAAGTTTTAAACGCTATTTTCTTGCAAGATATATTCTTTCTCGCACAATTTAGCTGAAAATAAGCTGTCCAGGTAATTTTTTTTGAAACTAACCCAAATTCAGTCATTCAAGCTACTGAAGTTGTGTTTCAGGAACTTTCACAGTACTTTAGTTCATCTTTGATAGGGCAAACAGAATTCAACAATATTTAAGCTAACATTCCCTCACCATCTACAGATCATCTGTCTCACCAGAGACATTAAAGAAGCATCTTAGAGGAACCCTTAATGAGGGATTCCAGCACACTTCACAACTGACCTGGCTTCTTATAACATGTACCTTTTCTTATTATTGCTTTCTAAAGGCTTTATACTGTGAATCTACTGAGAAAAGAGCAGCAACACAAAACTCTTCAGTCCTTGAGCTGTTTAAGTGCTCTATTTATGCTTCATGCACTAAATTCTAATAAACAATGACCAAAAGAATACAAAGAAACAGAAAGTATACAGAAATAGTAAATATTTTTTTATTCTTACTCACTTTTAACTTAATCCTTACTCTTTAAGAAACAACATAAACTTATACCTGGTGGAGAACTGTAGTTTCTCAGACTGGAGTTTTGCTGTGTCACATTCAAGACTCTCATTTTTGTCTTTCTGAAATACATGTACTTGAAAGAAAAAAGAATAATACAGAATGTTTATTGTTAAAACTAGTTACTTTGTAGCTACATTTTTGGCAGTTGGAGACAAATAAACAAAAAAAAAATCTACAGGAACAGATGCTGTTGTCAGGTATTTATATAAGGTCAAAACACCAACTGTTTTGAAGCAGATGCTTGAAGATGATGCCCATACTGAGGTTTAAACCAGATTCAATCCCAATAATATTTGGGATGTTCAGCAAAAATCTATGGCGGCATCAAAGTATTTTGTCAATAGCCAAAATTTTTTAAATACATCTAATTATTTGTGCAAATAATTTAACAATTACAAGAGTTAAGTAGTCAAAAAACTTATACAAAAATTACAAATTCAACTTCCCAATTCTGAAGTCCCATTCCAACATGAAAGTACGCATTGTCCAGAGGCCAACTGTTTAAGACAAAAAAAAACCCACACAAAAGCCAAAACCCTAATTAAAAAAGTTTACTCAGAATAACCCCAGTATTTCCTTTGCTCACAGAGGAAGTATCAAAACTGGGGGAAAATTTACCTTATTGCACAAACTTGATGACTTCAATACATTCACCGAAAATTTCCCCATAATTCTCAACATTCTGGCTTCCGTCTCTAAAGCTGTTCCCTGGCAAGGTAAGTAAACATTGTACAAAATGTTTATGACAGGAAACAGGTTAACTATGTTCTTTTGACATAACTCAATCACAAAACTTCATTCTTTTTGATGGGAAATCAGGTTAATATTTTTCAGGTTATTGCTTTGCAGGTTAAATCAGTGTCAGATCTGTAATAATAATGTTATTATGCCTTAACAATGCAGCATAAATGCATGCCCACAAACACTAAATATATTTCTCATGGAAACAATATTTCTCAAGGAAACAGTAAAGCAGAATAATGAAAATCAGAGTTTACACTCACTCTCAGATAAGCTTCAGAGCATCGATTACTGGTCAGCAAAGTGCAAATAGCTTTTGTAGTCTCAAAGGAGGAAGGATTGCAGGGCAAAGTACCTATTCAGGACAGAAATAACAGAAAACATTAAGTACTGTGACCTTTTAAGCATAGCCAAAAAACACTGCAACACAATGCCCACGTGCAGCAGCTTCAAAAGCATTCCTCGCTGGCTCCCGGTTATGTGAGGAGACGTCACTGTCCAGCTCCCGGGACTTAATGATTCGTAGTAGTTTCACAATGAAGGATAAGAGGCTCAGCGCACACGCTCACCTCCACTCCCTCACCTTGCGAGGCGCACACGTCTCCTGGCGGTGCCGGCGCACGGTGCTGACCGGGGCAGCGGGACCAGCGCGGTGCCTTCACGCTGCCCGTGACGAGCCCCCGAGCCGAGCCCAGCCGAGTCCCGCCAGGGGCCGNCGGTGGCAGTCCGCAAAGCGACCGCGCCTTCCCCGCCGCGTTACGAACCCCTGGGGCGTTTCTGCGCCGGCTCCAGGTCACCTTCTGCCCCCGGACCTGCCCCACGGCCCAGCCCGGGACGGCGCGGGCCCGGCGCTGTCGGCACAGCCACCGGAAGGCAAACTGCTTCTCCGTTCCCCCGCTGCCTCACCTCCCTCCCGCGTTCT
>VWZT01014708.1:54956-76063 GCA_013397055.1 Pachycephala philippinensis
TGAGGAGTGGCTGAGGTCACTTGGTCTGTTCAGCCTGGAGGAGACTGAGGGGAGATTGCATTGTGGTGTTCAGTATCCTCCTGAGGGGAAGCGGAGGGGCAGGTCCTGTCCTGATCTCTTCACTCTCATGACCAGTGGCAGGACTCGAGGTAACAGCATGAAGCTGAGTCAGGGGAGATTTAGGCTGGATATCAGGAAAAAGGTTCTTCACCCAGACTGCAGTAGAGCAGTGGAACAGGCTCCCCAGGGAAGTGGTCACAGCACCAAGCCTGACAGAGTTCAAGAGGCATTTGAACAGTGCTTTCAGGCACATGGTGTGATTTGTGGGGGTGTCCTGTGCAGGGCCAGAAGTTGGACTCAATGATCCTGATGCATCCCTTCCAACTCAGAATATTTTGTGCTTCTATGATTTTCATAGGATCAGACTGACTTCATTTAACAGAGAGGTTCACTTGGACAATAGGAAACCTAAGAATTTTTTTTTCATCTACTCAGAACTCTAAATGATCCACTTATAAAAAAGAACTTGAATATAATGTTTTGAGAACATAAGTTTACAGCTCAGTAGAAGGTAGATTTAGATTTCAAAATGCATTTGAGTCCATATACTTTAGAGATTTGTTGACTGAATTTGCAAATATAGAAAGATCTAATCCGTATGAACTACTTCAAAGTTTTGTACACATGTAATTCCCTTTTCTCCCTAGGGAAATACGCCCAAGTAACTAACAATCCGGAAAACGATGGCTGTATTAATGCAATTCTGCTTGTTTAAATTGGATACCAAGAATTGGATATGGGCACCTACAAAATAAGTGGACTTTACACAAATTTACAAGATCTTTGGAACCTTCAGCCATTCCAGAGGAGTGAGCCTACAAGCTGATGAGGAACTTCAGCCAGAAACAATTGCTCATATTTTTTTATTTGTGGTTGCTCAGCTGAACATTGTCCAAATAAAGAGATTTAATTTTTATGCTTTGCTCATGTGGTATGGATTGGCTCTAAACCTTCTTGGTGGTTTTACAGTAGCAGTTTCCTTGCTTAGGTATGTTGTACCTAATTCAGCTCACATTCCCCCTGATGGGAAATACAGCCACTGTCTCACACAATGTCCTGCTGTAATAACCAAAGGCACAGAAGGGCATGCTAATTCGTATTCGACTTCTGGGAAAGCAGAAGAGCTGGAAGGCTGCAGCTGGAATCTTACTGCAGACTGACATTAGAAATTAAGCACCAAGTTTGATACTTGCCCCTGCAGAATCATGGGCTTAGGAACATGTGAGCAGCAATGGGGGTGTGTGTTACAAAAGAGTGTTTGAGGTTGCTTAAAGAATCACTGGCAAGGGCACCAGAAAGAAACATTTAATATTATGCAACAGCACAACAAAGTTCATTGGCAAGATTCACTCTCTACTACTTACTAGACAGTTAAGGCACGATAAGGAAAAAGCAAGGCAACAAACTGAAAACCAAAATCCAGTCGATCAAAACAGAACTGAACCAAGAACTATCAAGGNAGCCCAACAGCACTCAAACTTAACCATGCTTAACTTACACCTTAAACTTCACTTATAACTTAACCTTAATGATTTGACAGAGGAATAACAACGGGACTCAACCTAACTTATAACTTAATGACTTGGCAAAAGAACAACACTTGATGGCATTAAACTTAGCTTATGTCTTTACCTTACAGGCCTAACTTAGATATCTAAGGTACTTAAACATCCAAGAAAACAGCATTTCTCCCAGATTTGCTGCAGATAATCAGTGCAAGGTACCTGTGAAACATTCCCCTCAAAGGTAGTGAAATACTCCGGATGCTTTTGGATCTCCTCAGCGGACGAAGGGTTGGGCCTCAAGGAGTGAGGGTGTATCAGCCCAGGATTCCTTGTCATTCAGCTATCCTGTGACTACAGCAAACAAGATTTAGCTGGCCCTGAGAAGCGCCACTCAGAGAGAGGTTGCTGGTTGCAGCCTGCTGCAGTTGAGGAGAGCTGAAGGGATCTCATTTTGGACCTCTGTTTATGGGCCACGTGAGAGTGGGCTTTAGTCATAACAGTGTTTCATCGTGGCCACAGTTTGGGTCAGCACTTTCTTTGAAAGTGTTAAAACAACAATGTTACAGCAGTCAGGCAAAAGAAACAGTTTCCAAGGCTGTTCATCATGAAAACAGGAGCTTGTTAGCAGCTGTTCCTGGGAGCAGACAGTGTTTCTGGTAAGCTCAAGAGGAGCTGGGCCCCGGTGCTGTTCAGTCATGGCTGAGGCCTAACAAGCATTTGTCAGATCGCAGTGTCAGAGCTCCTGGAAAAGGAGTGAGGGATGCACCACCGCAGTGTGGAGTGAAGGATGATAACCAGAAGGGCAGCTATACTCTCCACCTGCCCCCTCCCTCGTGCCTGTCTCCTCTTTGTTTCCATGACTGCATTAATGGAAAGAACAAATGTAGGAGAGTGTAGCACGTTACTTTCAAGCAAGAGAACAGTTTCAGAAGTTTAAATGTATGAGTTTAAAAGGGCTTGAAGATATGAAATTTGAAAATGGTCTGACAGCCCTGATACTACAACTATTTGTAGCAATTTTGGTGGCTTTAAGAAATAGTGAAAAGAAACTAAAGGTCACAAGCCTCAGCTGATCAATATATATTTAGCTTGCATTCTTGAAATAAAAGAATCAAAACTGTATTAAAAGATAAAGAATAAAAGATTCTAAACTGGAAGCTTTCAGTAATGCTGTATATAACTGCATTGGTAATCTTCCAGTCATGAATTTAGTGGTAAACAGAAGTATTTTATCACTATAAATAACCACACTCATCATTTTATATTCTTGTTCTTAAGTAGTACTTCACTTACAGCCAAGGAGCTTTTAGTACAAATTACAAGTCAAATCCTTATAAATTTCCTCCAGTTTATGCAGGCACTAGTCACCAACAGCAGGTTTGAGTATATCCAGGCATGGAGATTCCACCACCTCTCTGAGCAACCTGATCCAGCATTTGACCCCTTCTGGTTTAAACAGGTTTTTGCTTAAATAGAATTTCCTATATTCCCGTTTGTGCCCAGCTGGGCACCACTGAGTCTTAATGCATCTTTATATCCTGCAGTGATGCATGGCCTCTGCCTCCTCCACAGGCTGCTCTATGATCTCATTAGGTTTTTGCCTTGATTAATGATTCTTGCACAGTTAAGCTCCCCTTGAGCTTACCAGAAACACTGCATAAACAGGAACTTCTGATGCCTAGCCAAGGAGGGGCACAAGAGTTGATCAGCCATCCCCAAAAGTCTTGGAACATTACTTACCTGAACCATAGCCAGTGGAACAGTATTATTATTACTGGACTTTTGAAGAATTGCAGTAATTACTTATGGCCAGGATGATGATTAACTGATGTCTAAAGTCAAAAATCTTGCAATTCTATAAAAATTGTTCCTAAGTGAGGCCCTTTTAACCCTCCTGGGCCACAGTGGTTTTCTCAGAGTGGAACATTTCCCACAGCTCACCAACTTGAGAGTCTGCAATACTCAGAGGACCAGTGCTGAAAGCTGATGATGGGCCTGGGCTGATAGCTCCCCACACTGCTTAAGGCTCAACCCTCACTCCTTCAGAAACGCAAAGGCATTCAATATGAGTATTTCACTGAACTCAAGGGAAACTTTAGCAGGTATCTTTATCTTTGTACGTATCTATCTACCTATAGATACACACACACACATCTGGGAATTGATTTCAACAGCCTGTAGCAAGTACAGTATAAGTGTTGCCATCTCAGATCTATAATTAAGTAATTGTTGAGTAAATCCTATCAAATCTCTTCATAGATGTTAAACTAGTCAATGGTTAAGTGCTGTAAAGTCCTTTACACATAAACCACTGACAAAATCCAGAACTAAGATTGGACTCAGTCATGCTCTATCAGGAGTTTGGAAAGCTGTGGTATCCCATCTGTAGTTAGAAGGAAGCATCCAAGATTCACAGGTGCTTGTGGTTGAACAGAATGCCGAAAGTCAGAGGGTCCTGAAATTCAATACTTAGCATGGAAATTAGTATGTCAGTCTCTGATCTCCTAGTATAAGCACAAACCAGTGGCGTTTGGATAAAGTGTAGGGTGAGAAGGAAGAGAGAGAGATGACGGAGGGTGAAATGGAAGAGAGAGAGATGGAGGGAAGATGGACAAGTGTTGATCCAGCTGATGGGGTGTCCAGATCCTGGGGCACATGTGTACATGGGCTTCATGGAGTCATGGAGGCACCTCAACACCATTCCTGTGCCTGCTCTGTACTGTGTTGTGCTTTATTTTCAGAAGCCAAAACAAGGATGTTTATCCTGGAAAAATGTTGCCCTACTTCTGTATGTCCCCCATCTCAATCCATGTCCTGCTCTTTCTCAGTGCGTAATTACCAACAAACCTTATCTTCTATGCTTCGACAAAATTAAGTGGGTCCTCTCTGAATCTCACGACTCAGCAGGAGGTCTTCCTCACCCTTTTGCATCCTCTATCTCTGTAAATAATTTTAGATTGATCCTAATTCAGTTTTCCTTTGTATGCTTCATCTCTCTAGTAAGTGATAGAGCAACTCTTGCCATCAAACTTTTTAAGTCATGCTTTTGCAAATTTATATTAAACCTGCTTTTGCTAATACCTTTGACAGTGATTCTCTAAGCAACCTAAACCACTTGTGGCATATACTCCCCTTCCACCAGGTATGTGTAACCAAGGTAGGACCCTCCTGAGCTTTCCCTTCTCCAGGGGGAACAATTGCAGCTCCAGCTCTTCTATCACAGATGCTTTCCAGTCATGTTTCAGATCTGGAGCTCTGAGGAAGTCAAGCTAGCTGCTTTTTACCATCTTTATAACTTCTGTTACACACACTGTAACTATAACCTGTTACAAACTATTTCATTAGTTTAAGACATTGACCGAGTCTAGACTTCATAACTAGTCTAAGTTTTACTTTGTGTAAGTGACAATCATTTGGAAGTAAAAGAGGGTCACAAACCAGTAAGTTATTTGTTTGGAGAGAGGGCATTTTGTCAGAAAAGATAAACCTCTATTTATTCTTAGGAAGCAAAATTCTTGTTGCTTAGTGTTTGCTGGACATTAACAACATGAAGAGAGTAATTTCCTGCAGCTGTCTTGAAAATCCTTACTACATTTAGTGCTATAAATACATGACTTGTTGGCTGAATAACACAATTGCACTTAGGACATTTTAATGTACCACACTGTAGGGGAGTGTGTTACAGCATTTCTAGCTGGCCTGTCTATAGCAAACTACATTAATAACTCCTAAGTTTACATCATCCTGCATAACTGATATAAACGGCAGAATGCATGCTGTAACATTCAGAAGGGCCTATTCTGCTGCTTTTTAAAAATAAAATCTGATGCATAAGCTAAAGAAAATGATTTTAATTTATATGAGATTTTTCAATTAATAATTTTTCATTTTTTAAAAACATATTTGTAGAAAATAGGTTGTAAAATAATAGTTCCAGTGAATTGAACCACTTTTAAATGTGCTTCCTATATAGCAGAACGGACTCAACTACTAAAAACCAAGCAAAAAATAATCACAAAATAAGTTTATTACTACTTCAAAACATTTCAAAAGCAGCCAAGACAGTACTTAAAAAAAGAAAAAATTAACACAGTAACAAGACCAATGTACAATACTATGCAATAGCAATACGTCTTTCATAAGATTTATAAACAGGGTATCACTAGTTTAGAAAACATCTAACACCACATTTGTGAAAATAAATTTAGAAGTGTATCCCCATAGTAATATTTTAGAACAGTCACTTAGAAGCAAGGAAGCTGAAACTTACGCCTATTTGTTGCTAAGTGTCAATGACATTGTAAATGATCAATTTGATTACTGACATTTACAAATGAAATGGTACAGAAAAGCAGCAAGGTCGGACATAATTGGAAATAAGTTAAAGCGCTTTTGAAGTAAGATGTATACACTTTCATGTGAAGGACTATGAAACAGGAGAACAGCAAACAAGAATTCTGCATTAAATTAAAACTGACCAAGAGAGAATGTGGGAGAAGCAGTACAAGACAGACATTTGAACAAATATTGGATTCAAGTACAAAACCATTTACCATTTAAGTGCAAGTCTGAAGTCACAAATAAATGTTCTTTAAACTCTATTCCTAGACTAAATAAAGCTCAAAAATAATACTGCTTGCTTTCACTGTTCACACATAGTTCCACAGCATGTTGTAATAACATTGGGTACAAACTTGTATAAAGTTGATGTTTTAATCATTCGTTGCTGGTGCAATAGGATCTTAAAAATTATTTAAGAGTTTGATGTTAATAAGACAGTCAATAGTCCCCAAGGTAAAACACTCCAGTCAATATAGTTGTCAAACACGTTCCTTTACATAAGTGTAACAGAATTAATAAGATACTGAACTCCTGTTCCTGTGGGACAATCAGTACAGCAATAAAAACTATTACTTAAAGTCAGTAGTTTGATTTCACTACTCTGATTTACTTGAGAAAGATTGATGCCAAAGAAGTTGTTGTAGAAATAAAACGTGTCCTTTGGTTCAAAGTACTGCTGTGACCACTGTTAGAACAGTGTCCATTTTTCAAGACTGTACTGGTTATTGGAAATGCTAATTTCACCACAACTGCCCACACTGTTTGTAAAAGTCTATTCATCAGCTATTATGCCAGGTACCCCAGATTTACGGAGGTATCTACTCAAGGGTATACTTTTAACACATGAATTTAAGTCCAGTATTCAAAACTGACTCACTGAAATAAGATCAGAAATTTTATTTTTCTCAGTAGAAACCAAGACTATCCTAATATCATAATCTCATAATATTTATGTATTTACTCTGCAAATGTCTCAAAAGAAAGATACTAATTGAAATCGCTTCAACTTAGCCATGAAAAGTAAAAAAGGGACTTTAAGTGATAATCAGTGATTCAAAAATCCGCCTAGAAGTAATTGAAATTACTACAGCTCATAAGCAAAAGAATCCTTAACTTTTTCAAAGTGGATACATTTGTATCAATTGAAGGATTCAGAAGATTAATCTTCAGTAAAGCTTGCCCTAAAAATGGAAGATGAGTTGCAGTAAATTGTTTACAACTACTCTATTTTAGGCCACAAGTCCTCAAAAATCCCCAATTCTTAGCAATGCAATAGATGTGTTTTCTAGCTACTTCTTTTTTTTTAAACAATTAATCTCAGCAGTAGTAGAGAAGCCATACAGAAGGTAACAGAAGTCTTGTCTTATACACTTTATATAAAAAGCTTGATGAGTTTTAGAAATGCTTAAGGTTCACTTGAATATGTTTACACAATCAGGAAAGATCTTGATCACATTTATGAGTCATGGGGTTCATAAAGCGTATCTGTATGTACGTTGATAACATACTATAGCTACATGCAATAGTTCAAGAAACCCAGATTTAACTCAGTGATCTCACGCACCCTGAATCTAAAGTTTAGGTAACACACATTTTTTAAAAACTGGTTTTTTTTCTATAAGCTGCCCTTAACAGATTAAAAAGGAGCATGGTACATCATCAGCTGAAAAAAATAGTATGAATGTATCTTATATAGTTAAAATATCTTAAAAATAGAGTTAAACTGGATAAGCATAAAAATCCAAACCCAGATTCTTACATTACCTTCATAAAGGGATAAAAGTTAAGACAGCATTGCAACTATTCAAGTGAACCTTGTACCTCTGTTTTTGAGACACTGTGAAAGACTAGTTCACTCATCTTGGAAAAGGTATACACAGGACAAAAAGTGGTGTGACTTCCTGTTTCATTGTTCTGTTATTTCCAAGTTTTTAGCCCGTTACAAAAGGAGCTGCATTTATTGGAAAGAAACACATAGCAAACTAAGGAGTAACTTAGGTATGTGTGACAAGTTAAATACAAGGTCTACCAAGAGAACCTCAGAAGGAAAATAAGCATGAAAAGTCTGGGTTTATTCCTGCCCGTATACAGCAAAGTTTGGTTGCTGCTTTTAAGTCACGAACTGGGAAGCTATCATCCCAAGAATTACACTCAAGTTAGAAAACAAAACTGGGAATCAGAAGTATTTGCAAGGTATCACCCACTAACTCCTAAAGGCATAGAAGTTTGGCAAACAAGCATTTGCTGAAATACCCACTAATACTCACACTAATGAATATCACAACCACCTGAAATGTCAGTGCTCACAGGAGTCACACACCTGGAAGACACAACATCTTAATAGTTACCCCACAGCACCAGCCAAGTATTTGGAAAACACAAAGAACCACTTCCATTCAGACCAAAACAAGATCAAGAGTTGTCATATCCTTTTCCTGTAATGCAACAAGTAATCAACTATCCACTCAAAACATGCAAGTAGTTAGGAAGGCAGTTCAAATGATTCCATACAGAGGCTACATTCCATACACTCTGGAAAAGACTTGGGCTTACCAAAATGCTTGCTTTGGAAGCTACAAATAGTTTACTGCGTAGGCATCTCTTAATCTTTGCGCAAGGAATCCATTATCAGGAAGCGCTATGGCAGATACTGCACTGCGTTCTACCGACTCAGCTGTTTCAAGCGATTCTCATGAAAGACAAGTGCTGCTCACGTTGCATTCATCTACTGAGCTACACCTTCTTGTACATTGTGAGACCTAGAATGAAGAATCTTACATTCTTTTAATCTCTTAAGCCTGTGGGAAGGGAACAAGAAGCAATGAAGGACTTTTCTTGTTCTGCTTTTCTCCACAGTAGAGAACACAAAGCTATTAAAAAAAACTATTATCTAGAGTGATGTCCAGTGACGTGGAAGTCTATAGCAATATAAGGGACTGTGACAGGGCCAGGATTTCATATTGCATTTTTCTTCCATGACTGCCACCTCAAATAAACAAACTGTTCCCTTTGATAGCACAACTGTATTTATTCAGCATGTATCCTTTATGAAGGGAGAAAACTGGCTATTTACTTTCATACTATGAATAAGTTCAATTTGTAGTGGTTAAATTTAAAAAACAAACAAACCAAAACATGAGGAAAGGTGATGAACTAAAGAGGAAATCTAACGCAGAATTTTAAACACGTGTGTCCTGTGTCAGATATGGTGCAGTTACACCCTAATGTTTTACACAAAATAGCCTTCTTATAAATAGATAAATTATCACTATTTCATTTTTAAGCCGGCTTTCCTTTTTTCTTGGGTGGACCTTTGTAGCCTTTGGCCTTTCTTCGCAAGTTCCTCCGATCTACAATAGGTACCTCAATTTCTGCTTCCTCAGAGCTGCTGTCAGCAGCCCTTTCTGCCACTGTCTGTGTGTAGTGATCCGTCTGCTCTGGAGACTCTTCTGAGGGCTCTTCCAATTGGTTCTTCTGTGCTTCCTGTCCAGAAGGCTGCTGAAAAGAAACACCCTCAAGTTCAACCATTACCAAAGAGCTCTGACTCAAAGCAGCAGGGGCCTCCTGCGAGTTCTGCCCTGCTTCCTCATTTTGATCTTCTAATGAGGAAGGCAAGTTTTCAGAAACAGATTCTTCTGCTGCTTCAGTTACCACAGAGTTGGGCAGGGTGTTGTCAGAAGGCTCTTCCTTTGATGCCGAAGCAGCTGCATTTTCAGTGCTGGTCTTCTCAGTTTCTTGCTGTTCTTCAGTGCCCTCCTTCTCTACTGGTGTAACTTCTTCAGTCAGCATTTCTGAATCATTTTCATTTAAAACCTATGGGTGAAAGGTGCCAAGACAATCAAAAGGGACAATTAGTTGAAGGCACAAGACACTAAACAACTACTGCCCCTAGCTAGCAACCTCAGAGGATACTTCAGCATTCAGCGAGTTTGCAATTCTACACACATAATTTAATAAAACAGTCCTTTCCTCCTTTTTGCACAAGACTATTTTGTGACTATTTTGCATTTGATATCCAGAGTTGCTCTCTGATTTTCAAATTATTCAAAACAACATTGAGGTACAAAAAAAAGCACTCTGATGTTAATCCCAAGGAAAAAAAAATATTTTAGACAAAATACAATTATCGTTTCGCTAGCATATAATAATCTGCTTTTGCACTATAAACAAAAAAACAGGAAAACCTGTGTTCTGAAAGCAAAGGCAATTTTGCAGTAGTTAATTATTTGTACACCTCATCAGGCAAGAACTGCTAGACAAAATAAGTATGTGGCTTTTCACTCGAACCAGTATTTTAGTGAGAAACAGCAATTTCATGACTGTCAAGGCAAACTCCTGCAAACATATCTTTCTTTTGGGTATCACATGCATGTAGGTCCCGCCTCTGCACATTGAAACAGAAATGTTAGTGTATTTTCTTTATGGATTTATATCATCTGGCCTAATAATTACTTCTCCCAATAATTTCATGCAATATTAGGGGCTACTTGCTATCTGTTACTTAACAAAAGAAAAAAACCCCTGCAAGATACATACAATTTGAAGTAAAAACGACTTCACATTTTGTTTCAGTTCTCTCACCTTCTCTGATTCAGCATCTTCTGGAGGTTTTGCTGGAGCCTCAAGGATTAATGGAACAAACAGCGTTACGGGTTCTTTTCCTTGATTCTCAGACAGCAATTTTGATTCGCCACTTGGAACTTCATTTACTGTTTCACCTTCAGCCATGAGTGAGGTCTTACCAGTTTCTTCTGCTACCTCACCATTAAGAGGTTCTGATGGCATTTCCTAAAAAAAAAAAGTCGTATTTATAAGTCAAGATTATGCCCAGCTATTGTTCCCCAGCATTAACGGGTGTATATGTGATCCACATTTGCAGCCTAATGTGAGAAACAGATAGCTCAGATATCTAGAATTGAGAAGACAGAACTTAGAAGGCAGAACCTAATGCAGATTAGCTAACTTAACCAGAGTATTAGTTTGCTGTTGTCACGTACACTAAATTTCTGACCATAGCTTAAACTGTTAGGAGCCAAGACAAGAAGTTTTTATGCATCTCACATGCATGCATGCTGCAGTCTTTCCTTGAACCCAACACATGTATGATCCACTTTCTCATCCATCAGTAAGAACATAAAACCCTGAGGGCATTGCTAGGCACAAAGAATATTCAGAAATTTAAACTCAAGTTGTTCACAAGGTGAAGATACAAGTCGGATTTAAACTTGATGTTTAAATCCAACAGGCAAGTTTTAAGTGGAGAAGCAAAAAGAGCCAATAGAAGTCACTGAAGCATACCAGCTATTGACTTGCTCAAATAAACTTTTTTTTTTTAATTAGAGATACTGGGTCAGATCCTGACCTTTTTCCAGTTCTCTGGAATTTCTTATTAGGAGAAATCAATGAAGAAAATCAGGATGGTAGATAAGCTAGAAATTCACCTTAGTGAAGATCCTATAAACTCTATTGTTCAAAATATGTACAGTGAAATATTCCCTGAAGCTAATTCTATACTAGCCTTAAGTTCTCAGATACACTTCTTAATGAAGCACTGGTGCAAAAAAACAAAGAGCTGAGAGTCACACGGAGCAAGGCAGCAAGGACCATATTTAACAGAAACCGTAGCTGTATTCCAAACTTATCTGCTATTGCTATCCCATCCAGCTCACCTCCGTCTCACTTTGTTTCTCAGAGGGTGATACGTGCATCTCCGCTTCTAATACAGACTGGCCCTCGTTTTCAACAATTATTTCCTCATCCTTCTCAACAGCATCCACCTTAGGGACTTCTACTAAGTCTTCAGAGCTTTCAGATGTGTGGGCGAGAAGTTCCGGCCTGTAGCAGGTATTAAGATATATCTTTTAATCTTTTAGATTAATACATAATTTTGGTGATCTCAGCAGAGAAATTCTTTCATGACCAATTATAAAGTGCTGTAGTGTGTGCTTGCCATCGGAAATACAAATAAAGAAAACTAAATGCATCTAAAAATGGCTAACTCCTCATCAGGAAAAAATATCAACTAGGAGAATTGCTTTGGCAATTATAAAATGATATCTGTCTCATTTCCATTTTATGGGAAAGAAGTCTGAAATTTCTCTAAGTTTGTTATTTTCAATTTAGAAAGTAGTGATGCATTACATATTTGAAAGCTACAAATGGGTAAGAAAAGCAGCAACTTCTTTTTCTCCCCACCCCCACTGTAGAAAGTTTCAAATTAGGGAATTATGAAAGCAACTGTATTTGCATAATCATTGAAAATATAGATAACACAAAGACCATGACTGGAAAATAATTCAAGGCAATAAACACATCGTGGGTGAAAAAACTGCCATCAGCTAGAGTATACACTGGCAAATAGCTAAAGATGAAGTGCTAATGGACTGCCCCACTACTGCAGAGTAGTAACAGTAACTCAAAAGTTCAGTTCTCATTTTTGAGATGATAAAGTTTAGATGGACTGAAACTATTACATACAAGCAAAGAAAAAAGTACATGCAATATATTTGCAGGAGTCTGCTTTGTGATCTCATAGTAAAGGCAGTACTGGAGGGTTCTGTCCTACACGCCAGTCTTGAGATGAAGACACTCCATAGGAAAGTCCACAACAGAAGACCCTGTTTCATTTGTTGATGAGCACGGAAGGAAAGAACCAAGCTGATATCCTGTTCTATTGCCTTCATTTTAGCATTTCTCTTAGCTCTGCTTAAAAACACCATGTAACACATCTTGTGTAACAGCAACACCTCATTGACTTAATTTTGCAAGGCCCAAAATTTGACATTCAGTATCAAGTTAGTCCTCTCACATACCAACTAGAAAATCATTAGTAGTAACAGCATTTCTTAAGCTGTGGCAGCATCAAACTGTGCCACTTAGCCTGTTTGAACCAGCTTAGGGAGGTACACTGACAGTGCAGCACAGCAACACACTATCTGTAATTCCACAGAGTAATTTAAACACAAAAATTAGGCAGTACCTAGCTGAAGGCCTCAACTTCACACAGAAAACCCCACAACTAATCCTGTTTAAAGAAACCTAATGGAACAAGCTTGAGTGATTTCCTAGAAAATAATCAAGTTATCTTCAGTTTGTCAAAAGAGGCTTTGGGGGTTGAAGTGGGTTTCTTTCGAAAAGAATGAAAGAGAGACATACACATGGAGTAGGGTGGGGTGGGTACAGTGTGTCTATGGGGGAAGAAGAGGCTATTTATTTACTTAAAATAGGTATTCTGAATGGAAGCCAGTGCAAAGTATTACTCCAAGCCCTGTCCTGTAAGAACTGTTACGGCACACAAGTCATATTAATCTTCACATCCACATCTGATGATAGTTACACAGGTTAACATTATTCAAACTGGAAATGTTTTTGGGATTTTTTTTCAGGATGTTAGATCAGATATGATGGTTTAAAATATTGTCTGAGCAAAGGGCTTTACTTTGAAGACATATGGCTCCCTATAACAGTTGTTTTTAGCTGTTAAGCAGTAACCAGCTCCCAAAGTGAACAATCAGAGCATATTTTACTGCAATATATCAACTTTAACAAGAAGTCAGGAAGGGATACCTCCTCAAACACCACACAGAGTATTATGGATACAAATCCAGACGCATTATCTCAAGAAACTACGCTGTGAATACAAATATTTTTACCATTGTACAGATTCAGTTACAACAGGACACTCTCAGCCTTCACTGTTTTCCTATTACTTCTAGGATCTACTGAGCTTTCACAGGTATTATATTTTGGTGCAATCACTCTACAGATGATGTCTCACTTTTCTTTCTTTCTTCCTTTCTTGTATCAGATTTTACTTTTAGTAATTTTAAAATCAAGCAAGTAAAGTAGGAAGAAAGGAGAAGAAACACCAGTTGCACACTCTGAGACACTGATGTAGTTTGTGACTGCCCAAGCAAAAAAAAAAAGAAATTAGTAAAAATGGGCTCCAGGTACCTGCTTTTGGACACTTGAGCATTTTCCTCATCTCTTTGGGAAGTTTCAGGTCCAGGTTCCTGTCTGTTTTTATTTAGCCTCTGACGTTTTAAATGACCACTTCGTGTCCAGATGAAAACAGGAGTTATGTTAGGGTCTTAGGAGAATAACACACACACACAAAAAAAAAACCAAAATAAATTCAAGTGAACAAATTTGGTCTAAGATCTGCACATAACCACCCCACCCAAAATAGTTAATGAAAAAAATTTAGTGCCACTAAATCAGCATTTCATTGTGGTACTTTTTTTCCAAATAGTATCTTTACCAAGACTTTTGAATTCCTCTAAAACGTTTATGAGTTAAGTCTCAGCACCTTCGAGGAAAGCCTGTTTTTAGATACATTTTACAGATTAATGAAGTAAAATGGAAAGCTGTAAAACAGCCTGCAAAACTATTGATCTAGACTAATTGCAATACCGATAATCAAGGTTATTTTTACCTTCAGATGTGCTTGCATGGACATCTGTTGATTCTTTACCTTTTTGAGAATCAGCCTGTGAAGCAAAAGCAAAGCTAATGTTATTCTAAAATTTTCTGAATTGACTAAAATACCTTCATAATCCTACCTATGGTTGCATCTTTCTAAAGCACTATTTCATAGTAATGATCCTATAAAACAGCAGCTACAATAATTCTTAATTTATATCTAAGTCTTCTGTCTCAACAAATTTAATATTTTTTTAAATTATCTTTATGTAATGGATGACTAGTTTTTCTGTGTTTTACTTTTGTTCTCAATGTAGAAGACAAGATTTGAAAGTGAGCTGTCACTATAAACAATACTACCAAAGTTTTTCCTAAGTTCTGTTTATAACAAGTGTCTACATAATTCAATTATAGGAGCCTCTTTCTGTTTGTTTCCCCTTTCTGTATAAACCCAAGGGACTACACTACAGTGGTTGGCAAAATTTAATTGCCAAGTCTTATTTTTGTACTTGTTTCTATTTTATTGTTTTATTTTTATCATGACATGCAACAGGATATGGCAACCCATGTAAAAAATGAGAAGAAACAGAACCTGGTGATTCATCAGTAATGCAGCTTACATGCACAGTCAGCACAAGAGGTTGCTTAGGTCCCTTGCCCTAGAGCTTTTTTGTCTCCTGTTTCTCCACACCATCACAATACCTTAAATTTTTTCTGCAAGTTAGCTGAGGATTCAGCACTTGATACACCAAAGTGAGTACAAGCTGTACACATTAAAATAAAATTATGTATGTTGCTTTTTCTTAGCTGCTAGTAGTAATCTGGAACAGCAATTATCAGCAGTGTCCTGGTCCACTTTTCCAGTCTCACTTCCAATACTGTGGAAGAAGGCCAGCAAAAACTGGCCATGTCTACATTCTGCTATTTGAAGTAGTTCCAAGTGACTTTTAAATACGTAAGAATTTGCGGACTAACAGCAAATGATTCTAGAATCAAACCACACAAAATATGGAGCACTAAGTGAAAGGTGAAAATTAAAGTTGGAGAATGTTTCTTCATGGTTTGGGGAAAGGTGGGGTATTTTATTTTCTTAGATGGTCCAACAATTTTCAAACCATTGCAGAACTGCTTATAGATACTGCAGATGGCAATTGTAGAGCTGCCAGCAGTTTTACGAAGCTATGAGGAGTTGGAGCACTTTGGTACCTACTGTCTTTTCCTCTGGAAAAAGGCAAGAGGCAGGGCTTGACTTCTTAACTCACAGCAACAAAAATCAAAAGAACTACTATCAACCTGCTATTTTCTCCAAGTATACCCCTATAGTTCTATAAACAAAACATGTAAGTTTTTAGATCATTTTGCTGATATCATCATTGTTGGAATCTATCTAAAACTCAGAGATGAGGCTAAAGACACTGTTACAAATGAAAGACAACTAAGAGTTATTGCTTCTAGTCATTGAGAGATTAAAAACATCACTATTTTTATGTCAATTTTGCTTTGAGAAATACTAGTTTTATCAATTGGGAAAATTTGACTTAAATTCCAAATCTAAAGTTTAAATATTAATAGCTGAGAGTATTGATTTAGCCATTATTTCCCATTTTTAATTAAAGCACTGACTTCTACGAAAGCATGGTTGTGTCAGTAATACAGACAAGCCCTAAAGCACACAAATCCATGCTCATGGTATTTTGAGCTACGAATGATTGTCAAGCACATTCTGTGTGGCCTCAGAACACAAATGAAATAGAGGAAGAGCTTCATAATATTCAATGACCCAAATATTTTCATGACCACATGTCCATGCATAGCTGTAATCTGGTTGCTATACCAAATACATACAAAGAAAGCTGCAGTCTTTTTGTATGGACAATTTCTAACTCTCCATGCAAGCTTAACATTTGCCATTGTATTGAACTGTGACATGGATACGTACCTCTAAAAACAGCCTCTCGAAACAGTTTAATCTCAGAGACAGTTGAAATAATCTCCTTTATGTAATCTGCTAGTAAACATCTCAAATTGCAGGCCCTGACGGCTGCGGCACAGACTCTCTACATACATGGGGAAATCCCCCTACCTGCCCACAAAGAAAACCCCCAAAAAAAACCAGAACCAAACAAACAAAACAAAAACAAAATAAAAACACCAAAAACCCACCAACCCAACTTAGTCACTGGCATTACATCACTGGGAAGCCTTACACCCACACAGAAATTAACAAAACCATTTGTCTTTTATATACTTTATGGTCTTGAGCCGATTCAATTATCGTGATATGGGCAAAAATAATTTCTCATAACTTGTTTTTCAGTAACAATGCAATCAAAAAAAGAGGTAACAGACTGTGTACCTACACTTAGCTGTGTTTCTACCTCAGTCCTTGGTCCAGTTGCTTCAGATCCTGCAGACTGACAAAAATTATCCTCTGCTTGCAAACTCTTATTTTCCTTTTTTGAGGCCTCTGCTGTGAAGATTTAAGAGAAGAAACAGGGAAAGAGAAAATTATAGTACCTTTATATAACAACCATTTGTCCTGCTTTCAGCTGGGATAGAGTTACTTTTCTTCCCAGTAGCTCATACAGTGCTGCATCTTGAATTTAGTGTGAGATAACACACTCAAGTTTTAGTTGTGCCAAATACTGGTTACCCTAAGTCGAAGACTTTTCATTTTCTTATGCTGAGCAAACAGGTGCACAAGAAGCTGGGGATGAGACACAGCCAGGACAACTGACCAAAGGAATATTCCATACCACAATGTCAAGCCCAGTATATAAACAGGGAGGGGCTAATCACTGCAACTGCATTGAGCATCAGTTTTCTCTCTTGAGTTTTATTTTTCTGTGTCTCTTTTCACTATAATTGTTGCTATATTATGCTTCTGTTTAATCTTATTTCAATTATTAAACTGTTCCTGTCTCAGCCCAAAGGTTTTACATTTTTTTCAGAATCTCCTCCCCATGGCACTAAGGGGGGAACAAGCAGGTGTGTGGCACTCAGTTGCTTGTCAAGTGTAAAGGAAAGGTCCTCAAGAAGACATTCCATGTTACCCAGGCAAGTGGACCACCATGGAGAGAGAGGAGTCTAGTACCTAAAGGGAGCTAGCTGTGCTACAGATGATTTGTTATGACCCAAAGAATGTGCAGTCACATACAGATCCAGACAAAGTCCAGTGCACATAAACCACATGGTAGCTATTTGTATATGTAGCGCACCATCATCACGTGCCAACTCATTGGCATTAATGACCTGGAGAAACGAAGAAGTACACATGGAGGATAAAGTGGCTTGCTAACTCTGGGAATACAAAGAAAATCTCTCTGCCTACCTATGGACTTGCCTCTCAGTTGTGAAAAAATCTGTTCAAAAAGTATGAAAAACAGCTCCAGGAGTTCCAGCAACAAAAAAATAGATTCTACTCCCCACCTGTACAGACGAGTATCTCAGCTATTAACAGTAAGCATTCTTTTGCTCAAGGAAAAGGATAAAAGGTACACACCACGGTTTTTAAAAGCCTGTGGGTTTACCTGTGGGACTACAGAAAGGATATGAAAAAATAAGATGGAAAATCCACCTCCACCCTAGAGGCATGGGCATGTGAACTGCAAGAAAAAACAATCACAAATGTGGATTCTTCTGGGAAAATTGCTGCTCCAGTCTCCAGCAGGCAGTTCCCCAGACAGAGCGGAATGGCTAATCTTACTTCTGATTCTATGGTAAAGAATTCTAATCCTTTTTCACAAGAAGTGGATGGAGAATTCTATTTCCAGTACTAGAGGGCCCCTGACTCCCGTCAATGGGAGAAGAGGATCAGTTAAGTTCACTGGACTGTGAGGATGCAGTGGCCTAGTATGTCAAACCCACAGGAGCACAAGACTCTAATAGCATTAGTGAGTGCACAGTGTGCCATAATGCCATCAAGCTATAGAGGGGAAGAACCCATTTGTAGCTGTGGAGTGACAGGGGGATCCCAACAGCTGACTATATTGGAGGCTGAGACTAGCCTGACTGGGAATGAGTGGCAAAAGCATGCCACTGTGACTGGTCCAGAGGCTCTGTGCATCTTTGGCACAGACTATCTCAGGAGAGGATATTTCAAGGGCCCAAAAGCATATCATTGGGCTTTCACTACAGCTGCCTTGGAGACAGAGGAAATTAGGCAGCTGTCTTCCTGGCCTTTTCTCTTGGAGGACCCTTCTCTTGTGGGGCTATTGAAGAATAATGGGTGCCAGTCACTACCACAATGGTGCACCAGCAGCAATACTGCACCAACTAGATTGTCCAGGAATCTTGAAAGTGATTAAGGACTGGCCTGAAAAGATTTTGGAACATCACCAGGGGAGAAGGTGACCCATACTGAAGAGGACACAGTGTGTAATAAATTATCAGAAAATGAGAAGTAATATGCCTTATTTACTGATTGTTCTGCCACAGTGTAGGAAAGGAGAAGAGATTGAGTCTCCTATGACAAGTCGCGGAAGGAGAAGGTAAATCAATTGAGTTTGCAGAGGTGAAAGCCATCCAGCTGGCTTTAAACATTGCTGAATGAGAATATTTTAGTTCTATACTGACTCGTGTAGTGGCAAATGCCCTGTGGGGTGGTTGCAGTGACGGAAGCAGAGCAACTGGCAGCACAAAGGTAAGGCCATCTGAGCTGCCACATTGTGACAAGATACTGCTGTCTAGATGGAGAACCTGGTTGTGAAAAGTACCTTACATAGAGACGGACACACCCAGGAACTGGGCCACAGAGGAATATCAGAACAACAACAACATCAGAAAGTGCATCAGGCTGCTAAGACTGAAGTGACTCAGGCGGATCAGAATTGGCAACAGAACAGAAAATTATTTCTAGCTTGGTGCACCCATGACTCCTCAAATAATCAAGGATGAGATAAAAATTATAGATGGACACATAATCCAGGGGTGGACTTGACCATGGACACAATTGCACAAATTAGCTATGAACGTGAAACATGCACTGCAATTAAACAGGCCAAGTGGTTAAAGCCTCTCTAGTATGGAAAATGACAGCTGTAATAGAAATACGGGGAGACTGGGCAGATAGACTACATCACACTTCCCCAAAACTGCCAGGGAAGTGTCATGTGCTTTTTTAATGGTGGAAGCAACCACTAGAGGGGAGAGAACATAGCCTGTACTCCATGTCACCACTAGGAACAGTGGGTCTTAAGAAGGAAACCTTAAGAAGGTGACAGAGTGTCCCAGAAATTCCAGAATGAGTTAGTGGGATTCATTTCCCAAACAACATCATAGACAACTGGGCCAAAGACCATGGTATTGAGTGGAAATATCATGCTCTCTGTCACACACCAGCCTCCAGAAAAATGAAATGATACAACAGACTGTTACCCATTTATCCAGGAGCAGTGGGTGGAAGGACCTTCAAACATTGGGACACACATTTAGCAGAAGCCACCTGTTAAGTAAACACTAGGGAATCTGACAGTCAGTCTGGCGTGCCACAATCCAAACTTATACACACTGTAGAAAGGGATAAATTTCCTGTAATGCTCACAAATGCACAGGGGAAAACAGTCTGGGTTATTCCTGCTTCAGGAAAAGGCAAAAAAATTTGTGGAACTGAGTTTGCTCAAGCACCTGGGTCCACTTAGCAGGTAATGCAGGAAGATGGGGAAGTCAATTGCATTCCTTATGGGGATTTGATTTTGGGTGAGGGTAGCCAATAAATTAAATTGCATGTTATTTATTGCCATATTACACTGTATACTGTCTCTTTCATGGTTATATGCCCATCACTGAACTGGGTACTTCACAGCAGCTGTTTTCACCATTCTGAATTTGGGGCTCTGAACCTGATTCCCATTCAATTGCCATTTCAAGGGTATTACAGTAAAAATCACTCAGATCAATGAAGAATTAACTTTGTGAAACCAAACAAGTGCAGTGGTGATGGAGGCAGAAATGGCTCCAGCATGTAACAATCCAACTTCATGCAAAATCTCTTCTGCCCTGAAAGACTGTTACGACAGATGGAGCTCAAAGTCATGGACTAAATGAACTCAACAGATGCTTTAGAGGGATAGCCCATAGACTAAGAGAATGATACATGTGTGTGATGTATGTGTATATATCAGAAGACAGGAAAGGTAATGGTATATTGTAAAGAATGGAACCTGGACATGACGTAAAAGATACACAAAATAAGGAGAGGATATTGTCCCGCTTCCAGGAGGGATAGAATTAATTTTCTTCCTAGTAGCTGGCACAGTGCTGTATTTTGAATTTAGTATGACAATAATGTTGATAATACACTGTTTTCATTGTTGATGAGTAGTGTTTACCCTGTGTCAAGGACCTTCCAGTTTCCCATNGGCTAGAAGGGGCTGATGGCTGCTTGGGGATTGGCTCAGCATCAGTCAGCAGGTAGTGAGCAACTGCATTGTGCACCACTTCTCTCTCTTGGGTTTTATTTCTCTGGTTTTGTTTCCCTTTTCATTATATTTATTATATTTTATCTTATTTCAATTATTGAATTGTTCTTGTCTCAACCCACAGGTTTTACTTTTTTTTCAGACTCTCCTTCCCATCCCACTGGGGGAGCACAGGGTGAACAAGGAGCTGCATGGTACTTAGCTGCCAGCTGGGGTTAAACCACAACACCATTCCAAATATGATCTCACAGGTTTCAGGACAAATAGAAATCTTTCTGCTAGTTTCTACACAGTGTTCACAGAAGTCACTCTTGCAGAGTGTTTGTTCGACTTTTACAAAGTGCCAGAAAACAACAAAACA